>LR738709.1:145400015-145537768 GCA_902687465.1 Secale cereale
TTAATTAATTAATTAATTAGTTAACTAAATAATTAACTTAATTAATCTGGATTAATTAAATCCTAATTAATCTAATTAGTTAATTAACTAATGTTTTAATTAACCTAATGACTATTTAACTTAATGATATACTGTTAGGATTAAACTAATTATGATTAATCTAATTAACCTTAATTAATTAAATTAATTAGGTTCAATTAATTAAAATTAACCTAATTAGTTGCTGTGTCACTGACAGGTGGGACCCACCTGTCAGGTTGACCAGTCAACCCCTGCTGCCGTCAGCATGACATCATGCTGATGTCATAAATGAATTTTCGAATTAAATTAATTAATATTAAATTCCAGAAATTAATAAAAACTTAATAAAATCATATCTTTTAAACCGTAACTCGGATGAAAATACTTTGTACATGAAAGTTGCTCAGAACGACGAGACGAATCTGAATACGCGGTCCATTCGTCCGCTACACATCTCTATCATACCGAACGTGCAACATTCCCCCTCTGTTTCATCTGCCCGAAAATGCCTAACACCGGGAATACTTTCCCGGATGTTATTCCTCTTCGCCTGTATCACCGAGCACCGCGTTAGGTCACACGTAGCACCGCGTATTTCCATGTTATGCTTTGTGATGCTATTGTTTGCTCTGTTATTTATTTGTTTCCCCTTCGTTGCTTATTTTCGGTAGACTCCGATACTGTGATACGACCCCGAGACCGTTGATGCTTCGGTGTTCGACTACGGCTACGATTCCGAAGATTCCTTTCGTCTGCAGAGCTTCCAGGCAAGCCCCCCCCTTGATCACCAGATATCGCCTACTCTTCTCTCTACTGCTTGCATTAGAGTAGTGTAGCATGTTACTGCTTTCGATAATCCTATTCTGCTGCATAGCCTGTCTTTGTTGTTATCACTGTTGATACTTTACCTGCAATCCTAAATGCTTAGTATAGGATGCTAGTATTCCATCAGTGGCCCTACACCCTTGCCCGTCTGCCCTGCTATTCTATCGGGCCGTGATCACTTGGGTGTGATCACGGGTATATACTATATACATACTTTACATACACATGATGATGATGCGGAGATGGGGGCTGAAGGGGCAGGTGGTTCCACACAGGTAGTGGTGGGCCTGGGTTCCCGACAGTCCCCTGTTGGTTACTTTGTGGCGGAGCGACAGGGCAGGTTGCGACTACCTAGGAGACAGGTGGGCCTGGCCCTGGTCGTTGTCCGCGGTTATTTCATAATAACACGTTTAACGGGATCTTGGTATTTGATCTGAGTCTGGCCATTTGGTCTATACGCACTAACCAGCTACGTGGGAATAGTTATGGGTACTCGACGTCGTGGTATCAGCCGAAGCCTTTTTGACGTCAGCGACTTAGCGGCGCGCGCCGGATTGGACTGGAAAGCCTACTCTGGTATTAGGAGAGGCTAGGTCTGCTTACCGGCCGCGTACGCAACGTGCAGGTGTGCGTTGGGCGATGGGCCCGGACCCCTGCGCGCCTAGGACTTAGACCGGCGTGCTGACCTCTCTGCTGTGCTTAGGTAGGGCTGCGACGTGTTGATCTTCCGAGGCCGGGCATGACCCTGGAAAGTGTGTCCGGCCAAATGGGATCAAGCGTGCTGGGTTATGTGGTGCACCCCTGCAGGGAAGTTAATCTATTCGAATAGCCGTGTCCCTCGGTAAAAGGACGACCCGGAGTTGTACTCGGACCTCATGACAACTAGAACTGGATACTTAATAAAACACACCCTTACAAGTGCCAGATATAACTCGGTGATTGCTCTCTCACAGGGTGACGAGGGGAGGATCACCGGGTAGGTTTATGCTATACGATGTTACTTGGTGAACTTACCATCTATTCCCTTCTACTGCTTCAAGACGGAGGCTGCCAGACGCGAGGATACTTGTTACTTCCTTATATTCTCTTCTACTGCTGCAAGATGGAGGTGGCCAGAAGCGTAGTCTTCGATTGGATTAGCTATCCCCCTCTTATTCTGCTTTCTGCAGTTCAGTCCACATATATTCCCCCTTTACACAGATATCATTGCATATATAGTGTAGATCCTTGCTTGCGAGTACTTTGGATGAGTACTCACGGTTGCTTTTCTCCCCCTTTTCCCCTCTTGTTCCTTCTTCTCGGATGATGCAACCAGATTGATGGAGTCCAGGAGCCAGAAGATCCCGATGATGTTTCTACATGGAGTTCGGCTTCGAGGAGTAGTTAGGAGGTCCCAGGCAGGAGGCCTTGCCTTTTCGATCGTTGTTACTTTTGTGCTAGCCTTCTTAAGGCAAACTTGTTTAACTTATGTCTGTACTCAGATATTATTGCTTCCGCTGACTCTTGTGTTTTCGAGCTTATGTATTCGAGCCCTCGAGGCCCCTGGCTTGTAATATAAAGCTTGTATTATTTTAATTTGTGTCTAGAGTTGTGTTGTGATATCTTCCAGTGAGTCCTTGATCTTGGCCGTACACATTTGCGTGCATGATTAGTGTACGGACGAATCGGGGGCGTCACAGTTTCATCATCACCATCACCACGCCGTCGTGCTGACGAAACTCTCCTGTGACGCTCAACTGGATCAAGAGCTCGTGGGACATCATCTAGCTGAACGTGGAGGTGCCGTACGTTTGGTGCTTGGATCGGTTGGATTGCGAAGACGTTCGACTACATCAACCGCATCACTAGACGCTTCCGCTTTCGGTCTACGAGGGTACGTAGGCACACTCTCTCCCCGCTCGTTACTATGCTTCTCCCAAATAGATCTTGTGTGATCATAAGAAAATTTTGAAATACTATGGTTCTCAACAGTGGCATCATGAGCTAGGTCTATGCGTAGATGATATGCACGAGTAGAACACAATGAGTTGTGGGCGATAATAGTCATACTGCTTACCAGGATGTCATACTTTGATTCGACGGTATTATGAGATGAAGCGGCTCGGACCGACATTACGCGTACGCTTACGCGAGACTGGTTTCACCGTTACAAGCACTCGTTTCTTAAAGGTGACCGACGGGTGTCTGTCTCGCTCACTTTAGTTGAATCAAATGTGGCTACGCCCGGTCCTTCTGAAGGTTAAAACAACACACTTGACGAAAAACCGTTGTGGTTTTTGTATGCGTAGGTAAGAACAGTTCTTGCTAAGCCCGTAGCAGCCACGTAAAACTTGCAATAACAAAGTAGAGGACGTTTAACTTGTTTTTGCAGGGCATGTTGTGATGTGATATGGTCAAGACGTGATGCTAAATTTTATTGTATGAGATGATCATGTTTTGTAACATAGTTATCGGCAACAGGCAGAAGCCATATGGTTGTCGCTTTATTGTATGCAATGCAATCGCCAAGTAATTGTTTTTACTTTATCACTAAGTGGTAGCGACAGTCGTAGAAGCAATAGTTGGTGAGACGACAACGATGCTACGATGGAGATCAAGGTGTCGCGCCGGTGACGATGGTGATCATGACGATGCTTTGGAGATGGAGATCAAAGGCACAAGATAATGATGGCCATATCATATCACTTATATTGATTGCATGTGATGTTTATCCTGTATGCATCTTATTTTTCTTAGTTCGGCGATAGCATTATAAGATGATCTCTCACTAAATTTCAAGGAACAAGTGTTCTCCCTGAGTATGCACCGTTCCGAAAGTTCGTCGTGCTGAGACACCACGTGATGATCGAGTGTGATAAGCTCTACGTTCAAATACAATGAGTGTAAGACAGTTTTGCACATGCAGAATACTCAGGTTAAACTTGACGAGCCTAGCATGTACAGACATGGCCTCGGAACACTAGAAACCGAAAGGTCGAGCGTGAATCATATAGCAGATATGATCAACATAAGATGTTCACCATTGAAAACTACTCCATCTCACGTGATGGTCGGACATGGTTTAGTTGATTTGGATCACGTGATCATTTATATGCCTAGAGGGATGTCTATCTAAGTGGGAGTTCTTTAGTAATATGATTAATTGAACTTTAATTTATCATGAACTTAGTCCTGGTAGTATTAGCATATCTATGCTGTAGATCAATAGCTCGTGATGTAGCTCCCTGTTTATTTTTATATGTTCCTAGAGAAATATAAGTTGAAAGATGACAGTAGCAATGATGTGGACTTGTTCCGTGATCTGAGGATTTTCCTCATTGCTGTACAGAAGAATTGTGTCCTTGATGTACCGCTAGGTGACAGACCTATTGCAGGAGCAGATGCAAACGTTATGAACGTTTTGGCAAAAGCTCGGTATGATGACTACTTGATAGTTAAGTGCATCAGGCTTTACGGCTTAGAACTGAGACTTCAATAAATGTTTTCAATACCACGGAGCATATAAGATGTTCCTAAGAGTTGAAATTGGTATTTCATACTCATGCCCGTATCAAGAGGTATGAGACCTCTGACAGTACTTTGCCTACAAGATGGAGGAGAATAGCTCAACCAGTGAGCATGTGCTCAGATTGTCTGGGTACTACAATTGCTTGAATCAAGTGGGAGTTAATCTTCCAGATAAGATAGTAATTGACAAAGTTCTCTAGTCACTATCTCCAAGTTACTAGAACTTCGTGATGAACTATAATATGCAAGGGATGACGAAAGTAATTCCCGAGCTCTTCGCGATGCTGAAATCGACGAAGGTAGAATCAAGAAAAAGCATCAAGTGTTGATGGTTGACAAGACCACTAGTTTCAAGTGAAAGGGCAAAGGAAAAGAAAGGGAACTTCAAGAAGAATGGCAAGCAAGTTGCTACTCCCATGAAGAAATCCAAAGCTAGACCCAAGCCTGAAACTGAGTGCTTCTACTGCAAAGGAAATGGTCACTAGAAGTGGAACTACCCTAGAAACTTGGTGGATAAGAATGATTGCAAAGTGAACAAATCTATATTTGATATACATGTTATTGATGTGTACTTTACTAGTGTTTATAGCAACCCCTCGGTATTTGATACTGGTTCAGTTGCTAAGAGTAGTAACTCAAAACGGGAGTTGCGGAATGAATAGAGACTAGTTAAGGGTGAAGTGACGACGAGTGCTGGAAGTGGTTCCAAGATTGATATGATCATCATCGCACACTCCCTATACTTTCGGGATTAGTGTTGAACCTAAATAAATATTGTTTGGTGTTTGCATTGAGCATGAATATGATTTGATCATGTTTATTGCAATACATTTATTCATTTAAAGTCAGAGAATAATTGTTGTTCTGTTTACATGAATAAAACCTTCGATGGTCATACACCCAATAAAAATAGTTTGTTGGATCTCGATCGTAGTGATACAAATATTCATAATATTGAAGCCAAAAGATGCAAAGTTAATAACGATAGTGCAACTTATTTGTGGCACTGCCGTTTAGGTCATATTGGTGTAAAGTGCATGAAGAAACTCCATGATGATGGGCTTTTAGAATCACTTGATTATGAATCATTTGATGCTTGTGAACCATGCCTCATGGGCAAGATGACTAAGACTCCATTCTTCGGAACAATGGAGCGAGCAACTGACTTATTGGAAATAATACATACTGATGTATTCGGTCCAATGAGTGTTGAGGCTCGCGGTGGGTATCATTATTTTCTGACCTTCACAGATGATTTGAGCAGATATGGGTATATCTACTTGATGAAACATTAAGTCTGAAACATTTGAAAACTTGAAAGAATTTCAGAGTGAAGTGGAAAATCATCGTAACAAGAAAATAAAAGTTTCTATGATCAGATCGCGGAGGCGAATATTTGAAGTTACGAGTTTGGCCCTCATTTAAAACAATGTGAAATAGTTGCACAACTCACGCCACCTGGAACACCATAGTGTAATGGTGTGTCTGAATGTCATAACCGCACTTTATTAGATATGGTGCGATCTATGATGTCTCTTACCGATTTACCACTACCGTTTTGGAGTTATGCATTAAACACAGCTGCATTCACGTTAAATAGGGAACCATTTAAATCCGTTGAGACAACACCGTATGGAACGTGGTTTGGCAAGAAACCTAAGCTGTCGTTTCTTAAAGTTTGGGGCAGCGATGCTTATGTGAAAAAGTTTCAACCTGATAAGCTCAAACCCAAATCGGAGAAATGTGTCTTCATAGGATACCCAAAGGAAACTGTTGGGTACACCTTCTATCACAGATCCAAAGGCAAGATATTCGTTGCTAAAAATGGATACGTTCTAGAGAAGGAGTTTCTCTCGAAAGAAGTGAGTGGGAGGAAAGTGGAACTTAATGAGGTAATTGTACCTTCTCCTGAATTGGAAATTAGTACATCACAGAAACTAGTTCTAATGATTCCTACACCAATCAGCGAGGAAGCTAATGATGATGATCATGAAACATCAGATCAAGTTACTACTGAACCTCGTAGGTCAACCAGAGTGTGTCCCGTGCCAGAGTGGTACGGTAACCCGATTCTAGAAGTCGTGTTACTAGACCATGATGAACCTACGAACTATGAGGAAGCGATGATGAGCCCAGATTCCACAAAATGGATTGAGGCCATGAAATCTGAGATGGGATCCATGTATGAGAATAAAGTGTGGACTTTGGTTGACTTGCCCGATGATCGGCAAGCCATTGAAAATAAATGGATCTTTAAGTGGAAGACTGACGACGATGGTAATGTTACTGTCTACAAAGCTCGACTTGTTGCGAAAGGTTTTCGACAAGTTCAAAGGTGTTGACTACGATGAGATTTTCTCACTCGTAGCGATGCTTAAGTCTGTCCAAATCATTTAGCAATTGCCGCATTTTATGAAATCTGGCAAATGGATAACAAAACTGCGTTTTTAATGGATTTATTAAAGAAGAGTTGTATATGATGCAACCAGAAGGTTCTGTCAATCCTAAAGGTGCTAGCAAAATGTGCAAGCTCCAGCGATCCATCTACAGACTGGTGCAAGCATCTCGGAGTTGGAATATATGCTTTGATAAGTTGATCAAAGCATATAGTTTTATAAAGACTTGCGATGAAGCTTGTATTTACAAGTAAGTGAGTGGGAGCACTACAGCCTTTCTGTTAACTATATGTGAATGACATATTGTCGATCGGAAATGATGTAGAATTTTCTGGAAAGCATAAAGGAGTTTTTCAAAGAAAGACCTCGGTGAAGCTGCTTACATATTGAGCATCAAGATCTATAGAGATAGATCAAGATGCTTGATAAGTTTTTTCAATGAGTACATACCTTGACAAGTTTTTGAAGTAGTTCAAAATGGAACAGTCAAAGAAAGAGTTCTTGCCTGTGGTGCAAGGTGTGAAGTTGAGTAAGACTCAAAGCCCGACCATAGCAAAAGATAGAGAGAGAATGAAAGTCATTCCCTATGCCTCAGCCATAGGTTCTATAAAGTATGCCATGTTATATACCAGACCTATTGTATGCCCTGCCCTGAGTTTGGCAAGGGAGTACAATTTTGATCTAGGAGTAGATCACTGGACATCGGTCACACTTATCCTTAAAGGACTAAGGAAATATTTCTCGATTATGGAGGTGATAAAGAGTTACGTCAATGCAAGCTTTGACACCGATCTGGATGACTCTGAGTCTCGATCTGGATACATATTGAAAGTGGGAGAATTTAGCTAGAGTAGCTCCGTGCAGAGCATTGTAGACATAGAAATTTGTAAAATACATACGGATCTGAATGTGCAGACCCATTGACTAAACCTCTCTCACAAGCAAAACATGATCACACCTTAGTACTCTTTGGGTCTTAATCACATGGCGATGTGAACTAGATTATTGACTCTAGTAAACCTTTTGGGTATTTGTCACATGGCGATGTGAACTATAAAGTGTTAAATCACATGAGGATGTGAACTATAGGTGTTAAATCACATGGTGATGTGAACTAGATTATTGACTCTAGTGCAAGTGGGAAACTGAAGGAAATATGCCCTAGAGGCAATAATAAAGTTATTATTTATTTCCTTATATCATGATAAATGTTTATTATTCATGCTAGAATTGTATTAACCGGAAACTTAGTACATGTGTGAATACATAGACAAACAAAGTGTCACTAGTATGCCTCTACTTGACTAGCTCGTTAATCAAACATGGTTAAGTTTCATAGCCATAGACATGAGTTGTCATTTGATGAACGGGATCACATCATTAGAGAATGATGTGATTGACTTGACCCATTCCGTTAGCTTAGCACTTGATCGTTTAGTATGTTGCTATTGCTTTCTTCATGACTTATACATGTTCCTATGACTATGAGATTATGCAACTCCCGTATACTGGAGGAACACTTTGTGTGTTATCAAACGTCACAACGTAACTGGGTGATTATAAAGATGCTCTATAGGTGTCTCCGATGGTGTTTGTTGAGTTGGCATAGATCGAGATTAGGATTTGTCACTCCGATTGTCGGAGAGGTATCTCTGGGCCCTCTCGGTAATGCACATCACTATAAGCCTTGCTAGCAATGTGACTAATGAGTTCGTTGCGGGATGATGCATTACGAAACGAGTAAAGAGACTTTCCGGTAACGAGATTGAACTAGGTATGATGATACCGACGATCGAATCTCGAGCAAGTAATATACCGACAGAGGGAACAACGTATGTTGTTATGTGGTTTGACCGATAAAGATCTTCGTAGAATATGTAGGAGCCAATATGAGCATCCAGGTTCCGCTACTGGTTATTGACCGGAGATGTGTCTCGGTCATGTCTACATAGTTCTCCAACCCGTAGGGTCCGCACACTTAACGTCCGATGGTGATTTGTATTATGAGTTATGTGATTTGATGACCGACATTTGTTCAGAGTCCCGGATGAGATCACAGACATACCGAACAGTCTAGAAATGGTCGAGATGTAAAGATCGATATATTGGAAGGCTATATTCAGACATCGGAAAAGTTTCGAGTGATTCGGGTATTTTTCAGAGTACCGGAGAGTTACGGGAATTTGTATTGGGCCTTAATGGGCCATACGGGAAAGGAGAGAAAGGCATCAAGGGTGGCCGCGCCCCTTCCCCATGGACTGGTCCGAATTGGACTAGGGAAAGGGGGCGGCCCCTTCCTTCCTTCTCCTTCTCCCTTCCCCTTTTCCTATTCCATGTGGGAGGTGGAATCCTACTAGGACTAGGGAGTCCTAGTAGGACTCCACACTTTGGCGCGCCCTATGAGGGCCGGCCTCCTCCTCCCTCCATCCTTTATATACGTGGCCAGGGGGCACCCCATGGACACACAAGTTGATTTTAGCCGCGTGCGGTGCCCCTCTCCACAGATACACACCTCGGGTATATCGTTGCAGTGCTTAGGCGAAGCCCTGCGACGGTAGTTTCGTCATCACCGTCAGCACGCCGTCGTGCTGATGAAACTCTCCCGTGATGCTCAACTGGATCAAGAGCTCGTGGGACGTCATCGAGCTGAACGTGTGCTGAATGCGGAGGTGCCGTACGTTCGGTGCTGGGATCGGTTGGATCGCGAAAACGTTCGACTACATCAACCGCGTCACTAGACGCTTCCGCTTTCGGTCTATGAGGGTACATAGACACACTCTCCCTGCTCGTTGCTATGCTTCTCCCAGATATATCTTGTGTGATCTGTAAGTGCATCTAGTGCCACCCCTAGTTGGTTCTGGAGTATTGACGACAAACTTGGTTGAGGGACTAATGTGTTTGTGAGAATTGCAGGATAACACAGGTAGTAGCCCCTCATTGATTCGGTTAACCTACCGGAGATGACCCCTAAAAATGTATGAAGACATTGATATCAGTAGTGGTATATGAAGATAATCATATTGAAGACTATGACATGAGAAGACATTGTGTGAAGACTATGGAGGGCGAAGACGTAGATGTTTCGTTGTTTCCTTTTCTTCTTTGTTGAGTCATAGGAACCACCGTACTGTTAAGTGGGGTCCAAGTGAACTAAGTTAGAGTGACTGAAGTGATGCGCAACCAAATCCTATGTCTTCGAGCGAAGACTATGAGAGCAGATCTTATCCAGAGGCAGATGAGTCAGCTTTACTTGGAGCTCAAGTAAAGTTGTCGTGTGTGTTTGAAATCTGACCGTTGGAACACGTGTCAGTTCCTTAGTGACCCAGGGTCACTTCGGACAAATCAGGTCGGGTTGCCCAGTGTCTATAAATAGCCCACCCCCTACACCATAAATTGGTGGCTGCTCAGAGTTATTGCACGGCTTTTGTCGTTTGAGAGCAACCCACCTCCGAAGCATTTGAGAGAGAAATCCTTGCTAGGACAAAGCCCAAACACCCAGAGCCAAAGAGTGTTAGGCATCACTGAAGTCTTTCTTTCTGTGTGACCTGAAGACTTATTACACTTGAGGACTGTGCTTCCTCCAGCCGGTTAGGCATCGCGTTCTGAGCATCCAAGAGTAATTGTGGATCGCCGGTGAACGAAGTCTGTGAAGGTTTGGAAGTCTACCTTGAAGACTTACCAGAGTGATTGGGCGAGGACTAGGTGTCCTTAGCTCAAGGGGAACAAGGTGAAGACGCGGTCTTCTGAGTTAAATCTCAGCCTCCCTAACCAGACGTACAGTTGTCACAACAACTAGAACTGGTCTAACAAATCACTGTCTTCCCCGAGCTACTCGTTCTATCCTTTCCCTCCTTTACTTACTGCTCTATGTTGTGAAGACATTGCATGCTTGCCTTATCTGATTGTCTTCACTGAGTATCTACTTGTTGTGATTGGCTTCATTCCTTCTTCCTTTATGATCACTACTGCCTAGTTGCTATTAGTCTTCATGTTTTCACTTCATTGAATACATGACTATGGCTTATCTAGTGTAGTCCACTTTCCGCTGCATACTAATAGGCTTGAGCTTATCGTTTGTCTTCGAAACTACCATGTTTTGAAGCATTTCATAAAAATTGCCTATTCACCCCCCTCTAGTCGATATACTGCACTTTCAATTGGTATCAGAGCAAGGTACTCCCTTGTTCTTTGTGATTCGGTTTAACCACCTGGAGTTTTAGCTATGTCGACTGCAGGGATAATCAAAGTCTCCGCTGCGTGCCCCGTCTTCGATGGCACCGAATATCCCTACTGGAAGAAGAAGATGCGCATGCACCTTGAAGCCATTGACGTGGACCTCTGGTTTGTCGTCAAGAACGGCGTTCCCAAGACTGGTGAAGGTATCACCCCTGCTGATGTCAAGAGGCTCGTTCAATTGGATTCAATGGCCAAGAACATCATCTGTGGTCATCTGACCAAAGGACAGTATGGTCGTGTAAGTGCTCTGGACACGTCAAAGGAAGTTTGGGACTGGCTCTCAAAGGTCAATGAAGGAGTCTCCACCCAGAGAGATCAAAGGATCAGCGTCCTTCGCAATCTCTTCAATCGCTTCAAGAGACATGACAATGAGAATGTCCAGCAAACTTTTGATCGTCACTGACATCACAAATGAGCTTCAAGCACTTGGCGCCACTGAGATTACGAAGCATGAAATCGTCAAGACCCTCCTGAGATCACTCGACAGCTCATTTGATATCCTTGCCCTAATGATTCAAGAACGCCCTGACTTCAAGACTCTCGATCCGTCTGATATACTTGAGAGGCTCAACACACATGAGTTCCAGCTATCTGAGAAACGTGACATCTATGGTCCCAACTACGGCCGATCTCGCGCCTTAAAGGCAAAAGTTGTTTCTTCTTCTGAAGAAGAATCTGACTGCAGTTCTGATGATCCTGAAGACATTGGAAAGGAGCTTGCCATGCTTGTGAAGAAGTTCCAGAAATTCACTAGGAAGAAAGGCTTCAGAAAGTCTTCACGATCCAGCTCAAGAAATGATGAAGCTTCTACTCGTGACTACAAGAAGAGAACATGTCATAAGTGCAAGAAACATGGTCCCTACATCTCTGAGTGTCCTCAGTGGGACAATGAGAAGAAGAAGAAGAAGAAGAAGAAGAAGAAGAAGAAGAAGAAGAGCAAGGAATATGATTCTGATGACAAGAAAAAGAAGAAATACTCAAAGTCTTCTTCAAAGTCTTCATCAAAGTATTCATCACACAAGAAGAATTCATCTGGCAAGGCTCGCGCATTTGTTGGCAAGGAGATGGATTCTGAGGAAGAGTCTGCTTCTGAAGAGGCGGAGGTGGAGTCGGAGGAAGAGTCTGATTCTGGTGCTGCAAGTCTGGCTTTAGCCACTGCCTACGTGGGCAAGTCTATCTTCAACACTGAAGACAATGGCCCCGTTCCCAACAATGAAGATGAGGACGACGACTCTGCTCCCACCTTCTGCTTCATGGCACGCGGTACCAAGGTAAAATCACGTGATGCTTACTTTCAAACATCTAGTGAAGATGACTCCGATTGTGAATCAAAACCTATCTACAAAACACTTGCTAAAATTGCCACTGAACAACAGAAAGCCACGGAACATATTCCAAAACTGTTAGACAAAAGCGATGACCTGTTGGACGCGGAAATGACCCGTTCTCAGTCCTTAATTGAAGACATAAAAAATCTTCATGTTAAGTACAAGGAACTTGAAGGTATTTATGAATCACTCTCAAAAACTCATGAAAAGCTTTCCCACGATTACATTCAAAGGAAACGAGAACTTGAGAAATTGAAAGCGGCTCAAGAAGATCTTCAAAAGGAGAATGAGTCACTCCGCGCAAAACTGATCAGCTCCACGCACGAAGAGTTTGAACCACCATGTCTAAAATGCATTGAACGTGATAATCCTACATCTGTTGCTTAATGCTCTATTGCTACTACTGTTGCAACATCTTCAACTATTGATGTGGTAACTAACCCCTCTGCTGAGGAAACCACTACTATTGCTGATGAAAATGCTACGTTGAAGACTTTGCTTGAAACAGGGATGTACAAAAGCCTCAAAGGGCATCAGACTCTATGTGATGTCCTCAAAAAGCAAATATTGAACCGAAACCCTAGGAAAGAGGGTGTTGGGTTCGATAGGAAAATGAATGTTGATGGTTCATACTGGAAGCCTGAGCAGTATCCCAAAACCACATGGGTTGCTACAAAGGAACCTTCAGTAGATCCATCTACCTTATCTGGCTTCACTTGTGCTAATCCAGTTATCATTGATGAATCCTTTGATGCAAACTATAAACTGTTTAAGAATCAAAACGGTGAAGTGTTTGCCAGGTATGTTGGTACTAACTGCAGGAATGGATCACCTATGAAGAAGATATGGGTACCCAAAGGTTGTCTTGAGAAGCTTCCAGCAAACACTATCATGACACCTCCTGGGATGAAGACAAACCCCGGACCAAATGCTTCATATGGTCCTAAGGCTTCATACAGACAAAGGACTCATCTGAGTCACCCTAACGCGAATGTTTTGCAGGGGAATCATACTCAGATCCATGAATATGAGCGAGTTTCTTCAAACCGCTATGTTCATAAATCAAAGAACTCTTCTGCTTATTCTTATGAGTATTATTCTCCTCCTGCGAGACTGTTTGCTAGGGCTCCAAAGCCAAAATTCTCAGATGCTGCTCTTAGACTCATTGCTTCTAAGCCACCCCTGAAAATGTGGATGGTTAAGAAGAACTAACCTTCTCTTGCAGGGAAATGTCTCCAACCTATAATAAAAGGCTTCTGATGCTATTGCTGGGGACCTAAGACACTTGTAGGGCACAAGAACAAATGCCCAAAATGACTTACTGCTCATACTATTCATAAATCACTTGTTGCACATCTTATTAGTCCTAACTTTCATCTAAAGCTTTCATAATCCACTTATGCATCCAATGTTTATGCTTCATAATGGCTTTTGGTGAAGCCTATCCTCCTAACTGCATTGTAGGGAGTGACACCAAAGTCTTCAGAATGGATTATGGATAGCGGATGCACAAATCATATGACTGGTGATCTAAACCTTCTCATGGACTCAACTTTATGTCCGTCCAACAAGAGTCACATCACATTTGCTGATACTGGTAAAAGCAAAGTGTTGGGACTAGGTAGAGTGCAATCTCAAGAGATCAACACATGGATAAAGTCATGCTTGCTGAATCTCTTGGCTTCAACTTAATGTCTGTCTCAATGCTTTGTGACTTAAACATGATTGTGATCTTTGGTAAATTTCGTTGCATTGTACTAATGGAATCTGACAAGTCCTTAGTATTTGAAGGATACAGAAAAGGTGATCTGTATATGGTAGATTTCTCAGCTGGACCGCAAATGGCCGTATGTCTTCTAGCAAAAGCTTCAGAGTGCTGGCTCTGGCATCGGAGGCTGGGACATGCTGGCATGAGGAACTTGCACACTCTCGCAAAGAAGAAGCATGTCATAGGCATCGAGGAAGTCAAGTTCAAGAAAGATCATCTATGTGGTGCCTGTGAAGCTGGGAAGATGACTAGAGCCAAGCACCCCTCGAAGACAATCATGACGACATCCAAACCCTTCGAGCTGCTTCACATGGACTTATTTGGCCCCACTCACTACTCCACATTCTCTACCACAGCCTGTCTCTATGGCTTCTTCATTGTTGATGATTATTCAAGATACACATGGGTGCACATAATACTCTACAAGACGTCTTCAGACGCTTCGCCAACCGTGCCATGAACAACTATGG
Source organism: Secale cereale (assembly GCA_902687465.1). NCBI lineage: Eukaryota > Viridiplantae > Streptophyta > Magnoliopsida > Poales > Poaceae > Secale > Secale cereale. The sequence continues at coordinate 145,414,567 of LR738709.1, forward strand.
CATCAAGATCAAACATATCAGAAGTGACAATGGCACTGAATTCAAGAACACTGGCCTCGATCTTTATCTGGATGAGATGGGAATCACTCATGAATTCTCAGCCCCTTATACACCTCAGCAAAATGGGATAGTTGAGCGTAAGAACAGAACTCTAATTGAGATGGCTCGAACGATGCTCGACGAGTACAAAACACCAAGAAGATTTTGGCCCGAAGCTATTGATACTGCATGCCATATCATCAACCGTGTTTATCTTCACAAGCTTCTGAAGAAAACATCCTATGAACTCCTCACTGGAAAGAAGCCTAATGTAAGCTACTTCAGAGTATTTGGAGCTAAGTGCTGGATCAAGGATCCTCATCATAAGTCAAAATTTGCACCCAAAGCTCATGAAGGCTTCATGCTCGGATATGGAAAGGACTCACACTCCTATAGAGTCTTCAACATTTTTCTCTATAAAACTGTTGAAACTGTGGATGTGCGGTTTGATGAGACAAATGGTTCACAAAGAGAGTCCCTACCAAATGTGCTAGATGAAGCTTCACCAAATGAATCTATCAAGCTAATGGGAACTGGTGAGATCCTTCCTTCTGAAGCTCAACCTGATGAGGAACTCATCATCTCTGCTCCAAATCAACCTGACGACAATGCTCAGCCTGAAGACAACACTCCTGATGAAGACAATGTACAGCAAGAGCAAAATCTTCGTCCAGCTCATCCTCGTGTTGCAAATGAAGTACAAGTTGAGAAGATAATTGATAGCATAAATGCTCCTGGTCCACTCACTCGCTCAAGAGCAACATAGCTTGCAAATTTCTGTGGGCACTTTGCTTTTGTCTCAATATCTGAACCCAAGAAAGTTGCTGAAGCTTTTATGGAGCCTGAGTGGATTCAAGCAATGCAAGAAGAGCTTCAACAGTTTGAGCTGGAAAATGTATGGGAACTATTCAAGCGTCCCGATCCCCGAAAGCACAACATAATAGGCACATAATGGATCTATCGCAACAAGCAAGATGAGCATGGTCAAGTGGTCAGAAACAAAGCTCGTCTTGTTGCTCAAGGATACACTCAAGTTGAAGGGATTGACTTCGATGAAACATTTGCTCCTGTGGCTAGGCTTGAAGCTATTCGTATACTGCTAGCCTATGCAAATCATCACAACATACTTATATATCAAATGGATGTAAAGAGTGCATTTCTCAATGGAAGAATTGAAGAAGAAGTGTATGTTGCACAACCACCTGGCTTTGAAGACCCAAAACGTCTTGATATGGTATACAAGCTCAACAAGGCACTATATGGCCTCAAACAAGCGCCTCGTGCTTGGTATGACACTCTCAAAGACTTCCTGAAGAGCAAAGGCTTCAAACCTGGATCTCTAGATCCCACACTCTTCATGAAGACATATGATGATGAGCTATTTGTCTGCCAAATCTATGTGGATGACATTATCTTCGGCTGCACGGACAAGAAATACAGTGATGAGTTTGGTCACATGATGCAAGAGCAATATCAAATGTCCATGATGGGAGAGCTGAAGTTCTTCCTTGGTCTTCAAATTCGTCAGCAAAGCAACGACATCTTCATATCTCAAGAGAAGTACCTCAAAGATTGCCTGAGAAAGTTTGGAATGCAAGACTGCAAAGGGTACTCAACGCCAATGCCTGCTAAACATCATCTGGGTCCCGACGCCAATGGTAAAGAGTTTGATCAACAGGTATACCGCTCCATGATTGGTTCTTCACTTTATTTATGTGCATCTAGGCCAGATATTATGCTTAGTGTTTGCAAGTGTGCTCGATATCAAGCGGCACCAAAGGAGTCGCATCACTTAGCTGTGAAGCGAATACTTCGATATTTGGCTTACACCCCAACACTAGGATTATGGTATCCAAAGGGCTCAGAGTTTGATCTAGTAGGATTTTCAGATGATGATTATGCTGGTGACAAAGTTGATCGCAAGTCCACATCAGGCACATGCCACTTTCTAGGACGATCACTTGTCTGTTGGTCTTCAAAGAAGCAGAACTGTGTATCACTCTCCACTGCTGAATCTGAATACATTGCTGTTGGATCTTGTTGCGCTCAGCTTCTCTGGATGAAGCAAACACTCAAGGACTATGGAGTCCATCTGAAGCATGTGCCACTCTACTGTGATAATGAAAGCGCCATCAAGATTGCCCACAGCCCAGTTCAACACTCAAAGACAAAGCACATTGAAATTCGTCATCACTTTCTCAGAGATCATGTTATGAAGGAAGATATTGATATCATACACGTCAACACTGAAGAGCAACTGGCAGATATCTTCACAAAGCCCTTGGATGAGAAAAGGTTTTGCAAGTTGCGGTGTGAGCTAAATATCTTAGAATCCTCTAATGTCCTGTAATGAGGCACACATCCTAACACTTTTATGCATATTGATGACTTAGATGTACAATACATGAAGTAACGTATATCTTCAATCAATGAAGACTTACAATCTAAGTGTGAATACATTAACATGGAATTTGACTTCAGAGCGCCACGATAATTGTGCGCCGTGTCTGGGTCTAATACTTCCTATACGGTGGGTAACGCTACCACCAAATTCTTGTTTGAAGTGTTTCTCATGGCGTTACATTTGCAAAGTCTTCGCACCTGGTTTGTCTTCATATAGGACATATATATAGAGAGTTGTGTTATGTCCTCAACAGCATTCATTTATAGCTATGTCTTCATATTTGAATCTTTTTGAACTAAGTGAATGTGATCGGACCCTAACCTCTCTATGCTTTCTCATCTCACACTCTGTCTGTCCAAATCATATGCATTCTGTTGAAACTGTCGAATATCTTCTCTGCGTCCTTGTCAGCAGAAGATACGGAGACAAACTTTAAATCTGATTTTAATGCTCCATCTGTTATGCCTGAAACCTAGAGAAGCCGGAACGACCACTCCGACAGTCGTGGTGTACGTGGGATCGTGGGACAACTCCCAATGCATTACATGACCGCCACGTGTCACTCCTACGTGAACCGTCAGGGGCACCTGCGTAATTGCGTTGTGCTGTCTCCCATGCCTATAAATGCATGTCCCATCACGGTCAAAAGTTTCTTCTATCACCTCTCCACCTTGACCAACCCTAGCGCCTCCGCTAGCTTTCGACGACGCCGTCCTCACGCCGGCCGCGGACATCTTCTACTCCGTCGTCGCCGTAGCTGTCCTCCGTCGCGAAGTTAGGGCGCGGAAGACCGAACTGCTGGGCATCCAACTCCTCTCCGTCTAAGCAGTTCATCGTGTGGTAAATAAAACTTGCTTTTTACCATCTTCTAGATCCATAAAGATTCATCTATTTTACCACAAGAGGTTTCTGCCTACTTAGATATACAGATCTATCCTTTCTGCATCTCATATCTTGCCTAGTACATTCACATATGCTTCAACCATAGTTAGATTCCTCACTTGTACTTATTTGTGGATTCGTACAAATCTGGAACCAACTCCCATGAGTGAATGTCTTCGCACTATGAGGTCAAAGTCTTCAAAACAGTTTTAATCTTCAAAACTTCTGAGAATGAATATGACCTCTTCCCCTTCCCTCGCATCTCTAATGCTGTCACAGGTACATGTCCGTGGGAGAATCCCTTGGTTCTCATAGTCTGCATTCATTTGCAGAGTTTTTGCAGCGTCACATTCATTCCCCTGAAGACAGTTCCTGTCTGACCAGCAGACCGAAGCATTTGCCTATTTTGAAGCCATTCAATTTGAAGCCCTTCAGGTTGAAGCAAATGACAACTGACAAGACAGTAAGAAAGGGTGGCAGACAGCGCTGTGGCAATACCTCCGTTGATCTTCCTCCTGATCTCAGTGAAATATACAAGACTGATCCTGAGGAGGATTATAATCAGAGGAAGACTCGAGTCCAATGGATTCGAAGATACTGGGCTGAACAGTGGTTCAAGTATAGGTTCATGACCCAAGAATATGCTGAGAAGAACGCCATCAAGCATCCATGGGGAGATATCACTTATAAAAATCTTTCCCCCCCAAGACTCGTGCTGAAGCCATTGCTCAAGGCTTCTATCCTTGCATGGTCAGAGGGCCTCAGCCTGCTGATGCTGATCCAAGCTCTTTGCTTTGGTGTCGCGATGACAATCTTTTCAAGCGAAATCTTCAATTCGCCAAGAACTCGGCCAAAGAAACAAGAAGCTTTGGGGATTAGACTTCAATCCTGGCCCCTCTGCGCCCCGCGCTGATGGCACGCGCGAAGCGAAACCAAATCTGGTTGGGCCCTTCTACAACCTAGAAGGCCTCATCAGTCACATAAGGGTTCAAGGGGCAGATGTGGATCAGCCTAAAGTAGATGCTGATTCTGAAGAAGCACCTGCAACACCGAAGCCCCAGAAGAAGAAATCAAAGGCTTCAAAGACTACTCCACCAAGGGCTTCTAGAGTGAAGCCTTTGGCCACTGCTCCACCTGCTCCAAGTGTGCAATCTGAGGAACACTCTCGTATCTCTAAGAAGCTTTGGGGATTAGACTTCAATCCTGGCCCCTCTGCGCCCCGCGCTGATGGCACGCGCGAAGCGGAACCAAATCTGGTTGGGCCTTTCTACAACCTAGAAGGCCTCATCAGTCACATAAGGGTTCAAGGGGCAGATGTGGATCAGCCTGAAGCAGATGCTGATTCTGAAGAAGCACCTGCAACACCGAAGCCCCAGAAGAAGAAATCAAAGGCTTCAAAGACTACTCCACCAAGGGCTTCTAGAGTGAAGCCTTTGGCCACTGCTCCACCTGCACCAAGTGTGCAATCTGAGGAACACTCTCGTATCTCTAAGAGCAGACAGCCGAAGAGGAAGCCATCACGCAATCCAAGTCCAGCTCTCACTCCTGATGCAGTACTGAAGACTGCCAATGATGCCCTTGATCTCTCAAGTGATAAAGATCTTGGTGATGATGCTCTGGAGCTATTGATCAAGAGCAAGCAAGATGCTGAAATCTTCAATGATTTGCCGCTCTTTGACGTTGACGTGCTCAATAACTTCATTGATGAATGGTTTGACACACCCAACCTGAGCTTCGACGATCTTCAACTTCCAGTTGGCCTCAGCGTCTCCTTCCATGGCGCCATTGCTTCTGAGCTGGCTCTGGCTCAAAGAATTGTTGAGCTGAAGCAAAAGATAGATTATGAAAAGGCTCAGTTCAAGAAGCATGTGGACAAGCTCAGCGTGCAAGAAATTCAGAACTTCAAGGTTATGATGCACGAGCTCAAGGAAGCCTTTCGTCAGCGGCGTGATGAAGCCAAAGGTTCTCGAGAGCGAATCAAGGACTTGGCTGCCAAATGCGTTCAAGCATTCAATGAAGCTGAAAAGCGCAATGCACTTGGTCGTCCTAGCATTGACCCACGGATGGCTGCCAAGAAGAAGAGGAAGCAACCTATGCCTGAAGCTGAAGAATCTGGGCAGGAAATGCCTCGCATAGTCTTCCCTGCTAGCATGACTGGCACGAAGCCTAAGGCAACCCAAACCGCTTCAAATCTCAAGAAGACTAAGGTGGCTGAAGCTGAAGCTTGCAAGCACAAGCAATACTGATGAAGCTCCACCCACCAAGAAGCGCAAAACCAAGAAGGATAAGGCTGCCTCCAAAGAGCCTATCTTTGTCGAGCCTATCTCAGTTGCTCGCCCTGCATCTGCCTAGAGAGAACGAAGATTGACTGTTCATGAGCCTGCTCCCACAGAGGCTGAAGATATTCTAGCTATTGACCCCACCGCAGCTGAAGACATTGGTCCTCAAGACAATGTTGAAGATGATGAAGTCCTTCCTTAGATCGAATACAACATTGACTCTTCGCCTATTCTCACGAACAGCGAACACATCAGCATTGGTCGTCCATTGACGCTAATTGGTCAGGATGACTCATGGGCTGATCACCCACAGGATACACAAGCCACTCCCCAGCAAACTCAAGACACCAGTACGGTGCTTGAAGATGAAGACTTTGAGGCCCAACAACCTCCATCTCCTCAGGCGTCGCCAGCTTTTCGCAGGCTTCGCAAAGGACCAAGACCTCAAGTCGCTGCCCCAAGTGTTCCAGAAGGAGTAGAGCAACCATCTGCACCTGATGCTGCTCCTACTGTGAACCCCTCAGAATCTGAAGCCAAAGCAGCTGAAGATATTCCGGCTGCATCAGCCGAAGAAGAACCACCCCAACAAGAAGAAGAACGTACTGCCACACCCCCTGTTCTCGAGGAGAACGTGTCCGACCCTCCAGCTCCTGAAGTGGAGGCTACAAATTCAGAGGCTGCCACCACCAACACTGAAGCCAATGACGTGGTCATGGCTGAAGCTTATGTGGCACCTGAAGACACTGTGGCGCCTGAAGTAACTGCACGTGAGGTGACTGCTCCTGAAGCCAGTGCTGCGCCTGACGCCAATGCTGCACCTGACGCCAATCTGCAGCTTGAAGATAATGCCTTTGCTCCTGTTCTGCCTCCACATCCCCACACCATTGAGCAAGCATACAACAAGGATGATCAGCTTGTTACTGTCTGGTGGCCCATTTTGATTCCGCCACCTACCACTGAACCGCGTGCTGCTGGTCCTTAGTTTAATCATCATGTTGCGCACAGGCCCCAAGTTCAGAAGCCTAAGCCAAGACTGCCCAGGTTTCCAGGTATTGCAACCTCTTCAGGGTCTTTCAATGCCAATAGCTTCATTGCGCACAACACCTTCTCTGACAGCGCCAAGAACCCATATTCCAAGCCAAGAATATCATCAGATAGGTTCTGGAGCCATCAACAGCGCAGTTACTACTCAAGAGTACTCTATGATCAAGGGCGCATTTTCCCTCATATGTGTCTTGACACTGAAGCTATTGCTGGTCTGCCCTGCTTGGAGGAAGCTCTTGACTGCTTCCGTGACGCTGGCCTGCTCAATTTTGTAACTGATAAAGAGCATTGGAATGAAGAGCTGCTTCTGTAATTCTATGCAACACTTCACATCCGAGGCTACAGTAGGTATCCGAAGACATGGGTCCTTGAGTGGATGACAGGCAATGTGCATCATGAAGCTAAAGCCTTTGATCTCATTGAGCTTACTGGCCTGCCCACTCCAGAAGATCTATATGAACATGGCTGTCAATTGCACACTGAAGCCTTGGAGAGTATATTTTAGAAGCGCCAGCCCAACATGGGCCAAATGCTCAGCATGATGAAGCCTCTGCCAAGTGATGCTGAATACCCTAAGGAATTCTTTGTTGAAGACCTCGAGTACCTGCCGCGCACCATCTATCACATCATAAGGCGTACTCTATGGCCAATCAAAGGACATTCTTCATCATCCAAGCTTGAAGGCACTATGAAGACTTTGGTCTTCTATATCTTCAATGGCATCATCTTCAATGCTCAAGATTTCTTCATTCGGCAAATGGCTATGTCTGGAGCTGATCTATTTGGTCTGAAATTCTATGCCCCTTGGATAATGCGCCTCATCAAGTTGCATTCAACTGTCACCTATCAGCCCTCTGCTCGCAACCATTAGATTTTCTTGCCTGAGGTTGATATGTCAGCTAAAGCCCTCTACCAAGAGCCTGCTAAAGAGCCAGTTAGTCTTCACAACGCTGATCACCAGAGCTTCACTCAGCAGATTGAAGGGGTTCCAGCAGTCTCACGTGTTTATCCTCTGGCTGGCCGTACTCGTCTACCTCGACACACTGAAACCGAAGCCACTAAAAGCACCATCGCCCAAAGGCCTCAAAAGCAATCTCGTGTCCAGAACAACCGAGAGCTTCTAGTAGCCCTTCATCAGAAATAGGACAAGTATCACCTTTGGTTAAAGCGTCAGATGCAAAGCCTCTTGGTGGATGTCAATCGCGTTCGCAATCTTGCCACCAAGAATGCTTTTGTTGCTCATGAAACATGTCGGAGGTCTTGGAAGAGTTTGACCTTGCTGAGTGCTGAAGCGGATCTTCAAGACGATGGCTTCACTGAGAGATTCAAGTTTGACAACACTCCTCCAAGGACTGTTGTTATGCGTCGAACTCCATCTCTTGAAGATTCTGAATACTCCTCCTCCGCTGCAACAATTGATGCCATGGTGATCGATGATCAGGGTGATGCTACTTCACCGCCTCCTACTTCAGCATGCATCGACACTGCACCAACCACTTCTGCACCGCCAAACAACAACACCGACCCTGCATTCTCTTCTGCTCCAACTGGGAACGAGTAGAGGCTCTATGTCTTCAAACCTTTTTGGTCCTTACTGACAAAAGGGGGAGAAGCATATGAGTTGATAGTCTTCAAGCAGGTCCATTTGGGCGGGTGCTTTATAATTTGCCTAGTGTTTACAACTCTTGTTTTGCTACTTTTGGTTCTTTGAGTTGTAACACTTAAACTGATGGTCGTCTGCTACGTTTTTATGCTACTCTGTAATGCGATGATAAATTCTGCATCTGCTATCTTATATTCCGCACTTAGTCATTATTGCAGACGTCCATTTTTCATTATGCATGTCATTATCTTCGACGTATCAATTATGCATGATGAATTGTCTTCATAAGTTGAAGAGGATCTCCACAAGTACAACCTGCCATGTGCATTTGCATTCAAAGGCAAATCAACTATATGCACATCTTCAGGGGGAGCCTTTTGCTGCTTACGAAGACAATACCTTTATCCTTTACAATTCCACATATCTTTATCCCCGTTGAAAACTTCAACCAGTCTGTCAGCAATCTCCAAAAAGGGGGAGATTGTAAGTGCATCTAGTGCCACCCCTAGTTGGTTTTGGAGTATTGACGACAAACTTGGTTGAGGGACTAATGTGTTTGTGAGAATTGCAGGATAACACAGGTAGTAGTCCCTCATTGATTCGGTTAACCTACCGAAGATGACCCCTAAAAATGTATGAAGACATTGATATCAGTAGTGGTATATGAAGATAATCATATTGAAGACTATGACATGAGAAGACATTGTGTGAAGACTATGGAGGGCGAAGACGTAGATGTTTCGTTGTTTCCTTTTCTTCTTTGTTGAGTCATAGGAACCACTGTACTGTTAAGTGGGGTCCAAGTGAACTAAGTCAGAGTGACTGAAGTGATGCTCAACCAAATCCTATGTCTTCGAGCGAAGACTATGAGAGCAAATCTTATCCAGAGGCGGATGAGTCAGCTTTACTTGGAGCTCAAGTAAAGTTGCCATGTGTGTTTGAAATCTGACCGTTGGAACACGTGTCAGTTCCTTAGTGACCCAGGGTCACTTCGGACAAATCAGGTCGGGTTGCCCAGTGGCTATAAATAGCCCACCCCCTACACCATAAATTGGTGGCTGCTCAGAGTTATTGCACGGCTTTTGTCGTTTGAGAGCAACCCACCTCAGAAGCATTTGAGAGAGAAATCCTTGCGAGGACAAAGCCCAAACACCCAAAGCCAAAGAGTATTAGGCATCACTAAAGTCTTTCTGTCTGTGTGACCTGAAGACTTATTACACTTGAGGACTGTGCTTCCTCCAGCCGGTTAGGCGTCGCGTTCTGAGCATCCTAGAGTAATTGTGGATCGCCGGTGAACGAAGCCTGTGAAGGTTTGGAAGTCTACCTTGAAGACTTACCAGAGTGATTGGGCGAGGACTAGGTGTCCTTAGCTCAAGGGGAACAAGGTGAAGACGCAGTCTTCTGAGTTAAATCTCAGCCTCCCTAACCAGACGTATAGTTGTCACAGCAACTGGAACTGGTCTAACAAATCACTGTTTTCTCCAAGCTACTGGTTCTATCCTTTCCCTCCTTTACTTACTGCTCTATGTTGTGAAGACATTGCATGCTTGCCTTATCTGATTGTCTTCACTGAGTATCTACTTGTTGTGATTGGCTTCATTCCTTCTTCCTTTATGATCACTACTGCCTAGTTGCTATTAGTCTTCATGCTTTCACTTCATTGAATACATGACTATGGCTTATCTAGTGTAGTCCACTTTCCGCTGCATACTAATAGGCTTAAGCTTATCGTTTGTCTTCGAAACTACCATGTTTTGAAGCATTTCATAACAACCGCCTATTCACCCCCCCTCTAGTCGCTATACTGCACTTTCATGATCGTAGGAAAATTTTGAAATACTACGTTCCCCAACAGGTCAAGCATTCCTTTCATCTTTATTCATTTATCCTTGCGGAGGATGCTTTAGTCCCACTGGAATTGTTCAATGTGATTCTTGAAATCATCGATCTTTTGCTTCATCATATTAGCCATGTGCTTCATCTCCATCCTCTCTGCATGCACCCCACTCAGGCATTCCTGAGTGTGACTAAGTCTTGCTTTGATTATTTCTCCAATCTGACGTATGGCCTCCATAACAGCTTCACGAACAGAGTCAAAAAATGTTGTTCGTGGTACTCGGGAGATGAAAAAGTATTGACCCATAGTTTTTGGGCAAACTCCTTTCACACGGTGGAGGTGTACCTCCATATACCAAAGTTCAACTCCATTCTCTAGAAAAGGATAACCCTTGTAGACTGTATCTCCTTCAAGGTGAATATGCTTCATCATGTCCTTCACGATCTTTGGGTAATCCTGATCGCTAGCCAGGGTCATGATCGTTTCCGGGCCCTTGGGAAAAGACTCGTAATGGGTTGTCATCTGTAGGTATAAGACAGAAGGGGTACTCAGGATAATATATGTCTTTCCTTGGGTGAAATGTGGTTATTTGTCCGAGAAAGGTTTGGTGTCAACTTGTTCATGGTTCCGAGGATTTAGTCTGGGTGAGATAGCAAGAGAGGCACTCACACTCAACCAACAACTCATAACATTTCATATTAGATTCCAAACATATCACCTTCTATTACTTCACGAACTATTACAATGTCCTTCCATAAATCAACTCAACGTCCCAATGAAAACGTGCATTCCACATTTATTTGCATGCTTTATTCCAATATCAAGATCTCAACTACTCTGCTTAATCTTTCCTCGGTGAAAGTGCAGTATATCGACTAGAGGGGGGTGAATAGGCGATTTTTATGAAATGCTTCAAAACATGGTAGTTTTGAAGACAAACGATAAGCTCAAGCCTATTTGTATGCAGCGGAAAGTGGACTACACCAGATAAGCCATAGTCATGTATTCAATGAAGTGAAAGCATGAAGACTAATAGCAACTAGGCAGTAGTGATCATACAGGAAGAAGGAATGAAGCCAATCGCCACAAGTAGATACTCAGTGAAGACAATCAGATAAGGCAAACATTGCAATGTCTTCACTACACAGAGCAGTAAGTAAGGGGAAGGAAAGGATAGAACCAGTAGCTCGAGGAAGACAGTGATTTGTTAGACCAGTTCCAGTTGTTGTGACAACTGTACGTCTGGTTAGGGAGGCTGAGATTTAACTCAGAAGACCGCGTCTTCACCTTGTTCCCCTTGAGCTAAGAACACCTAGTCCTCGCCCAATCACTCTGGTAAGTCTTCAAGGTAGACTTCCAAACCTTCACACACTTCGTTCACCGGCAATCCACAATTACTCTTGGATGCTCAGAACGCGACGCCTAACCAGCTGGAGGAAACACAGTCCTCAAGTGTAATAAGTCTTCAGGTCACACAGACAGAAAGACTTCAGTGATGCCTAACACTCTTTAGCTCTGGGTGTTTGGGCTTTGTCCTCGCAAGGATTTCTCTCTCAAATGCTTCGGAGGTGGGTTGCTCTTAAACAACAAAAGCTGTGCAATAACTCTGAGCAGCCACCAACTTATGGTGTAGGGGGTGGGCTATTTATAGCCACTGGGCAACCCGACCTGATTTGTCCGAAGTGACCCGGGGTCACTAAGGAACTGACACGTGTTCCAACGGTCAGATTTCAAACACACACGGCAACTTTACTTGAGCTCCAAGTAAAGCTGACTCATCCGCCTCTGGATAAGATTTGCTCTCATAGTCTTCGCTCGAAGACATAGGATTTGGTTGAGCATCACATCAGTCACTCTAACTTAGTTCACTTGGACCCCACTTAACAGTACGGTGGTTCCTATGACTCAACAAAGAAGAAAAGGAAACACGAAACATCTACGTCTTCGCTCTGCATAGTCTTCACACAATGTCTTCTCTTGTCATAGTCTTCAATATGATTATCTTCATATACCACCACTAATATCAATGTCTTCATACATTTTGAGGGGTCATCTCCGGTAGGTTAACTAAATCAATGAGGGACTACTACCTATGTTATCCTGCAATTCTCACAAACACATTAGTCCCTCAACCAGGTTTGTTGTCAATACTCCAAAACCACTGGGGGTGGCACTAGATGCACTTACAATCTCCCCCTTTTAGGTGATCGATGACAAACTGGTTGAAGTTTTCAACGGGGATAAAGATATGTGAAATTGTAAATGATAAGGTATTGTCTTCGTAAGTAGCAAAAGGCTCCCCCTGAAGATGTGCATATAGTTGATTTGCCTTTGAATGCAAATGCACATGCCAGGTTGTACTTGTGGAGATCCTCTTCAAATTATGAAGACAATTCATCATGCATAATTGATATGTCGAAGATAATGACATGCATAATGAAAAATGGACGTCTGCAAAAATGACTAAGTGCAGAATATAAGGTAGCAGATGCGGAATTTATCATCGCATTACAGAGTCGCAAAAAACGTAGGAGACGACCATCAGTTTAAGTGTTACAACTCAAAGAACCAAATGTAGCAAAACGAGAGTTGTAAACACTAGGCAAATTATAAAGCACCCGCCCATATGGACCCACTTGAAGACTATCAACTCATATGCTTCTCCCCCTTTTCTCAGTAAGGACCAAAAAGGTTTGAAGACATAGCCTCTACTCATTCCCAGGTGGAGCAGAAGAGGATGCAGGGTCGGTGTTGTCGTTTGGCGGTGCAGAGGTGGTTGGTGCAGTGTCGATGCGCGCTGAAGTAGGAGGCGGTGAAGTAGCATCATCCTGATCATCGATCACCCTGGCGTCAATTGTTGCAGCGGAGGAGGAGTATTCAGAGTCTTCAAGGGATGGAGTTCGACGCATAACAACAGTCATTGGAGGAGTGTTGTCAAACTTGAATCTCTCAGTGAAGCCATCGTCTTGAAGATCCGCTTCAACACTCGGTAAGGTCAAACTCTTCCAAGACCGCCTGCATGTTTCATGAGCAACAAAAGCATTCTTGGTGGCACGATTAAGAAAACGATTGACATCCACCAAGAGGCTCTGCATCTGATGCTTTAACCAGAGGTGATGCTTGTCTTGTTTCTGGTGAAGGGCTACCAGTAACTCTCGGTTATTCAGGACACGAGATCGCTTCTGAGGCCTTTGAGCGATGGTGCTTTCAGTGGCTTCGGTTTCAGCGTGTCGAGGTAGACGAGTATGGCCAGCCGGAGGATAGATGCGAGAGACTGCTGGAACCCCTTCAATCTGCTGAGTGAAGCTTTGATGATCAGCGTTGTGAAGACTAACTGGCTCTTTAGCAGGCTCTTGGTAAATGGCTTCAGCTGACATATCAACCTCAGGCAAGAAAATCTGATGGTTGCGAGCAGAGGGTTGATAAGTGACAACTGAGTGCAACTTGATGAGGCGCATTATCCAAGGGGCATAAAATTTCAGTCCAAATAGATCAGCTCCAAACGTGGCCATTTGCCTGATGAAGAAATCTTGAGCATTGAAGCTGATGCCATTGAAGATATAGAAGACCAAGGTCTTCATAGTGCCTTCAAGCTTGGCTGATGAAGAATGTCCTTTGATTGGCCATAGAGTACGCATTATAATGTGATAGATGGTGCACGGCAGGTACTCAAGGTCTTCAACAAAGAATTCATTAGGATATTCAGCATCACATGGCAGAGGCTGCATCATGCTGAGCATTTGGCTCATGTTGGGATGACGCTTCTGAAAGATACTCTCCAAGGCTTCAGTGTGAAGTTGACAGCCAGGTTCATAGAGATCTCCTGGAGTGGGCAGGCCTGTAAGCTCAATGAGATCAAAGGCTTTAGCTTCATGATGCACATTGTCTGTCATCCACTCAAGGACCCATGTCTTCGGATCCCTGCTGTAGCCTCGTATGTGGAGTGTTGCATAGAATTGCAGAAGCAGTTCTTCATTCCAATGTTCTTTATCCAGGATAAAATTGAGTAAGCCAGCATCACGGAAGCAGTCAAGAGCTTCCTCCAAGCAGGGCAGGCCAGCAATAGCTTCAGTGTCAAGACGCATATGAGGGAAAATGCGGCCTTGATTATATAGTACCCTTGAGTAGTAGCTGCGATGTTGATGGCTCCAGAACCTATCTGATGATATTCTTGGCTTGGAATATGGGTTCTTGGCGCTGTCAAAGAAGGTGTTGTGCGCAGTGAAGCTAGTGGCATTGAATGACCCTGAAGATGTTGAAATACTTGGAAGCCTTGGCAGTCGTGGCTTAGGTTTCTGAACTTGTGGCCTGTGCGCTACATGATGATCAAACTGAGGACCAGCAGCACGTGGTTCAGTTGTAGGTGGCGGAATCAGAATTGGCCACCGGACAGTAACAAGCTGATCATCCTTGTTGTATGCTTGCTCAATTGTGTGAGGCCGTGGAGGCGGAACAGGAGCAGAGACATTGTCTTCAAGCTGCAGATTGGCGTCAGGTGCAGCATTAGCTTCAGGCACAGCACTGGCTTCAGGCACAGCACTGGCTTCAGGCACAACAACTTCAGGCGCAGGTTCTTCAGGCGCCACAGTATCTTTAGGTGCCACAAAAGCTTCAGCCATGACCACGTCACTGGCTTCAGTGTTGGTGGTGGCAGTCTTTGAATTTGTTACCTCCACTTCAGGAGCTGGAGGGTCGGACACGTTCTCCTCGAGAACAGGGGGTGCGGCAGTATTGTCTTCATCAACTTGGGATTGCTCTTCTTCTTGTTGGGGTGGTTCTTCTTCGGCTGTTGCAGCCGGAATATCTTCAGCCGCTTTGGCTTCAGATTCTAAGGGGTCTCCAGTAGGAGCAGCATCAGTTGCAGATGGTTGCTCTACTCCTTCTGGAGCACTCGGGGCAGTGACTTGAGGCCTTGGTCCTTTGCGAAGCCTACGAAAAGCTGGCGACGCCTGAGGAGATGCAGGTTGTTGGGCCTCAAAGTCTTCGTCTTCAAGCACCATACTGGTGTCTTGAGTTTGCTGGGGAGTTTCTTGTGTATCCTGTGGGTGATCAGCCCACGAGTCATCCTGAGCAATTGGCGTCAATGGACGACCAATGCTGATGCATTCGCTGTTCGTGAGAACAGGCGAAGAGTCAATGTTATACTCGATCTGGGGAAGGACTTCATCATCTTCAACATTGTCTTGAGGACCAATGACTTCAGCTGCGGTGGGGTCAACAGCTAGAATGTCTTTAGCCTCTGTGGGAGCAGGCTCATGAACAGTCAGTCTTCGTTCTCTCTGGGCAGAAGCAGGGCGAGCAACTGAGATTGGATCGACAAAGATAGGCTCTTTGGAAGCAGCCTTATCCTTCTTGGTTTTTCGCTTCTTGGTGGGTGGAGCTTCATCAGTAGATTGCTTACGCTTACGAGCTTCAGCTTCAGCCACCTTAGTCTTCTTGAGCGTTGAAGCGGTTGGAGTTGCCTTAGGCTTCGTGCCAGTCATGCTAGCAGGGAAGACTATGCGAGGCATTTCCTGCCCAGATGCTTCAGCTTCGGGCACAGGCTGCTTCTTCTTCTTCTTGGCAGCCATTCTTGGATCAATGCCAGGACGCCCAAGTGCCTTGCGCTTTTCAGCTTCATTGAATGCTTGAACGCATTTTGCAGCCAAGTCCTTGATGCGCTCATGTGAACCTTTAGCTTCTTCACGCCGCTGGCGAAAGGCTTCCTTGAGCTCTTGCATCATAACCTTGAAGTTTTGAACTTCTTGCACGCTGAGCTTGTTCATATGCTTCTTGAACTGAGCTTTTTCATAGTCTATCTTTTGCTTCAGCTCAACAATCCTTTGAGCCAGAGCCAGCTTAGAAGCAATGGCACCATGGAAGGAGACACTGAGGCCAACTGGAAGTTGAAGATCGTCGAAGCTCAGGTTGGGAGTGTCAAACCATTCATCAATGAAGTTATTGAGCACTTCAACGTCAAAGAGCGGCAAATCATTGAAGATTTCAGCATCCTGCTTGCTCTTGATCAATAGCTCCAAAGCATCATCTCCAAGATCTTCATCACTTGAGAGATCAAGGGCATCATTGGCAGTCTTCAGTACTGCATCTGGAGTGAGAGCTGGACTGGGGTTGCGTGTTAGCTTCCTCTTCAGTTGTCTGCTCTTGGAGATTCAAGAGTGTTCCTTAGATTGCACACTTGGTGCAGGTGGAGCAGTGGCCAAAGGCTTCACTCTAGAACCTCTTGGTGGAGTAGCCTTTGAAGCCTTTGATTTCTTCCTCTGGGGCTTCGGCGTTGCAGGTGCTTCTTCAGAGTCATCATCTGCTTCAGGCTTATCTACATCTGCCCCTTGAACCCTTATGTGACTGATGAGGCCCTCTAGGTTGTAGAAGGGCCCAACCAGATTCGGTTCAGCTTCGCACGAGCCATCAGCACGGGGCGCAGAGGGGCCATGATTGAAGTCTAATCCCCACAGCTTCTTGTTTTACTTGGCTGAGTTCTTGGCGAATTGAAGATTTCGCTTGAACAGATTGTCGTCGCGACACCAGAGCAGAGCGCTTGGATCAGCATCAGCAGGCTGTGGCCCTCTAACCATGCAAGGATAGAAGCCTTGAGCAATGGCTTCAGCACGAGTCTTGGGGGGGGGGGGAAGATTCTTATAAGTGATATCTCCCCAAGGATGCTTGATGGCGTTTTTCTCGGCATACTCTTGGGTCACGAACTTATATTTGAACCATTGTTCAGCCCAGTATCTTCGAATCCATTGGATTTGGGTCTTCCTCTGATTGTAATCCTCCTTTGGATCAGTCTTGTACATCTCACTGAGATCAGGAGGCAAATCACGGGAGGTGTTGCCACGGCGCTGTCTGCCACCCTTTCTTACAGTCTTGTCAGTTGTCATTTGCTTCAACCTAAATGGCTTCAAAACTGGCAAATGCTTCGGTTTGCTGGTCAGACAGGAACTAGCTTCAGGGGAATGAATGTGACGCTGCAAAAACTCTGCAAATGAATGCAGACTATGAGAACCAAGGGATTCTCCCACGGACATGTACCTGTGACAACATTAGAGATGCGAGGGAAGGGGAAGAGGTCATATGCATTCTCAGAAGTTTTGAAGATTAAAACAGTTTTGAAGACTGTGACCTCATAGTGCGAAGACATTCACTCATGGGAGTTGGTTCCAGATTTGTACGAATCCACGAATAAGTACAAGTGAGGAATCTAACTATAGTTGAAGCATATGTGAATGTACTAGGTAAGATATGAGATGCAGACATGATAGATCTATATATCTAAGTAGGCAGAAATCTCTTGTGGTAAAGTAGATGAATCTTTATGGATCTAGAAGATGGTAAAAAGCAAGTTTATTAACCACACGATGAACTGCTTAGACGGAGTAGGAGTTGGATGCCAAGCAGTTTGGTCTTCCGTGCCCTAACTTGGCGACGGAGAACAGCTACGGTGACGGCGGAGAGGAAGATGTCCGCGGCCGGCGTGAGGACGGCGTCGACAAGTTGCGGCAGCGAAGCGCTTCGTCGCTGGCGTCGTCGAAAGCTAGCGGAGGCGCTAGGGTTAGTCGAGGTGGAGAGGTGGTGGAAGAAACTTTTGACCATGATGGGACATGAATTTATAGGCATGGGAGACGGCACAGCGTAATTACTCAGGTGCCCCTGACGGTTCACGTACGAGTGACACGTGGCGGTCATGTAATGCATTGGGAGTTGTCCCACGATCCCACGTACACCACGACTGTCAGAGTAGTCGTTCCGGCTTCTCCGGGTTTCAGGCATAACGGATGGAGCATTAAAATCAGATTTAAAGTTTGTCTCTGTATCTTCTGCTGACAAGGATGCAGAGAAGATATTCGACTATTTCAACAGAATGCATATGATTTGGACAGACAAAATGTGAGATGAGAAAGCATAGAGAGGTTAGGGTCCGATCACATTCACTTAGTCCAAAAGATTCAAATATGAAGACATAGCTATAAGTGAATGTTGTTGAGGACAGAACACAACTCTATATATATATATATATATATATATATGTCCTATGTGAAGATAAACCAAGTGCGAAGACTTTGCAAATGTAACGCTACAAGAAACGCTTCAAACAAGAATTTGGTGGTGGCGTTACCCACCGTATAGGAAGTATTAGACCCAGACACGACGCACAATTATCGTGGCGCTCCGAAGTCAAATTCCATGTTAATGTATTCATACTTAGAATGCAAGTCTTCATTGATTGAAGATATACTCTACTTCGTGTGTTGCACATCTAAGTCATCAATATGCATAAGTGTTAGGATGTGTGCCTGATTACATGACATTTGAGGATTCTAAGATATTTAGCTCACACCACAACTTGCAAAACCTTTTCTCATCCAAGGGCTTTGTGAAGATATCTGCCAGTTGTTCTTCAGTGTTGATGTGTATGATATCAATATCTTCCTTCATAACATGATCTCTGAGAAAGTGATGATGAATTTCAATGTGCTTTGTCTTCGAGTGCTGAACTGGGTTGTTGGCAATCTTGATGGCGCTTTCATTATCACAGTAGAGTGGCACATGCTTCAGATGGACTCCATAGTCCTTGAGTGTTTGCTTCATCCAGAGAAGCTGAGCGCAGCAAGATCTAGCAACAATGTATTCAGATTCTGCAGTGGAGAGTGATACATAGTTCTGCTTCTTTGAAGACCAACAAACAAGTGATCGTCCTAGAAAGTGACATGTGCCAGATGTGGACTTACGATCAACTTTGTCACCAGCATAATCAGCATCTGAAAATCCTACTAGATCAAACTCTGAGCCCTTTGGATACCATAATCCTAGTGTTGGGGTGTAAGCCAAATATCGAAGTATTCGCTTCACAGCTAAGTGATGCGACTCCTTTTGGTGTCGCTTGATATCGAGCACACATGCAAACACTAAGCATGATATCTGGCCTAGATGCACATAAATAAACTAAAGAACCAATCATGGAGCGGTATACCTATTGATCAAACTCTTTACCATTGGCGTCGGGACCCACATGATGTTTGGCAGGCATTGGCGTCGAGTACCCTTTGCAGTCTTGCATTCCAAACTTCTTCAGGCAGTCTTTGAGGTACTTTTCTTGAGATATGAAGATGTCGTTGCTTTGCTGACGAATTTGAAGACCAAGGAAGAACTTCAGCTCACCCATCATAGACATTTGATATTGCTCTTGCATCATGTGACCAAACTCATCACTGTATTTCTTGTGAGTGCAGCCGAAGATAATGGCATCCAAATAGATTTGGCAGACAAATAGCTCATCATCATATGTCTTCGTGAAGAGTGTGGGATCTAGGGATCCAGGTTTGAAGCCTTTGCTCTTCAGGAAGTCTTTGAGGGTGTCATACCAAGCACGAGGCGCTTGTTTAAGGCCATACAGTGCCTTGTTGAGCTTGTATACCATATCAGGATGTTTTGGGTCTTCAAAGCCAGGTGGTTGTGCAACATACACTTCTTCTTCAATTCTTCCATTGAGAAAGGCACTCTTTACATGCATTTGATATAGAAGTATGTTGTGATGATTTTCATAGGCTAGCAGTATGCGAATAGCTTCAAGTCTAGCCACAGGAGCAAATGCTTCATCGAAGTCAATCCCTTCAACTTGAGTGTATCCTTGAGCAACGAGACGAGCTTTGTTTCTGACCACTTGACCATGCTCATCTTGCTTGTTGCGATAGATCCATTTTGTGCCTATTATGTTGTGCTTTCGAGGATCATGACGCTTGACAAGTTCCCACACATTGTTCAGCTCAAACTGTTGAAGCTCTTTTGCATTGCTTGAATCCATTGAGGCTCCCTAAAAGCTTCAGCAACTTTCTTGGGTTCAGATATTGAGACAAAAGCAAAATGCCCATAGAAATTTTCAAGCTGTGTTGCTCTTGAGCGAGTGAGTGGACCAGGAGCATTTATGCTATCAATTATCTTCTCAACTTGCACTTCATTTGCAACATGAGGATGAGCTGGACGAAGATTTTGTTCTTGATGTGCATTGTCTTCATCAGGAGTATTATGCTCGGGCTGAGCATTGTCGTCAGGTTGATTTGGAGCAGATATGATGAGTTCCTCGTCAAGTTGTGCTTCAGAAGGCATGATCTCACTAGTTCCTATAAGCTTGATAGATTCATTTGGTGAAGCTTCATCTAGCACATTTGGTAGGGATTCTCTTTGTGATCCATTTGTCTCATCAAACTTCACATCCACAGTTTCAACAGTTTTATAGAGAAAAATGTTGAAGACTCTGTAGGAGTGTGAGTCCTTTCCATATCCGAGCATGAAGCCTTCATGAGCTTTGGGTGCAAATTTTGACTTATTATGAGGATCCTTGATCCAGCACTTAGCTCCAAATACTCCGAACTAGCTTACATTTGGCTTCTTTCTAGTGAGGAGTTCGTAGGATGTTTTCTTCAGAAGCTTGTGAAGATAAACACAGATGATGATATGGCATGCAGTATCAATAGCTTCGGGCTAGAATCTTCTTGGGGTTTTGTACTCATCGAGCATCGTTCGAGCCATCTCAATTAGAGTTCTGTTCTTGCGCTCAACGATCCCATTTTGCTGAGGTGTATATGGGGCTGAGAATTCATGAGTGATTCCCATCTCATCCTGATAAAGATCGAGGCCAGTGTTCTTGAATTCAGTGCCATTGTCACTTCTGATATGTTTGATCTTGATGCCATAATTGTTCATGGCACGGCTGGCGAAGCGTCTGAAGACATCTTGCACTTCAGTCTTGTAGAGTATTATGTGTACCCATGTGTATCTTGAGTAATCATCAACAATGATGAAGCCATAGAGATAGGCTGTGGTAGAGAATGTGGAGTAGTGAGTAGGGCCAAATAAGTCCATGTGAAGCAGCTCGAAGGGTTTGGATGTCGTCATGATTGTCTTCGAGGGGTGCTTGGCTCTAGTCATCTTCCCAGCTTCACAGGCACCACATAGATGATCTTTCTTGAACTTGACTTCCTCGATGCCTATGACATGCTTCTTCTTTGCAAGAGTGTGCAAGTTCCTCATGCCAGCATGTCCTAGCCTCCGATGCCAGAGCCAGCACTCTGAAGCTTTTGCTAGAAGATATACGGCCATTTGTGGTCCACCTGAGAAATCTACCATACACAGATCACCTTTTCTGTATCCTTCAAATACTAAAGACTTGTCAGATTCCATTAGTACAATGCAACGAAATTTACCAAAGATCACAATCATGTTTAAGTCACAAAGCATTGAGACAGACATTAAGTTGAAGCCAAGAGATTCAACAAGCATGACTTTGTCCATGTGCTGACCTCTTGAGATTGCAACTCTACCTAGACCCAACACTTTGCTTTTACCAGTATGAGCAAATGTGATGTGACTCTTGTTGGATGGACGTAAAGTTGAGTCCATGAGAAGATTTCGGTCACCAGTCATATGATTTGTGCATCCGCTATCCATAATCCATTCTGAAGACTTTGGTGTCACTCCCTACAATGCAGTTAGGAGGATAGGCTTCACCAAAAGCCATTATGAAGCATAAACAATTGATGCATAAGTGGATTATGAAAGCTTTATATGTAAGTTAGGACTGATAAGATCTTCAGCAAGTGATTTATGGATAGTATGAGCAGTAAGTCATTTTGGGCATTTGATCTTGTGCCCTACAAGTGTATTAGGTCCCCAGCAATAGCATCAGAAGCCTTTGATTACAGGCTGGAGACCTTTCCCTGCAAGAGAAAGTTAGTTCTTCTTAACCACCCACATCTTCAGGGGTGGCTTAGAAGCAATGAGTCTAAGAGCAGCATCTGAGAATTTTGGCTTTGGGGCCCTAGCAAATAGTCTTGCAGGAGGAGAATAGTACTCATAACAATAGGCAGAAAAGTTCTTTGATTTATGAATATAGTGGTTTGAAGAAACAAGCTCATATTCATGGGTCTGAGTATGATTTCCCTGCAAGACATCTGTGTTAGGGTGACTTAGGTGAGTCCTTTGTTTGTATGAAGCCTTAGGACCATATGAAGCCTTTGGTCTGGGGTTTGTCTTCATTCCAGGAGGTGTCATGATTGTATTTGCTGGAAGCTTCTCAAGACAACCTTTGGGTACCCAGATCTTCTTCATAGGTGGTCCATTCCTACAGTTAGTACCAATATACCTGGAAAACACTTCACCATTTTGATTCTTAAACAGTTTATAGTTTGCATCAAAGGATTCATCAATGATAACAGGATTAGCACAAGTGAAGCCAGATAAGGTAGATGGATCCACTGAAGGTCCCTTTGAAGCAACCCATGTGGTTTTGGGATACTGCTCACGCTTCAAGTATGAACCATCAACATTCATTTTCCTGTCGAACCCAACACCCTCTTTCCTAGGGTTTCGGTTCAGTATCTGCTTTTTGAGGACATCACATAGAGTCTGATGCCCTTTGAGGCTTTTGTACATCCCTGTTTCAAGCAAAGTCTTCAACCTAGCATTTTCATTAGCAATAGTAGTGGTTTCCTCAGGAGAGGGGTTAGTTACCACATCAATAGTTGAAGATATTGCAACAGTGGCAGTAGTAGAGCATTCAGCAAAAGATGTAGCATTATCACGTTCAATGCATTTTAGACATGGTGGTTCAAACTCTTCGTGAGTAGCATTGACATGTTGAGCAAGTAATGAATCATGCTCCTTCTGAATATCTTCATAGCATCCTCTTAACTTTTCATGATCGGACAAGAGAGTGTTATGAAGAATGTGAAGCGTAGTTAATTTATCCTGAAGTCTTTGAAGACTTTCAGCCAAGTTTTTTGACTGATCCATTTCTTCACCCAACATGTCATTGCTCTTTTTAAGCATTATTTGAGCCTTTTCCAGAGCAATTTGTTGTTTATTGGCAAGGGAAGCAAGCTTGACATAGTTGGGTCCAAACTCATCACCAGATTCATCATCACTAGATTCAGATGAATAGCATTCGGTTACCTTGGCACCTTTTGCCATAAGACATGGTGCAGAAGATGATGGTTCTGGATCGAAAGTCATCGTCTTGAGGGATTCCTTGAATTTCTCAAACCCAGAATCATCACGAGTTCGATGACCTTCATAGACTTCAGAGAGACGGTCCCAGATAAGCTTCGCATGATCGAGATGCATGATGTTTCTGAACTGATCTTGAGATAGACAGGAGCAGATGACGTCCTTCGCAGTGAGATTGAGAAGGGTGAACTTGCGAATATCATCAGCTTTTGCCCTCTTGCATAGATCGGTAAGACCAATCTCAGTGACGGTCCACAGCACTGTTAATCTCCATGAGACGTTTCTTCATCATGGCCTTCCACTTGGGATACTCTTGACCGTCAAACATGGGGCAAGACACAATCTTCATTCCTGTGGTCGACATAGCTAAAACTCCAGGTGGTTAAACCGAATCACACAGAACAAGGGAGTACCTTGCTCTGATACCAATTGAAAGTGCAGTATATCGACTAGAGCGGGGGTGAATAGGCGATTTTTATGAAATACTTCAAAACATGGTAGTTTTGAAGACAAACGATAAGCTCAAGCCTATTTGTATGCAGCGAAAAGTGGACTACACTAGATAAGCCATAGTCATGTATTCAATGAAGTGAAAGCATGAAGACTAATAGCAACTAGGCAGTAGTGATTATACATGAAGAAGGAATGAAGCCAATCACAACAAGTAGATACTCAGTGAAGACAATCAGATAAGGCAAACATGCAATGTCTTCACTACACAGAGCAGTAAGTAAGGGGAAGGAAAGGATAGAACCAGTAGCTCGGGGAAGACAGTGATTTGTTAGACCAGTTCCAGTTGCTGTGACAACTGTACGTCTGGTTAGGGAGGCTGAGATTTAACTTAGAAGACCGCGTCTTCACCTTGTTCCCCTTGAGCTAAGAACACCTAGTCCTCGCCCAATCACTCTGGTAAGTCTTCAAGGTAGACTTCCAAACCTTCATAGACTTCGTTCACCGGCAATCCACAATTACTCTTGGATGCTCAGAACGCGACGCCTAACCGGCTGGAGGAAACACAGTCCTCAAGTGTAATAAGTCTTCAGGTCACACAGACAGAAAGACTTCAGTGATGCCTAACACTCTTTGGCTCTGGGTGTTTGGGCTTTATCCTCGCAAGGATTTCTCTCTCAAATGCTTCAGAGGTGGGTTGCTCTCAAACGACAAAAGACTTGCAATAACTCTAAGCAGCCACCAACTTATGGTGTAGGGGGTGGGCTATTTATAGCCACTGGGCAACCCGACCTGATTTGTCCGAAGTGACCCTGGGTCACTAAGGAACTGACACGTGTTCCAACGGTCAGATTTCAAACACACACGGCAACTTTACTTGAGCTCCAAGTAAAGCTGACTCATCCGCCTCTGGATAAGATTTGCTCTCATAGTCTTCGCTCGAAGACATAGGATTTGGTTGAGCATCACATCAGTCACTCTAACTTAGTTCACTTGGACCCCACTTAACAGTACGGTGGTTCCTATGACTCAACAAAGAAGAAAAGGAAACACGAAACATCTACGTCTTCGCTCTGCATAGTCTTCACACAATGTCTTCTCTTGTCATAGTCTTCAATATGATTATCTTCATATACCACCACTGATATCAATGTCTTCATACATTTTTAGGGGTCATCTCCGGTAGGTTAACCGAATCAATGAGGGACTACTACCTGTGTTATCCTGCAATTCTCACAAACACATTAGTCCCTCAACCAGGTTTGTCGTCAATACTCCAAAACCAGTGGGGGTGGCACTAGATGCACTTACACTCGGGTCTGAACCTTCTCTGGCAAAATGCCCCACTTCCTTGTAGCATCAACAAATGACATCAGACAAATCTAAGGACTTCATGGTGAATATCTTGGTTCACTCGGTTCTTGGCTTCCTTGTTGGGCAGTTGCTAGCGTAATGACCTAAATCCTTGCACCTGTAACATGTGATGTAACTCAGGTCCTTTTTCGCAGAAATTGGGTTGTTCTGGGGACACATGCTCTTTCTCTTCCTCGAATTCCTCCTTCCGATCAGGGCTTCTATTTCCTGTGGGTCATACTCAAATTCCACTGTCGGAAATTCTACTAGATACACCCTTGAACAATGTTGGGAAATGTGTCCTTCTTCTCCACATGAATAGCATGACTTGGTGCAAAATTTAATTGGGTCTTCTTCATGTGTGCCCTCCATATCTTCCTTCATCACAAGTTCTTCTAAAATTTCCACAAGGGCTTCTTTCATCGCTTCTTTCTTCTGCTGGGTAGTTTGTTGTACCATGGGGTAAATGTGACACTGAGCAGGGTAGTGGGTAGTCCCTTCACACAAGAAACAATTAATCTGCCTAGTTGGGCATTCTTTAGCTGGGTGACTTTCTTCACAATGAAGATATTCATCCTTGTGCTCCTCTGGGTGTGTGTCCTATTTCTCCACATATCCTACAGGCACAAGATTTCATCTTCGGGTTGTCACCACACTTTTTGCTCCATTAAATCCTTGTATGGCTTGATGCATTTTCCACCATGTTGCAACACTTTTTGTAAAGTACTGAAGAGCGTATTTAACCTCATACTTCCTTGCAATCAAATTTTTCCTGAAGTGATCCTCATTGTTTTGTATCCATAGCTCTACCTCTGGCTGGGTCATCGGTCCAGAGAATACAAGTCTATCTTCATTCATACTCTATTGGGTCCAAGGGTTTTGGGATGAGCTTCGGGAGATGGAGAGAGATACACTCAATACAAACAATAGTTTTCAAAAGGCGGGTTTTATTTTGCGGCCGTCGGAAAAACATCAAACAAATGACGGCTCACAATCATCGCATCTAACATAAGTACATAACAAGGGTTTAGTCTTCTAAATGTCAATATCTCTTCAAAGGCGTCCACTCCTCAAATCTTCGGAGTATCCACTGTTGTAGCTTCAACACTTCTAATGCATGGTGAAATCCTCTTTACTCCGAAGTGGTCAAAATGGAAAAGGGTATTGTCTCACTATTTAAGGTAGAAGGGATGATTTGACAAAGTTCGGAAAAGAAGAGAGATAAAGAATCCTTTTGAAAATAAAATTTAAGAGAAACCTTTCCTATGGGATTGCCAGTTTTTAGGGTCACGTCCTACAGTCAACATGTGCTCTGATACCATCTCTTATAGCGACCCGACCCGAATGGATCTACTCTCTGTGCTTAAGTGTCATCCCTAGATCGGTGTGCTGACACACACATTACTCGAGGATTTATAATAGAGGTAAATCACATGTATAAAGTAACATAAATACTATTACCTCGATCAACATAGCGGAAGTAACAACAAGGTTGTGGAGTTCCATCAACACCAACGGCAAAGTTGAGTGTAGACATCGCAACCCTAACGTTTCACTTACTTGTCGGATAATTCCTGCAACATGAGACGTTGCAGTCATGTAGGTCAGTACGTTGAATGTACTGGCAATTTCACACCATAGGATAATGATGAACAATATCTATCACTGCATGCATATTTGGCTGGTGGAAGCTCTAAGTTTAGTTTTGCATAAAGCTAATTTTTCCCTACACCAAAGGAATACATTTTTATTTTACTACCAAGTTTATGCCATTATTGAGAAGATTCCTCCAACTCAATCCCAAAATCACCAAATTATTAATGACCCAACAATTCCATTAAATAGAGTGATGAGATCAACAAACAATCCACTTCTAGATACTCATACTTGTCCATAATCGGGGACACGGCTAATCATGATCAGTTTGTACACTCTGTAGAGGTTTGTGCACTTTTCCCCACAAGACTCGGTCGCCTCCATTTAATTTTCCGCACTGCATGGTGTTTGAGAACTGGATGACCGAGACACAGTTTTTCAGAAGCATTTACTCTTTACCCCGGATGGACCCGTACACCTACTTTCCCCTACATCTGCTAGTCCATCACTAAAAGAGCTCACACAACTTACTCAACTATGCTAGAGCCCATAATGGCATGTAGTTGCACACGGAAGTTTCTAGGCATGAATGATATATGACCCCTTTGAGCTTGGGTGGCATTCCATAGGACAATCACACGGGTCCTCCGGGATTTCCTAGGACAACACTGGCTTCTCCATGTTCCGTGCAACCAATCCACCCAGTAGTGTATTTAAAGTTACCACCTTAAACATCCCCTTAGTTGTTATTACACTCACAACTTTCATGAAATCTCACATACCAATCCACGTCTACAAGCATGGCTAAGTAATGAGTAACAACGCGTATATTCCATTGGATTGATCTCAATTCATTGGGTTCCTACCTCATCAACTACAAAGCAATCCCACATGTATCCAAGTCCTACTCATGCAAATCTTTGAGGGTATAACTAATGCGAGTAAAACTGGGTATTGAAGAGTATGATCAAAGTGTGAACTTGCTTTGTACTGTTGATGAAGATTCTTCGCACTCATAATTCCTGATAGTTCTACTCGTCACACTCCGATCAATTTACCATAAGCAAGCAATTTTATCCACATATAGGCAATCACTTAAAGACCCAAAAAAATTGCAAAGGAAGATTGCGAAAACTCCAAAAGAATCAAATCAAATTATTTTGCAACATCAGATTCTAATTTCAGTGAAAAAGTGTGGTGATGGCTCAAGATGTTAGATTACGCCTAGGGATTCAATTAAAAAATAATCAATTGAAAACGCGCTACAGTTTATAAGATATGATCAAGTGAAGCTTCGAGTTCAAATTTGAAGCGTTCAAATTTGAAAAGATCAAAATTATATGTTGGAAAGATGACACTAATTGTGCGAACAGAAATATTACTTCAATATGAATCCGACGCAATTGGATTTATCGGAAACGGAGTTACGGTTAAAAATATATGATCAAAAGAAGTTTGAATATGAATATGAACAAGTTCGAAATTTGAAAGTTGCAAAAAGTTTATTTGGATTCACTGGATATGCGGTATCAAGACGAAAATTTAGTCATTGGTTTTATCTAATTTCGAAGAACGAGTAAAAAGTTATGGCTATTAGAAAAATCAGGGCCAAATTGTTTTACGGAAAAAAAATAGCTACGGCTAAAAGAATTCTAGGCCTAAAATGTAAATACAGGGCTAGTTTATAAATCGAATTATTCTACCGTACTAGTCTAGAAATAATAAGCTACATGTGTATAAAAAAATACGAAGAAAAATATATGTATAGGGAGAGAAAAGACTACTTTAGAGAGAGGAGATGACTTTCAGAATTTCCGCCGGAGAGAAGAAATATATATATATATATATATATATATATATATATATATATATATATATATATATATATATTTATATATATATATATATAGTCAAACCAAAATATCGGTTACACCTGAATTCGGATGATTTTTGGAGACTATAGGGGTCTATATTTATAAGTGGAAAAGAGGTTTAGGAATCAAAGGCTAGGCAATGTGGGACTAAACATAGGCGAACAAATAAAATGAAGAAAATCGCGCGCTAAAAACATTACGGGCCAGCTGCGCGCGTACGCGTAAATTGTGCGCTGCAGTTTTTTTTTTAAAAAAATCGGTCAAAGGAAAAAGAAAAATCTGAGAAGGCAAAAAATATATAAAGCTGGCTGGGCCTGGCCATGTAGGAGAGAAAAAAATGACGGGGCACCGCTGCCACTACGCTGCGCACGTGGCGACATATAGTTAGCAGCCGCATTTTCATTTTTTTTGTTTAAATAAAAAATAGAAAACTGAATAACGATAATAAAACAAAATTTTATATAGGCATATTATATATCAAAATTTTCAGAAAAATATTTCCTAAAATATAATTGTAGAGTCAAATAAAATCCACAAAAAATTAAATAAATCAAACAGTGCTACTGGTTTATTTAAAAATCAAACAAAAATATTTTAAAATACGAAAATGATTTCAAACTCATTTTTCTCCACTTTTTTTACTATAGGGAATCATTTTACCCTATTTTCCATATATTTTATTTTTACAGAAAAATAATTTGAATAAAAATCAAATAACTCCAAATTGAAAGTGGGTTTCAAAATAACTTCAAAGGGACTTTCAATTTGATTCTTTGAAACTTCCAACTCTCTTTCTTAGCATTTGAAGAAGTCATTTTATCTTCTCTCATGGAACCCGTTGAGTTGCATAATGTTTCTAAATTTAAAATATTTCCAAATGGAATTCAAATCTTTTCAAAACCTTTTCATTTATTTAAATGGAAGAAGTCATAACATCTTCACTCTAGGGTTTTGGTGATGAAATGAATTTGAATTCATGGAAATCATAAACGCAAAGTGAAAGTTTGGGAAAGTCATTTCATTCCCTCTCATTTAACTTTCAAAAGTTTCAAATTTCACTAAATTTCACACAAGCAACCACACCACAATCAAACAGACAATCAAAATTATCTATTTAATATAACATTCCAAAATTTAGAATTTTGGGATGTTACAAACCACTCTTATACCCTTCCTCAAAACAGCCACCATGCCTACCTATCATGCCATTTCCATGGCCATTCCAACATATATTGCCACGTAGCACCACCATTCTGTCATTATGAGTTTTAAAGTTGTACTTTGAGTTGTAATATTGAGTTATAAGTAAATAAAATTGCGATGATCATCATTATTAAGATATTGTCCCATGCAAGGTTATAAAAAAGGAGAGAGGTCATAAGAGTCTCCAAAAAAAAGAGAAAAGAGTCTAAAAAAAGAGAATCTCCAAAAACAAATTGAGAGAATAAAGAGAGAAGGGACAATGTTACTATCATTTTTCACACTTGTGCTTAAAAGTAGCAGCATGTTCTTCATGATAGAGAGTCTCCTATTTTGTCACTTTCATATACTAGTGGGAATTTTTTGTTATAGAACTTGGCTTGTATATTCCAAAGATGGGCTTCCTCAAATTACCCTAGGTCTTCATGAGCAAGCAAGTTGGATGCACACCGACTTAGTTTTCTTTTGAGCTTTCATACACTTATAGCTCTAGTGCATCCATTACATGGCAATCCCTACTCACTCACATTGATATCAATTCATGAACATCTCCATAGTTGATTGATTTGCCTAGTTGATGTGAGACTTTCTCCCTTCTTCTGTCTACTACCACCTTCTATTCCACCCATAGTGTTATGTCCATGGCTCACGGTCATGTATTGCATGACGAGTTGAAAAAGTTTGAGAATGTAAAAGTATGAATACAATTGCTTGGCTAACACCGGGGTGGGCATGATTTATACTTCGTGTAGGGATAACTTTCTTTAGCCATGTTATTTTTAAAGTTTCATGATTTTGCTTTCTAGTATGCTTGAAGTGTCATTGTTTTGAGGCCAATGAACTTTTGTTTTGAATCTTATGGATCTGAACACTCCTGCTAATATCAGGAGAAATACATTGATAAATATGCTAGGTAGCATTCCACATCAAAAATTCTGTTTTTATCATTTACCTACTCGAGGACGAGCAGGAATTAAGCTTGGGGATGCTTGATACGTCACCAATGTATATTAATTTTTGATTGTTCCATGCTATTATATTATCAAGTTTGGATGTTTTATATGCAGTAATATGCTATTTTATATTAATTTTGGGACTAACCTATTAACCTAGTGCCTAGTGCCAGTTTCTGTTTTCCCATGTTTTTGAGTTTCGTAGAAAAGGAATATCAAACATAGTCCAAACGAAATAAAACTTTCCCGATGATTTTTTCTCCCAAAACACATCTACGTGACTTGGATATGAAGTCAGAAGATTGCCGAGGAGGCCACAAGCCTCTAGGGCGCGCCCTAGGGGGGCGCCCGAAGGGCTTGTGGGCCCCTTGAGGGTCTCCTGTACCGCCTCTTTGCCCTATATATTCTCAAATATTCCAGAAACCCTAGAGTGGTCGCAAAATTACTTTTCCACTGTCGTATGTCTCTGTTCCAGTGAGATCACATCTTGGGGCCTTTTCCGGTACTCCGCCGGATGGGGATTCAATCACGGAGGGCATCTACATCAACCTTGATGCCTGTCCGATGATGTGTGAGTAGTTTACCATAGACATTCGGGTCCATGGCTAGTAGCTAGATGGCTTCTTTTCTCCCTTTGATCTTCAATACAATGTTCTCCTCGATGTTCTTGGAGATCTATTTGATGTAATCTTATTTTGCGGTGTGCTTGCTGAGATCCGATGAATTGTGGATTTATGATCAGATTATCTATGAATATTATTTGAGTCTTCTCTGAACTCTTTAATGCATGATTAAGATTGCTTTGTATTTCTCTCCGATCTATCAATTTGGTTTGGCGAACTAGATTTGTTTTTCTTGCAATGGGAGAGGTGCTTTG
Source organism: Secale cereale (assembly GCA_902687465.1). Classification (NCBI taxonomy): domain Eukaryota; kingdom Viridiplantae; phylum Streptophyta; class Magnoliopsida; order Poales; family Poaceae; genus Secale; species Secale cereale. The sequence continues at coordinate 145,445,957 of LR738709.1, forward strand.
TGATGGGTTCAATCTTGCGGTGTCCTCACCCAGTGACGAAGGGGTAGTGAGGCACATATTATGTTGTTGCCATTGAGGGTAAAAATATGGGGTTTAAATCATATTGCTTGAGTTTATCCCTCTACATCATGTCATCTTGCTTAAGGCGTTACTCCGTTCTTATGAACTTAATACTCGAGATGCATGCTGGATAGCGGTCGATATGTGGAGTAATAGTAGTAGATCTAGGCAGGAGTCAGTCTACTTGTCACAGATGTGATGCCTATATTCAAGATCATTGCCTTGGATGTCGCCATAACTTTGTGCTTTTCTATCAATTGCTCAACAGTAATTTCTTCACCCACCGTTTGCTTTCTTCGAGAGAATAGCCTCTAGTAAAAACTATGCCCCCGGATCTATTCTCTATCATATTATTTTTAGATCTATAAAACCAAAAACCCAAAAATATTTGCAGGAATTATTTAGTGTTTATTTTATTTTTCCTTTTACAATTATCTTAAATCTATCTCTATCAAATAGCACTCTTGCAAGTAATCGTAAAGGGATTAACCCCTTTATCGTGTTGTGTGCAGGTGTTTGTTAGTTTGTGTAGGTGCATAGATTGGAGACTTCCTTGTGCCTTCTACTGGATCGATACCTTGGTTCTCAACTGAGGGAAATACTTATCTCTACTTTGCTGCATCACCCTTTCCTCTTGAAGGGAAAAATCAATGCAAGCTAAAGAAGTAGCAGGTCCTAATGGAAACTAAGGGATATTAAGTCCTCCTTTTAATAGAGAACCGGAACAAAGCATTAGCACTTAGTGAATACATGACCTCCTCAAACTACGACAATCATCGGAAAGAATCTCAATTATTATCACCTGGGGGTATGCGGATCATAACACATAATAGGTGTCTGCAACTTGCAAGATCGGATCAAGAACACAAATATATTCATGGAAACATAATAGGTTCAGATATGAAATCATGGCACTCGGGCCCTAGTGACAAGCATTAAGCATAACAAAGTCATAGCAACATCAATCTCAGAGCATATTGGATCCTAGGCATCAAGCCCTAACAAAACTAACTCGGTTGCATAATAAATCTCATTCAACCCATCACCATCCATCAAGCCTACGACGGAATTACTCACGCACGGCTGTGAGCATCATGAAATTGGTGATGGAGGAAGGTTGATGATGATGACGACGAATTCTACTCCCCGGAGCCCCGAATGTACTCCAGACCAGCCCTCCCGATGAAGAACAGGAGGCAACGGCGGCTACGTATCGTAAAACGCGATGAATCCTTCTCTCTGATCTTTTTCTCCGTGAATAGGAGTATATAGAGTTGGAATTAGGGTCAGAGGAGGTCCAGTGGGCCCACAAGCCAGGGGCGCTCCCTTGGGGGGGGGTAGGCACCCCCCTGGGCTTGTGGTCCATGGGTGGACCCCCCCTGGTAACTTCTTGCGCCTGTATTTTTATACATTTCACAAAAATTCTCCGTAAATTTTCAGGTCAATCTGAGAACTTTGATTTCTGCAAAAAAAATAACACCATGGCAATTCTGCTGAAAACAGCGTCTGTCCGGGTTAGTTCCATTCAAATCATTCAAATTGGAGTCCAAAACAAGGGCAAAAGAGTTTGGAAAAGTAGATACGATGGAGACGTATCAAGGTGCAGATGGAAAAGCTCAAACTTGCAAAGGAGCGGAGGTGCATTTTCCAGAGGCAAGCTGATATTATCAAGAACACCAGGAAGGCTATGAACGATGTTTAAGTTGACAGAGATCTTTGTAAGAAGGAGAAGGCAAAGCTTGAGCAATTTGTTGCTCAGCTGCTGAAAGATGGGTATGTCAGCAAGGAGAAGTTAGAGCAAATCAAGGCCATTCTTGAGTCACGAAGTGCTGTCAAATGGTCGTTAAGTACATCCAAGGACTATATAAGGATGTGGCCTAACTGTCTCAAGTGATTATATGGGTGTATATTTTGGGGGAATGTGAAGTTAACCTAGGGTTTGGCACTGCATTTGAACTTTAGTGTCTTATGTAAGAACCATATTTGCTATCTTCTTAAGTATGTTGTAATGGATCTCCAGTGCTATGGTATTAAGTGTTGTAATCGATCTTATATATTGTATGCCACTAGTCTATATTAATCTTCTATGTTATCTATATATTTATGTATAGGGGTATTGGGCTTAGTGGGCCACTAGTCTCTGACCAAATGAAACTGCCCTATGCCTACTAAAACCCAACCCCCTCCACCACTTTCAATATAAACCCCTCCCCACCCCGGTCACCCTTTCCCAGCCACTCCAACAGCCGCCACCCATATCAAACCCTAGAGATGGACCCTGACATGGGATATGTCACAGAGGAGGAGGGAGAGGCCGTGGAGGTGATGCCTCCAACAACACAACAGAGGAGGAGGAGGCGCAGGAAGAGGGGACGGGAGGCCACCCGGGATGAGCAGGAGCTTGAGTACAACCGTCGTCCCTCCAATAAGGTGCTGGAGAAATGCAATGTTGAAGAGCTTGAGCTTGTTTTCCCTGGTGGCAGGTGAAGGAGCTTCTTTAAGATCATTAGTTGGGCGAGGAGAAGAGCAGTCATGGCTCCACATCCAGCTACTACGGCTAAGTGGGCTCGGTTCTTCGACCGTTATGACTGATCTATCTATCTATGTATCTATCTATCTATCTATCTATCTATATGTGACGCCCAAGATGCGATTCTATCCCGATCACGTGATAACTTCGTGATTGGGGCACAACCACATTTCGGGCGCTTAGCAAGATGGATATCATTACATCGTACCATTACATACATAGATGGGGATACATACAAGTCATACAATAGCCACTTGAATACAACAACATCATACACAAGCCATCCGACTACGGATGAAAACATGAAAAGCACAACGACATCCATCCTGCTATCCTAGGCTGCCGACCAGGCACCTACCCCAAGATCGACGAAGAAGAAGAATAAGAAAGAGCTCCAACACAAGTAAACATCGCTCTCACATCAAGTCATCGGAAACCTGCACCTCCAACTGTTATTGTAACATCTGCGAGCCACGAGGACTCAGCAATCCCATTACCATGGGTATCAAGACTAGCAAAGCTTAATGGGTATGGAGAGGTTAAGTGGTGAGGTTGCAGCAGCGGCTAAGCATTGTATGGTAGCTAACTTACGATTACAAGAATAACATGAGCATCTACACCACCGGTCGCAACTAGTAATGATCACTAAGTGATCCTGAACTACCTATGAGTCAAACATAACCCCACTTTGTTCTCTTCTCAAAATGAAAAGAGACGGTCATGGTTACTCACACGGTTTGTGTATTTTATTTCGGATCCTCTGTCAAGTTTTCTACAACCGAACATTAACAAATTCCAATCTGCCAGATAACCACGGGCACGGCTTTCGAAAGATCATAACCCTACAGGGGTGTGACACCCCGAGACCGATGCGACAGGTGTCAGCCAGTTATTCGTTGTCTTTGCCATGTCATTTGCTTGCGTGTTGCATCTTGCCATGTCATCATGTGTGTTGCATCATCATGTTTTCAAAACCTGCATCCATCCGAGTTCCCTCGTCCTCTCCGTTGTCCGTTCTGAGCCCCGACACACTCGCACGCGCCCGCGGTATCTCCGAATATTTATTTTATGAGTGGCCGGAAAACATTCTCGGAATGGGATGAAACTTGGCGTGTGGTCTTATTATAGTGTAGACAGGCCGCCTGTCAAGTTTCGTCGCATTCGGAGTTCGTTCGATAGCCCAACGGTTAAATATAGCGGCACTAGTCGTCGGTTTAAACGTCGGACGTTTTCGGTCTCCGAAAACCCCCGCGGGCCTCTCTCTCTTCTCTCCTCTAAGCCCGAGGCCTCCTACACAGCCTCTAACCAGCCCACTAGCCCACCTACCTACCCCCTCCGCTCCGGACTGTCCAATCGAGATCGAACGGCTCGAAACGGAGCAAAAACCCCCTAACCCTAGACCCCTGCCTATTTAAACACCACCCCCATGCCATTTTTGGCCTAAACCTACCCCTAGACACCTTCCCCTAACCTCCAGCCGCAGCCTCCCACCTTCCTCCTCGTTTTTCGTGCATAGCCGCTGCCCCGCCGCCACTTGTCGCGCCACCACTGGCCAGCGCCGCCGTCCCCGCCGCCAGCAGCCTCTCCGCGTGCGCCACCTGTCCCACGCCAGCCGCTAGCCGCCGAGGCCCGCCCGAGCCCAGGCCAGGCCCGCCTGGGACGGATCTGGGCCGAGCCTCCCGCGCCTCCCCGAGCATCCACACCCCGTCGCCGCAACCGTCAGGAGCCAGGGCTCCCCTAGATCGGTTCTGGATCGGGAGGAGGCCCCGAGCCCGACCGTCGCCGCATCACGTCGGCGAGCCGCCCCGCCGACGACCACCGCAGGCCGGACCCCACCTCGTGCCTCTCCTTCCTCTTTCTCTCCTCCCTGCCTCACACCTTCTCCGGCTTCTCGCAGGATTCCTCCATGGATGGCCGCCCAAGCTCCACCAAGCTCCGTCACCGGTGCCCAGAGTCCATTCCGACGGCGGGAATGGATTCCTTGTGCCCGGATCCGGAGTACCCCGCCGTCCCTGGACCTTCTCCTTGCCCTCCGGCCTCCCTGCGATAGTCGCCACCGCGCCATGGAGCTTCTGCTTCCCCGCCCCGGGATGAGCCCATCCCGGGCCGTCCCCGTCCTTGGATCCAAACACGCCTCGCGCGGGCGCGTCCTGGAACACCGCCGCCCCGGCATCGCGGCGTCCAGCTCCGTCCCTGGACTCCTCCGTCCCACCAACCAAACATGTTCCCCGACCCGTGGAACCACTTCGTCCCGTTTTCGCGAGGTGAAAAAATGACTAAGTCCCTCAGTTTTGTAATTTTATAGGCATCTTTGCACGGCTGTAACTTTTTATGTGGTGATCCAAATTGGGTGAATGATATGTCAAAATGATCGTGGTGATATGCTCTTCACTTTGTTCCATTGTGCCATGCTTGTTTCACTTCATCTTGATGCCCTAATCTCTGTTGCAAGAGTGCTACTTGTTTAAAACTGCTGTTGACTATAAATTTGTTGCATACTTGTGATGCTTGTAACTTGGTGCATGTTTATCCAAATGGAGCATATGATATGTCAAAATGTTCATTGTGAAGTGCTCTACATGATGGTTGCTGTAGCATTCATGTTAGGTGCCATGTTGCCATGTTAATCTCTATTGCAAAAGTGCATTTGGCTTTTAAATGCTGAAACTTGTTATGAGATGCTGATTTCACTTGCTCATTGCTATTGATGTGTTTGTCTTCATGCTACATGTTTAGATGTTTCAGAAGCACAATCATATGGTCTTTGCTGTGGTGCAATCCACTTTCCATGTTATGCTTTGAGGTGACTTAAACAAGCTTGTAAACATGTCATGTTGTTGTTGCTGTTTTATACTTAGTGAAAAAACTGCTAAGTCTGGAATCTGTTATAACCTGATGCTATGTTTGCTTGATGCCCCACCCAAATCCATGCTTGTTTTGGAGTGACCAATGATCATGTCTTGTTGTCCATGTTATTGTCTATCCATTCATGCCCTTACTTGCTCATATGGCCTGCTGTAGCTTATTTATTTCTTGCTCTCAAGTTGCTATAAATTATACCTGTCAGGTTTTTATCAGCATGTTCAATTTTGTGGAGCTTGTTGTTATTGATCCATGCCTCCTATGGAGTTGCTCCAATGGAGTTGTTTGATGTAGGATATGCCTACTACATGTCCATGCTCTTTATGTTCTTACTAGAGTAGATATGCTTGTTGTTTTGTGCGTCCAAAGGCAGCATCGCGATGATGTTTTTGCCTTCCCAGATTTTGGCTAAGTCTGGATAAATTTATTGCAACTTGTCATGCTTGTTTTAATGTGTTACAGCAAGCTTTTGGGTTTGTTCTAAGTTCATTCTTGTTAAGTAGCATGTCTACTTCACATCCATGCTTCTTGTTATCATGTTTGGGTGTTGTAGCTTATATTTACCTTGCTCCAAAGTTGCTATGTGGTTGTTAACTTCAGCTTGTTGTTATATCTTGTTTCATGTGTATGTGTTGAACCGTTGCTCCGTTTTGGGTGTGCCCTATATGAAACTTGTGTGATTTTGCATGTAGAATCATATTATCATGTTGTTTACCTATTTGGAGTGTGTTTGCTTGATGTTTGGGTGCATCTTGCACCGTTGACTTATTTGACTTGTTTTGCTCATATCTTCTAGGTCGTAGCTCCGAATTAAACAAACTTTATATGAAACTTAACTAGAATTTCGTGTAGATCATCATGGTGCATGTTAACCTGCTATTTAACAACTTTAACTTGAGGTTTGTTCAGATCTGGACTAATTTAAAAACGTGCATATGAGGGCTTACCGGATTTGTTATGTGTTGATTCCGGTCTCATTTAAACTTGTTGGCTTGTGTTGTTCTTGTGTGCTTCATCCCTTACCATGTATTGCATCATATATAGACTTGTCTTGCATCATACTAGGTTGAGCATCTTGTCATGTCTTGTGTGGTGTGTTTACAGTGTTGCTTGCTTCTTCTCGTTAGTGCTTGTTCTGTTGCGATCGTGAGGATTCGTTCGTGGTTCGTCTTCAAGGCTTCTTCTTCGTCTTCTTCATGGGCTCATTTCTTCTTCCTTGCGAGATCTCAGGCAAGATGACCATACCCTTGGATACCTTTACTACCATTGCCATGCTTAGTTGTCTCGATGTTATCGTTATATGTCGCGCTACCCATCTTTATTGTCAGCCTCTCCTTGTTGCCATGAAACCTCTAACCTTTGACACCTTCCCAGCAAAACCATTGTTTGGCTATGTTACCCGCTTGCTCAGCCCCTCTTATAGCGTTGTTAGTTGCAGGTGAAGATGAAGATCGTTCCTTGTTGGAACCTGTTGTTGGCATATCACAATATCTATTTTTATTTTAACACACCTATATACTGGGCATGGGTGGAAGGCTTGGCCTTTTGCTCAGTGTTTTGTTCCACTCATGCCACCTTAGGAGCCGATAAACCGGCATTATGTTCCTTGATTTTGCGTTCCTAACATGGTTGGGTATATGGGGACCCCTTGACACTTCGTCTTTGAATAAAACTCCTCCAGCAAGGCCCAACTTTGGTTTAAATTTGCAACATAATAAAAACTTAATTAATTAATTAATTGCATAGCGAGTTAGCGCTACCCGAGGATTCTTTCTACATACAGGGGGGCAGTGCTGATGGTGTTGGTCCCCAACGAGGGTCCTGCAGGGCCGCCATGGGGAAACCCGAGGTATCTGGTATAACCTGTAGCATCGCCCATCCGGTCGTGGCCTGAGACGAGATACGCGCGGCTACTATCAGGGTGTCGACACATCGGGAGGTCTTGCTGGACTTGTTTTACCATTGTCGAAATGTCTTGTGCACCGGGATGCCAAGCCTGATCGGATTGTCCCTAAGATAAGGGGTGATAATATTATTATTACTTCTGCTGATCGTGAGAGCTTGTGATGGGCTAAGTTGGGACACCCCTGCAGGGTTATGATCTTTCGAAAGCTGTGCCCGCGGTTATGTGGCAGATTGGAATTTGTTAATGACCGGTTGTAGAAAAATTGACAGAGGATCCGAAGTAAAACACACAACTGTGTGAGTAACCGTGAATGTCTCTTTTCACTTTGAGAAGAGAACACAGTGGGGTTCTGTTTGACTCGTAGGTAGTTCAAGATCTTTAGCGATCATTACTAGTTTGCGACCGCTTGCGTAGATGCTCATCTTATTCTTGTACTCGTAAGTTAGCCACCATATATATTGCTTAGTCGCTGTTGCAACCTCACCACTTTACCTCTCCTTACCCAATTAAGATTTGCTAGTCTTGTTACCCATGGTTATGGGATTGCTGAGTCCTCGTGGCTCACAGATACTACTACAACAGTTGCAGGTGCAGGTTTCCGATGTCTTGACGTGAGAGCGATGATCGTTGTGTTGGAGTTCTTTCTTCTTCTTCTTCTTCTTCTTCTTCTTCTTCTTCTTCTTCTTCTTCTTCTTCTTCTTCTTCTTCTTCTTCGTCTTCTTCTTCAGTATTGGGTTAGGTTCCGGGTCGGCAGCCTGGGATAGCAGATGGATGTCGTTGTGCTTTTCATGTTTGCATCTGTAGTCGGATGCCTTGTATTGATGTTGTTGTATTCATGTGAATTGTATGTATTGTTGTATCCCCCATGTATGTATGTAATGGTACGATGTAATGATATCCATCTTGCTAAGCGCCCGAAATGTGGTTGTGCCCCAATCACGTAAGTGTCACGTGATCGGGATAGAATCACATCTTGGGCCTGACAAGTTGGTATCAGAGCCTCGACCGACCATAGGAGCCCCCTTGATTGATCGTAGTTTGGCCATGTCGAGTCTAGCAGAACACTTTTTTTGAGTCTAGTTATATCGGAGAGTAGGAATTCTTTTTACTCCTCAGTCCCTTCGTCGCTGTGGTGAGGGATCTTGACGTAGGTGTTTTGAATTACCCTTCTCCCCCCCCCCCTTCAAATTTTTTTAGGATCACGCGGTTAGTTTTCATTCGTTGTGTTGTTGCTTCTTTTATCTGGTGCATCTCTCGTGAAGTTGATTGACCCTCCCCATCTTTTGGTTCAATCATCGGGTCTTTCCATCCGATGTCTTTTTCCCCGTCCGATGTGGTCTTTCTTTTTCCCACCCGCCCACCCTTTTTCTTCTTGGACCAGAGTCCTTAATCGAGTATCCATCCTACTTGTGTGAAATCTTTGCTTTCTTTCATCAATTGTCTCAACTGGTGAATTCTCCTCTTCTTTTCCAGTGGGTCCAATTCAATTAGTATCCGGTGTTCTTCATATTCTTTTCCCTCTGCTCAAATGTTTTTCACCTTGCTCGTTTACCTCTCGCCATTTAATTGTTCCGGAGTTCCGAAGAGATCTCAAGAAAATTCGTCCGTGTTCAAATTAATTCGAGGTTGTCACCTCATTCGAGTTTCAATCATTCCAGTGCATTATCTCCTTTTCAATCCTTTCAACAGTGTTTTCTCTTCGGTGGGCTCATAACCCACAGGTTTATTCCCAGGATCTTACCTGACTCTTCTAATTTCCCGGTGTGTTCCTAAATTCTTTTCAAGTGTGACGTAAGTATGGATTCAATCAGTCATGTGCCTTCTCCAAGTTCGTTTTCAATTATTTTCATCGTTGGTTCAACCCTTCTTCTTTTCATTCTTCCGGAGTATTTCAAGAATTATTTTCATTGTGTTCTTCCGAAGGCCATCATTTCAGAAGATTTCTTCGTTCTTAGTTTTTCAACTTCGTCCTCCTAATATTCTTCATTGATGCCTCTTCGTTCGTCTCACATTCTTTCCGGTGCTTCGTTCAAACTCAATTCTTCATGGTGATTTATTCTCTTTCATCATTCGATTTTAATTCTTCCCGATGGTTCGTTCTTTTCCTTACTCAGTTTCAATTTTTACGGTGGTTCGCTCAAGAGTTCTTTTCCGGTGCTATCATATCAATACATTCATTTTATTGCAATCCTACCGGTGTTTCATGAAGATTTTCGCAAGTTTGCGATATATCCCTCTTTTATTATTTCAACGCGAATAAGTGAAATGTGAATCCATTGCTTTCATCAATTTAATTGATGAAGGATAAGCATAACATAATTCCTATTCTTTTTCATCAAGTTGATTTAATCCCTTCTTCCAGAGTTTGTTCTTGATGAATAAATTCTAATTCCCAAGTGTTTTATTCTTTTCTTTCCAGAGTTCAAAGTTCTCGACTATCTCATCGGTACCCCCTTCGAAATTATCGCAATGTTTTAATCTTATTCTTTCATCTTTTATAATTCTTTTGTTACCGGAGTTCTTCACGGTGGTTCTTCACGATTTAACTCATTCCTCAAATATTCATCAAATTCTTGTTGGATCAAGATCAAGCATTATTCTTTTGCCTCTCGAGCGCAAATAATTCTCCTATTCTTTTGAAGTGGAGTTTTGCATTTCTTCCTTCATCTTATTTATTCAATATTTTGGTTGCGGCATAATTCACCTCAAGTCTTGAGATGTTTTAATAAGTCCACAACAAGCTTATCCTCTTTGTGTCGATTTTTCATCTTATTCTCCGTTCTTTCATTCCGTTCTTTCAATTTCTTCCGGAGGCATCGTGTTGTTCATCTCGTCAAGTATTATTCCATCTTCTCATGTTCTTGTCCTATTCCATTCTTGTTCAACCGATGTGCTATTTCCTTTCATTTTCAGCCGGAGTGCTGCCCGAATTACTTCGTTCAAATTCCTTGTCTATCCTGTTTAACCGGAGTGGTTTCAATGTCTCCCTTGTCATTTAAACTCTTGGTTCTCGTCATATGCTTTGTTACCTCATTTTACCGGAGCTTCTCGTTCTCGTTCATCTCCAGTATATTCTTTCTTTCGAAGTGGCTCAACCTCTCAATATTCTTTGGTTTCACTCTTTTGTCCTCAAAGAACTTTGTTCGTCCTTTTCCCTTCCATCTAGTTCCTAAGATCTCGAGACGAGATCTCTTGTTAGTAGGGGAGTGTTGTGACACCCCGAGACCGATGCGCCAGGTGTCAGCCAGTTATTCGTTGCCTTTGCCATGTCATCTGCTTGCGTGTTGCATCTTGCCATGTCATCATGTGTGTTGCATCATCATGTTTTCAAAACTTGCATCCGTCCGAGTTCCCTCGTCCTCTCCGTTGTCCGTTCTGAGCCCCGACACACTCGCACGCGCCCGCGGTATCTCCGAATATTTATTTTATGAGTGGCTGGAAAACATTCTCGGAATGGGATGAAACTTGGCGTGTGGTCTTATTATAGTGTAGACAGACCGCCTGTCAAGTTTCGTCGCATTCGGAGTTCGTTTGATAGCCCAACGGTTAAATATAGCGGCACTAGTCGCCGGTTTAAACGTCGGATGTTTTCGGTCTCCGAAACCCCCCGCGGGCCTCTCTCTCTTCTCTCCTTTAAGCCCGAGGCCTCCTACACAGCCTCTAACCAGCCCACTAGCCCACCTACCTACCCCCTCTGCTCTGGACTGTCCGATCGAGATCGAACGGCTCGAAACGGAGCAAAAACCCCCTAACCCTAGACCCCTGCCTATTTAAACACCACCCCCATGCCATTTTTGGCCTAAACCTACCCCTAGACACCTTCCCCTAACCTCCAGCCATAGCCTCCCACCTTCCTCCTCGTTTTCCGTGCATAGCCGCTGCCCCGCCGCCACTTGTCGCGCCACCACGGGCCAGCGCCGCCGTCCCCGCCGCCCGCGGCCTCTCCGCGTGCGCCACCTGTCCCACGCGAGCCGCTAGCCGCCGAGGCCCGCCCAAGCCCAGGCCAGGCCCGCCCGGGACGGATATGGGCCGAGCCTCCCGCGCCTCCCCGAGCATCCACACCCCATCGCCGCAACAGTCAGGAGCCAGGGCTCCCCTCGATCGCATCTGGATCGGGGGGAGGCCCCGAGCCCAACCGTCGCCGCATCACGCCGGCGACCACCACAGGCCGGACCCCACCCCGCGCCTCTCCTTCCTCTCCCTCTCCTCCCTGCCTCACACCTTCTCCGGCTTCTTGCAGGATTCCGCCATGGATGGCTGCCCAAGCTCCACCAAGCTCCGACACCGGTGCCAGAGTCCATTCCGACGACGGGAATGGATTCCCTGTGCCCGGATCCGGAGTACCCCGCCGTCCCTGGACCTTCTCCTTGCCCTCCGGCCTCCCTGCGATAGTTGCCGCCGCGCCATGGAACTTCTGCTTCCCTTCGCCGGGATGAGCCCATCCCGGGCCGTCCCCGTCCTTGGATCCAAACACACCTCGCGCGGGCGCGTCCCGGAACACCGTCGTCCCGGCATCGCGGTGTCCAGCTTCGTCCCTGGAGTCCTCCGTCCCACCAACCAAACATGTTCCCCGACCTGTGGAACCACTTCGTCCCATTTTCGCGAGGTGAAAAAAAATGACTAAGTCCCTCAGTTTTGTAATTTTATAGGCATCTTTGCACGGCTGTAACTTTTTGTGTGGTGATCCAAATTGGGTGAATGATATGTCAAAACGATCGTGGCGATATGCTCTTCACTTTATTCCATTGTGCCATGCTTGTTTGACTTCATCTTGATGCCCTAATCTCTATTTCAAGAGTGCTACTTGTTTAAAACTGTTGTTGACTGTAAATTTGTTGCATACTTGTGATGCTTGTAACTTGGTGCATGTTTATCCAAATGGAGCATATGATATGTCAAAATGTTCATTGTGAAGTGCTCTACATGATGGTTGCTGTAGCATTCATGTTAGGTGCCATGTTGCCATGTTAATCTCTGTTGCAAAAGTGCATTTGGGTATTAAGTGCTGAAACTTGTTATGAGATGCTGATTTCACTTGCTCATTGCTATTGATGTGTTTGTCTTCATGCCACATGTTTAGATGTTTCAGAAGCACAATCATATGGTCTTTGCTGTGGTGCAATCCACTTTCCATGTTATGCTTTGAGGTGACTTAAACAAGCTTGTAAACATGTCATGTTGTTGTTGCTGTTTTATACTTAGTGAAAAAACTGCTAAGTCTAGAATCTGTTATAACCTGATGCTATGTTTGCTTGATGCCCCACTCAAATCCATGCTTGTTTTGGAGTGGCCAATGATCATGTCTTGTTGTCCATGTTATTGTCTATCCATTCATGCCCTTACTTGCTCATATGGCCTGCTGTAGCTTATTTATTTCTTGCTCTCAAGTTGCTATAAATTATACCTGTCAGGTTTTTATCAACATGTTCAATTTTGTGGAGCTTGTTCTTATTGATCCATGCCTCCTATGGAGTTGCTCCAATGGAGTTGTTTGATGTAGGATATGCCTACTACATTTCCATGCTCTTTATGTTCTTATTAGAGTTGATATGCTTGTTGTTTTGTGCCTCCGAAGGCAGCATTGTGATGATGTTTTTGCTTTCCCAGATTTTGGCTAAGTCTGGATAAATTTATTGCAACTTGCCATGCTTGTTTTAATGTGTTCCAGCAAGCTTTTGGGTGTGTTCTAAGTTCATGTTTGTTAAGTAACATGTCTACTTCACATCCATGCTTCTTGTTATCATGTTTGGGTGTTGTAGCTTATATTTACCTTGCTCCAAAGTTGCTATGTGGTTGTTAACTTCAGCTTGTTGTTATATCTTGTTTCATGTGTATGTGTTGAACCGTTGCTCCGTTTTGGGTGTGCCCTATATGAAACTTGTGTGAGTTTGCATGTAGAATCATAATATCATGTTGTTTACCTATTTGGAGTGTGTTTTCATGTTTGGGTTCATCTTGCACCTTTGACTTGTTTGACTTGTTTTGCTCATATCTTCTAGGCCGTAGCTCCGAATTAAACAAACTTTAAATGAAACTTGACTAGAATTTCGTGTAGATCATCATGGTGCATGTTAACCTGCTGTTTAACAACTTTAACTTGAGTTTTGTTCAGATCTGGACTAGTTTAAAAACGTGCATATGAGGGCTTACCGGATTTGTTATGTGTTGATTCCGGCCTCATTTAAACTTGTTGGCTTGTGTTGTTCTTGTGTGCTTCATCCCTTGCCATGTATTGCATCATATATAGACTTGTCTTGCATCATACTAGGTTGATCATCTTGTCATGTCTTGTGTGGTGTGTTTACCGTGTTGCTTGCTTCTTCTCGTTAGTGCTTGTTCCGTTGCGATCGTGAGGATTCGTTCGTGGTTCATCTTCAAGGCTTCTTATTCGTCTTCTTCATGGGCTTATTTCTTCTTCCTTGCGGGATCTCAGGCAAGATGACCATACCCTTGGATACCTTTACTACCATTGCCATGCTTAGTTGTCTCGATGCTATCGTTATATGTCGCGCTACCCATCTTTATTGTGAGCCTCTCCTTGTTGCCATGAAACCTCTAACCTTTGACACCTTCCCAGCAAAACCATTGTTTGGCTATGTTACCTGCTTGCTCAGCCCCTCTCATAGCGTTGTTAGTTGCAGGTGAAGATGAAGATCGTTCCTTGTTGGAACCTGTTGTTGGCATATCATAATATCTATTTTTATTTTAACACACCTATATACTGGGCATGGGTGGAAGGCTTGGCCTTTTGCTCGGTGTTTTGTTCCACTCATGCCACCTTAGTAGCCGATAAACCGGCATTATGTTCCTTGATTTTGTGTTCCTTACACGGTTGGGTATACGGGGACCCCTTAACACTTCGTCTTTGAATAAAACTCCTCCAGCAAGGCCCAACTTTGGTTTTAATTTGCAACATAATAAAAACTTAATTAATTAATTAATTGCATAGGGAGTTAGCGCTACCCGAGGATTCTTTCTACATACAGGGGGGCCGGTGCTGATGGTGTTGGTCCCAAACGGGGGTCCTGCAGGGCCGCCTTGGGGAAACCCGAGGTATCTGGTATAACCTGTAGCATCGGCCATCCAGTCGTGGCCTGAGACGAGATACACGCGGCTACTATGAGGGTGTCAACACACCGGGAGGTCTTGCTGGACTTGTTTTACCATTGTCGAAATGTCTTGTGCACCGGGATGCCGAGCCTGATCGGATTGTCCCTAAGATAATGGGTGATAATATTATTATTACTTCTGCTGATCGTGAGAGCTTGTGATGGGCTAAGTTGGGACACCCCTGCAGGGTTATGATCTTTCGAAAGCCGTGCCCGCGGTTATGTGGTAGATTGGAATTTGTTAATGTCCGGTTGTAGAAAACTTGACAAAGGATCCGAAGTAAAACACACAACCGTGTGAGTAACCGTGACTGTCTCTTTTCACTTTGAGAAGAGAACATGGTGGGGTTATGTTTGACTTGTAGGTAGTTCAGGATCTTTAGCGATCTTTACTAGTTTGCGACCGCATGCGTAGATGCTCATCTTATTCTTATACTCGTAAGTTAGCCACCATATATATTGTTTAGTCGCTGCTGCAACCTCACCACTTTACCTCTCCTTACCCAATTAAGCTTTGCTAGTCTTGTTACCCATGGTTATGGGATTGCTGAGTCCTCGTGGCTCACAGATACTACTACAACAGTTGCAGGTGTAGGTTTCCGATGTCTTGACGTGAGAGCGATGATCATTGTGTTGGAGTTCTTTCTTCTTCTTCTTCTTCAGTCTTGGGTTAGGTTCCGGGTCGGCAGCCTGGGATAGCAGATGGATGTCATTGTGCTTTTCATGTTTGCATTCGTAGTCGGATGCCTTGTATTGATGTTGTTGTATTCATGTGTATTGTATGTATTGTTGTATCCCCCATGTATGTATGTAATGGTACGATGTAATGATATCCATCTTGCTAAGCACCCGAAATGCGGTTGTGCCTCAATCACGTAAGTGTCACGTGATCGGGATAGAATCGCATCTTGGGCCTGACAAGGGGTGTCCCAACTTATCCCATCACAAGCTCTCACGATCAGCAGAGGTAAAACCTCTTATCTTAGGGACAACACGATCAGACTCGGAATCCCGGTGCACAAGACATTTCGACAATGGTAAAACAAGTAGAGCAAGACTTCCCGGCGTGCCGACACCCTGATAGTAGCCGCGCGTATCTCGTCTCGGGCATGTCCGGATGAGCTACGCGTACAGTACTGAAGTCCTTGGGTTGCCCCAGGTAGCCCGCACAGTGCTCTGGTTTGGACCAGCACCATCAGCACTGCCCCTGTATTATGTTGAAAAGAATCCCCGGGGACGTGACCCCCTATGCAAAATTAATTAATTAATTAATAGTTTTATTATGTTGGCAAATTAAAACCAAAGTTGGGCCTTGTTGGATGAGTTTTATTCAAAGCGAACTGTCAAGGGGTTCCCATAAACCTAACCGCGTTAGGAATGCAAAATCAAGGAACATAACACCGGTTTATCGGTTCTTAAGGCGGCATGAGTGGAACAAAACACCAAGCAAAAGGCCAAGCCTTCCACCCATTGCCAAGTATATAGGTGCATTAATTATAGTGATAGATATTATGATGTTCCAACATCCAAGTTCTGACATGGAGCAATCTTCATCTTCACCTGCAACTAACAATGCTATAAGAGGGGCTGAGCAAGCAGTAGCATAGCCAAACAACGGTTTCCTGGTATGGTGTGAAAAGGTTAGAGGTTGTTTCATGGCATAATGGGAGGCTTGAAGAACAAGTGGTGGGTAGCGCAACATATAGGGATAGCAACGAGACAACTAGCATAGCAATGATAGTAATGAGATCCAAGGTGATGGTCATCTTGCCTGAAATCCCGCTAGGAAGAAGATTGAGTCCATGAAGAATACCAAGCCACGTAGACGAACCAGGCGTAGTTGAACGAATCCTCACGATCACAACGAAACAGGAAATAACGAGAAGAAGCACAACCGGAAAGAAGCAAACAACATAGTAAACACACAAACATAAACATGGCATGATGCTCAACCAAGTATGATGCATGACCAGGCTACATGATGCTACTCATGGCAAGACATGATGCATGCAAGAACAACACAACCAAGCAAGTTTAAATGATGCCGGAAACAACATATAACAATTTCGGTAAGTCCTCATATGCAAATTTCGAAATTGGTCCTGATCTGAAGAAACCTTATGTTAGAGTTGTTAAACAGAAAGTTAAGATGCGCAATGATGATCTACACGAATTTCTTGTCAAGTTACATATAAAGTTCATTTAATTCGGAGTTACGGTCTAGAAGATATGAGCAAAACAAGTTAGGCATGGCATTGATGCAAAATGCATTCAAACGTCATGCAAACACTCTCAAAACATGTATGCAACATGACATGATGCATCTACATGCAAAATCAAGGAAGTTTTATACAGAGCACGCTCAAAACGGAGCAACGGTTCAACACATTCACATGAAACAAGTTTGAAACACAATCTATCCAAAACAGCAACTAGGCATATTACAAACATCAAAACAACATGCTACAAGTACAAGCCAGGCACAAGCATTACATGAACTCAGAGTACAGATAGCATGCTTCCAATATCAACAAGGATCAAGTTCAGAGGCATGAAGAGTAAACCAACTTGATCGAGGCAACAAGCAAACTTTATATCACATATTAAGACTTAGTGAAAAACAGAGCATATACATGAGCAGAGTTAATATGTTGACATGTTAGAGGCAAGAAATAATTAAGGTATAGTGCAAGAACATGGCAAGCAAAAGCATGGCATGCTAGTCCATAACATGGAGCTCAAAGAATACAACATGGCATATACATGGGAGCAACAGGTTCATGGCATTCATCAAAACAATATGCAAACATGATATAGCATATTCTCAGACTTAGTGAAAATCTGGGAATGCAACAACAACATCATGATGCTGACTTTGAAGGCATATAACAGCAAGCATATCAATCCTAATAAGCATGCAAAGGTCATGAACATGTATTAGGCATGGCATACTCCAAATAACTCCATTGGAACAACTCCATAAGATGCATAGATTGATTACAACAAGCTTTGCCAAATTGAACATGTTGTTGACAGGCTGACAGATATATTTTCAAGCAAGTTGAGAGCAAGTAAACAACAAGCTACAGCAGGCTATAATTGCAAACAAGGGCATGGATGGATAGATCATAACATGTACTTCAAGACATGGTCATTGTACATATCCAAATACGAATGGATATGACTGTAGCATCAAGCAAACATGACATCATAATATAACAGTTTCAGACTTAGCAGTTTTTTAACTCAGGAAAAACAAACAGAGCGAGCGACGTTTTACTAAACGACGCTCGGGCGCGAGATAGCGGGCTGGCCGGGGCTCACCTTGCGGGCCACAGCCCAGGAAGGAGAGGAGGCCTGGCGGGCTTGGGCATGCGTAGCTGGGCCAGCAGGCGAGGCCAGGGCCCACGCGGGGGTGCGTTGGGCTGCGTGCGTCGTCCTCCTCCCGTGCTCCTCACGGGCAGGAGGCCATGGCGACGATGCGAGCTAGGGCAATTGGAGGAGGCCGAGGGGACGAGGTTCGGCCGGATCCGGGCGGATCTGGTCTGGCCGGACCCATTTCCGGCGACGGCAAGGCCGTGCAGCGACGGGGTGGCGAGCTCGCCGGAGATCCATGACGGCGGCGACAAAGAAGGTCGAGGGCGAAGGCGGCGGACGAGCACAGCGGGGATGCGCACGGCAGTGACGGTTGGCGGAGACGTGGCAGGGCGGTGGAGTGGGCGACGGAGTCCGGCGAGGCGCAGACAGGGGGCACCGGCGGCGAGGTTGAACGAAGGCGGCGGGGACGAGGGGCTGGGGCGCGCTGGGAGGAGCTGGGCGGCTTGGGAGTGTGCACGGGCGGCGGCTCGGGCTCGCTTTGACCCGGGCCGGGACGCGGATGGGCCAGGCGGGCCTGCGGCGGCGGGGAGCTGGGGAGGAGACGCGTGGCACGCCCAGGTTGGGTGAGGAGGCGGCTAGGGGTGAGATGGCCCTATGGGGCAGCGCCACGTGGCAGCCGGCGGCTGGACTGCGCCAGAGAACGAGGAGGAGGCGGCTGGAGGTGGCTGGTGGCGTGGTTTTCGAGGAGGAGGGGCTAAGAGGTAGGGGAAGAGGTAGGGAGGCCAAATTTGGCAAGGGGGCTGTTATATAGGGTAGGGATTAGGTTAGTTTTTTTGAGCCGTTTGGACCCTCGGATCGTGATCCGACGACTCTAGTTGCGAGGGAGGTTAGGCAGGCCTAGTGGGCTGGTTTAGTGGTTGTGCAGAGAGGTGTGAGCTGAGGGGAGAGAAGAGAAGAGAGAGGCTTAGCGATAGTATCGGAGACCGAAACGTCCAACGTTTTTGTCCGGCGATAGTGCCGCTATAGTTAACAGTTGGGCTATCAAACGAGCTCCGAATGTGATGAAATTTGGCAGGAGGTCTACCTACACTATAATAAGACCACACGCCAAGTTTCAACCCATACCGATAATGTTTTTTGGCCACTTATAAAATAAATATTCAGAGGTGCCGCGGGCGCGGGCGAGTGTGTCTGTGCTCAGAACGGACAACGGAGAGGACTCGGGGACCCAAACGAATGCAAGTTTTCAAAACATGCTGATTAATTGCACATGATGACATGGAAAAATGCAACACGCAAGCAAATGACATGGCAACGACAGCGAATAAGAGGAAGACACCTGGCGCATTGGTCTCGGGGTGTCACAACACTCCCCTACTAACAAGAGATCTCATCCTGAGATCTTAGGAACGAAATGGAAAGGGAATGGGAAGAACAAGGTCTTCTCAGACAAAAGAGTGAAACCAAAGAATGTTGATAGGTTGAACAACTCGAAAGAAAGAAGACAACAAAGATGAACGAGATTGGGAAGCTCCGTTACAAAAGAGGAACAAATGACCATCACGAGAATATTGATGGAGGAAAGACGTGAAACAAAAGCTTAAAGAACAAGAAGGTATCCGAAGTCACTCCGGCTAAAGAGAGATAGAAAAGAAATTCGAGCGAAGGAATTTGGGTGGCACTCCGGCTTAAATGGGAGGAACATGGACTTGAAAAGATTAAACAATACTTGACGAGATGAACAACAAAATACCTCCGGAAGAATTGAAATAGTGAAAAGAAAAGAATGGATAACTTCAATCACGAATGAATTGATATGATAACACGGGAAAAGAACTCTTGAGCGAAGCACCGTAAGAATTGAAACCTGGTGAAGAAAGAGAACAAGCCAGCGGGAAGATTTTAAATTGAACGAAGAAAAGAGAATGAATCACCGGGAAGAATATGGAGATGAACGAAGAGGCATCAATTAAGAATAGTTGGAGTATTAAGTTGAAAACTGAGAATGAAGAAACCTTATGAAATGATGGCCTTCGGAGGATCGAAATGGAAAAGAATTCCTGAAATACTCCGGATAGGTAAGGAAAAGAATTTATGACAAATGGAATAATTTGTGAGGATTACATGAAGGTAAAATCAGGAATCTTCACAAGAACAGACAAGATTTAGAGGAGAACTCTTCTTCAGTCTTCAAATGTTGAGAATGACAACGAGGAATACCACCAAAATTGTTGAGATACTCCGGACAAATGAAAAGAGGGAAGACTGAAGCAACGATGAGAAGAATTTAAGGCAATCTTGGAGAAGGCATATGACTGATGGAATTCATTCTTACGTTGTATTTGAAAGAATTTGGAAATAGCTCCGAAAATATTGGAAGAGTCAGGTAAGAACCTGGGAAAAGACATGTGGGTTATGAGCCCACCGAAGAGAAACACCGTTGGAAAGGACCATTGAATGAGAAATGATGCACCGGAACGATTGAAAAGCTTGAATGAGGTTACAACCTTGAATTAATTGAATACAAACATGAATCTCCTAAGATGTCTTCAGAACTCCGAAATAATTAAATGGCGAGAGGCGAACAAGCAAGGGGAAACATCTGAGCAATGAAGAGAATAAGATCAACACCAAAAACTTGAATTGGATCCACCAGAAAAGAAAAGAGATGAAGAAGGACGAACTAGACAAGAAATCACCAGCTGAAATAACCGAGGAAAGAAATCAAAGGCTTCGCACAGATAAAATGGATACATGATTCTGGGCTCCGGCTCCGAAAAGAAAGGGTGGGCGGGTGGGAAAAAGAAAGACCACATTGGACGGGGGAAACGACGTCGGTTGGAAAGAACTGGGGATTGAATTTGCAAAAGACGAGGAGGGTCGAATCAACTCGAAGAGAAATGCGCCGGATGAAAAGAGATAACATCGCAACGATCTGAAAACTAACTGTGTGATCCTAAAAAAATTGAAGGGGAAGAGGAGTAATTCAAAGCACCTACGTCAAGATTCCTCACCAGAGTGACGAAGGGGCTGAGAAGTAAAAAAGAATTCCTACACTCCGATATAAGTAGACTCCGAAAATAGTTTTCTTCTAGACTCGACAACGGCCAAACTACAATCAATCAAGGGGGCTCCTATGGTCGGTCGAGGCTCTGATACCAACTTGTCACGCCCAAGATGCGATTCTATCCCGATCATGTGATAACTTCGTGATTGGGGCACAGCCGCATTTCGGGCGCTTAGCAAGATGGATATCATTACATCGTACCATTACATACATAGATGGGGATACATACAAGTCATACAATAGCCACATGAATACAACAACATCATACACAAGCCATCCGACTACGTATAAAAACATGAAATGCACAACGACATCCATCCTGCTATCCCAGGCTGCCGACCAGGCACCTATCCCAAGATTGACGAAGAAGAAGAAGAAGAAAGAACTCCAACACAAATAAACATCGCTCTCACATCAAGTCATCGGAAACATGCACCTGCAACTATTGTTGTAGTATCTGTGAGCCACGAGGACTCAACAATCCCATTATCATGGGTATCAAGACTAGCAAAGCTTAATGTGTATGGAGAGGTTAAGCGGTGAGGTTGCAGCGGCGGGTAAGCATTGTATGTTAGCTAACTTACGATTACAAGAATAAGATGAGCATCTATGCCAACGTTCGCAACTAGTAATGATCACTAAGTGATCTTGAACTACCTATGAGTCAAACATAACCCCACCGTGTTCTCTTCTCAAAATGAAAAGAGATGGTCATAGTTACTCACGCGGTTGGTGTATTTTATTTCGGATCCTCTATCAAGTTTTCTACAACCAGACGTTAATAAATTCCAATCTGCCACATAACTGCGGACAGTTCTTTCGAAAGATCATAACCCTGCAGGGGTGTCCCAACTTAGCCCATCACAAGCTCTCATGATTAGCAGAGGTAAAATCTCTTATCTTAGGGACAACCCGATCAGACTCGGAATCCCGGTGCACAAGACATTTCGACAATGGTAAAAAAAAATCCAGCAAGACCTCCCGGCATGCCGACACCCTGATAGTAGCCGCGCGTATCTCGTCTCAGGCCACGTCCGGATGAGCTACGCGTACAGTACTGAAGTCCTTGGGTTGCCCAAGGTAGCCCGCACAGTGCTCTAGTTTTGACCAGCACCATCAGCACTGCCCCCCTGTATTATGTTGAAAAGAATCCCCGGGGACACGACCCCCTATGCAAAATTAATTAATTAATAGTTTTATTATGTTGGCAAATTAAAACCAAAGTTCAGCCTTGCTGGAGGAGTTTTATTGAAAGCGAACTGTCAAGGGGTTCCCATAAACCTAACCGCGTTAGGAACGCAAAATCAAGGAACATAACACCAGTTTATCAATTCTTAAGGCGGCATGAGTGGAACAAAACACCGAGCAAAAGGCCAAGCCTTCCACCCATTGCCAAGTATATAGGTAGGGGTGGGCATAAAAACCGAGGAACCGAAGACCGAACCGAAGCCGAAACCAAAAGAACCAAGTTTTCGGTTTTTAGTACTGGTAATGAAAATTTCGGTTTTTACTTTTGTTAACCAAACTGACTTTGATCGGTTCGGTTTCTGGTTGGTAACCGAACAAAAAACCGAACATGTACGCACTGCAGCCCTGAGAGAATTTCTCCCGTGCCCACGTCACTAAAAGGACGCGCCAGCCGCCAGGTCGCAGCTACCGGTATGTGCGTTGTCAGGCCCGGGTTTTCGGGATATTAATTTCCCCAAAAGCGGACCTTGTGCTCATCAGCCCCAGGATTACTGTTAGCTGATGAGGCACCAACTTGTTACAGAACTCCAAGCAAAAATACAAGATATGTAGTACAAGACCATTCTGGCCTATGAGTACAACACAAGGTTTCTAGTGGCTGGTGGCGGAAGCGGTTTGTGGTTCATCGGTGACTATGGGACTCCATTTCCCACAGGAACAGCTGACCAGGTTAACTCCTATCTTCGCGAGGTTGCTATCTCCATATATGCAGGTTCCGGGGCTATCATCACATCGTTCCTTCCCACGCAAGAAATCTGGCCAAGACAATAGCCAGGGACAAGCCAATGAGTACTTTGAATGTACTCGAAAACATTAAGAACATGGGTGAGGCGTAATCATGCTCAAGATTAAAAGATGATCACTATGATGGTAATGATATGACAGTCCTAAATGCAAGCAGGTCATTTGAATAAAGGGCATATGCAATCAGAGAGCGATAAATAAATACTCCCTCCGTTCCTAAATATAAGTCTTTTTAGACATTTCACTAGGTGACTACATACGAAGCAAAATGAGTGAATCTAAACTCTAAAGTATGTCTATATACATCCGTATGTAGTTCCCTAATGAAACCTCTAAAAAGACTTATATTTAGGAACGGAGGGAGTATATATATAGCGTTCATGCCACAGTCGGGCGTCTGGGCGACACCACATAAAGGGCTTATAAGGGAAATAATTAACAAGCATGCCACAGTCGGGCGTCTGAGCGACACCACATAAAGGGCTTGTAAGGGAGGTAATTAACAAGCATGCCACAGTCGGGCGTCTGAGCGACACCACATAAAGGGCGTATAAGGAAAGTAAATAACAAGCTTGCCACAGTCGGGCGTCTGAGCGACACCACAGAAAGGGCTTATAAGGAAAGTAAATAACAAGCTTGCCACAGTCGGGCGTCTGAGCGACACCATAGAAAGGGCTTGTAAGGAAAGTAAATAACAAGCTTGCCACAGTCGGGCGTCTGAGCGACACCACAGAAAGGGCTTATAAGGAAAGTAAATAACAAGCTTGCCACAGTCGGGCGTCTGAGCGACACCACAGAAAGGGCTTGTAATTTAAAAGTGGATGAATAACCGGGAGGTAGAACCGTCCCAAGGATACTCATTTAATCCAAGGGAAACAAAGGATTAGTCCACAATATTAATCATAACCACCATATATCTCAGATCATACTCAATGCTCTGGTTCAGTAATTTCTCCTCCGAAGACCGACGTTAAGACCGACACTCGACCCATCCCAAATTGTAGTCCTTAACCATGGACACGGCTATTCGAATATATTTTTATGTCTCTGCAGAGGGTGTACTCGTTACCCACGAGTAACGGTTTTCCTTAGTCCATCGGGCTAATACCGTCTATGGCCTTTTAGTCGAAAACCCGCCTGTCTTGCACACACCAGCTTAACTTACCAGTGTCTGGAATCACCCACGACACTTGTCAAGCAAACTCTGAGTGGGGAGGCTACAACCTCGCGTAGCATGGGATCATATTTCTATCACGCGCTCTAAAGGGTGCCCCCCTCTCGGTCCCAACCGGAAACACCCATGCCCCCGGACCAGGTGGCCTGCCTACCGGTTGCAACCGGTATCTTCCACCATGGCCTCTCTGTATGGTATGTGCTAGGACAGGGGTTAACACTTACTAAACCGTACCCTACCCGTGGCAGGGACAAGTGGTAGAACAAGCAAGTATGGGGGTTACTGGAACAAGACTCGATCTATGGTCGACTTAGGAGGTTTCTGCATTACTTTTATGATTAATCATAACCGATATATTTTGCAACAACCGTCGGAAAACACCATCCGTCCTGCCTTAACAAGCCGCACCGGATTCCACCGTCCCGACGGGGAGCTAGTGACAAGCTCGCGTCTACACAAGACCACGACTTTCACGACTTCCTTCCTTTGGGCTTGACAGGCATACGGAGGGGATCACCGACATGCAAACAAGTTATCCTCAGCAAGAGTTGTACCTCATGCTCTCATGGGTGTGATCATGTCACCACATATGATATGAAAATGAACACTTCCATATTAATGCAAACGTGCCAACAAGCACCACATGCGTTAAACCAGGGTTCAAAAATGCTTGCCTTCAAGTAGAGGGGAGGAGAAATGTATTCCAATACTTTTTGGAAGTTTCTCCCTCTTCAAAAATCATATTTGAAATAATACCAAATCAATACATAGACTAAACGCAACACAAAAAGTTGCTTGGAAATTTTTGAAATAAACATGAAAATAAACTAGGCAATATTTGGGGAACTATAGAAAAAGAATCAAATCATTTGGATTTATATTTAAAAAGATATTGCCAGTCAAAGTTTAGTCAAATATGGTTTTAGAATAAAAAACAGAAAAGGAAAACGTTTCGGTTGGGAGTACGCTTTCGAACTAGTGGAGACGTACCCTGGGGTTTGCGCCTCCACTTATGCGCGCGTGGGTGGGCGCTGGCTCGCTGACAGAGGGGCCCGGGGGCCCACTGGTCAGGTTTGACCAGTCGCCCCCGCCTCCTTCCTCCTCTGGCCAAACGGGGGCGCTGCTCCGGCGATCAACGCCGGCGAACGGTGGCGCCTCGAGGGCGTTTGGGTGCGGGGATGGATCCGCCAGACTGGGGCGGTCCTCCCGGTGGTCGAGGGGGCGACGGAGGTGGGGAGAATCGTCGGCGACGAGCTTCGCGGCGGACGGCGGTCTCGGGTGGAAGAGGGGTTCCGCCCTGCGGTGGCTCTCGAGCTTGTTTGAGACGTCGGGCAGCTCCGCAAGGTCATGTGGAGTCGAACGGTGAGGCTGGTTGGAAGGGAGAGGCTCGTGCTGCGGCGTATTGAACCGGGCGGCGGTGGCGGCTGTACTTCGCCGGAGTTGGGGAAGAAGCCTCCTCGAGGCGATTGGCTGCTATGGAAGTGCTCTATGGGATGGCTGGGGTTGCCTGAGACTGCGGAGGAGCTCGGGGCCTCCTTAAATAGGCGGATGATGGCGGTGCCCTGGCGGTCGTGGATAAGGATGCCGGCGACCGACGTTCTATTGCTCAGGGAAATGTGGCGGCGACGCACACTCGGGGACAAGCTCGCTGACGCACTGGGGCTGTTCCAGGGGCAGGTGGCGGGCGCTGGTGGCTTGGGCGGCTCTGCCCGCAGCAGGGGCTGCCGGAGCTGTCAGCTAGCCGCCGCGGCCGACCTAACGGCGGCCCTATGGAGCGCCAAGGCTGTCTCTGCGGCACAGGGATAAGGCGGCGAGCTATCGATGCGAGGGGAGCGGCTAAAACGTGCACGAGGCGTCGGCCGAGGGACGCGGCGGCTCGGTGCGCGCGCGTGCAAAACGTGTGCTCTGGGCGCGCCCAGAGCACGCACATGAGCCGTTCGACGAAATGCCTCTGCTGGCCACAGAGCTTGGATGCAGCTGGGGTTTAGCAGGTGTGTTTTAAGGGGTTGAGGGGAGGTTAGTGGACATGACATTGGGCACTGAGGGCCAAGGTCACAGTGCAAGGCAAAACTCATGTCAAAACTATTCATGCATACCAAGTGCTCGACAGAATGCCATGAGCAGGTGGGCATTCCTTCTGGTGGCCAAATTCTCCAGATCAGGGTCTCTTTAGGTGAAGGTTATGATGGCAAAGTTAGTTGAGCAAGACCATAAACTTGCCAGTGCAAGTTTTGCAAAACTACAGTTCTGGACAGGAAATGGATGGCACTGTTTCATGAACTAAAAATGTCCCAATGGGCCCACTCTTCTGGACTTAAGGGTTTTGCAAGATGGGCTACAAGCAGGAGGAAACTCAAGAGCACTGGAGCAAGATAAACTAGGGTTGTAGTGCAAAATGCCAATCTGGACTAGAACAGAAAAGGGGTTGATTCACTCAATTTTTCCAAAGGACTCAAAAGGGTTTTTGCATAAAGTTGATTAATATACTCCTATGAACATCCCATAATTTTGGTGGAAGCATTAGGGAAGTATTTAATGGGGTTGTAGTGCAAAACTGCCTAGTGGACCAGATTGGAAATCATGTTGTGGGGCTCAAAATGTTAAATCAAACAATTATATTCCTGCATAAAAGTGGTATAATAACATCACATAACAACTCCAAATTTTAGTTGGAAATTTAGATAAACCTATCCAAGGGTTGCAGTTCAAATGGGGCCTTATTTAAAGGGGGAACCAATTTTAGAGTGAAGGAGATTAGGGAAATTATAATATAATTAATATTTATAGACAACAGAAAAGTTTCATTAGGAGGGCAAGGGAGTCTAGCAATAAATGGAAAGCTATCACTTGAGGTAAAAACTCCAACATAACAGGAAAAGGAGGTCCTGAAATCAAAAGAAGAAACTAGCAAGTGAAATTTTTAATTTCCTGGCAAATTTTTAATTAATAAAACATGGTTAAAATTTTGGGGTGTTACAACACTACCCCCCTTAAGAAAAATCTCGTCCTCGAGATTTGCTAAGGGTTGTAATGAAAAGAAAAAGATAATCCTACTATCACAAAGCAATAACACACAAATGATCATCCTATTCTCGTAGTAAAAGAAATATCCATGGTGGGAGCGCAACTATCTAGTCGGTTCTGCTCTATGGGGTCGGGGTTAATGTCACAGGCACACATGCCCTGCGAAAGTGACGTATAACTGTGGGTGTCGGCGGGGTGATTTTGGTGGTCACACTCATAATTAAAAAGGCAGTCGTACACCAACGTACTCATGCATGGCTATATAAAAGAAAAAGGGGCGTACGAGTAGACCATATTCAAAATAAGCGGTACAAGATCACATAAAGACGGGCGTGGACATACTAGGGCTTGGCGCTACTCGAGCGATTTAGTCTACCTCATTTACGTCCAAGCGGGCGTGCCTTGCGGATGCCGAAACTTCTCTGCGGTTTTCACCATCGGGGTTAGCTGGAGGGAGTTGAGGAACTGTAGGGTCGGGGTAAGGATGATGACCATTGCGGGGGTTGTTGGCCCAAATCCCGCTGGAGCGAGTTCCTAGGAGGCGACGAATCACTTCTGGGGTCACCACAACACTTTGGTTGATGGCTCGGGCAGGCCTCGGGGTCTTGATCGGTTGTCCGAACAGTACGACTGGGTTGTCGGTGTCGGGCTCGTCTTCTCTTCTTGCTGGGGCTCTGCGGATCAGTTCTCCACGAGTCGTGATCAGATCTAGGGTGATCTGATCGAACAGTTCCTCTAGTGCACTTACATAGCGAACCAGATGCAATAATGCAGGGTCCGTCTCGTGATCTCCGTTGGCAACTCGGGGTGGCCTACCATACCCGTCACGGCTGGGGTAGTAGTAGAATGGGCGACAGTTGACTCTGGGTGACAAGTGCCAGAGTTGAACTATAGCCTCTCGAGCAGCTAGTTGGAGGGCTTGCGGCTCAAAGGAAGTGGTCCTTCCGGTGAACCTGTAGGGGCGTTCTGGCGATAGACCCCTACCATAGACGTGCACGGTGGCCCAGAATTGCCGGTTCTCTTGGTACACAACATATTCTGGGGGCTCTTCCATCGCAAAGGTACGACGGGTGAGGTTTGCGAGCATGGTCACGAAACCTCCAAGGTTGGTTGATGTGGTTTCATTGTGGACGATGGGTCCTGGCATTATGGCTTGGTTTGGGGTAGATGTTGTGCTGTGCTGGGTTGAGGCTAGCGTGCCCTTTTTATAGAAAAAGGGGACGGAGTCTTCCTTCGCACGCTTGCGAATGAGACAATTTAGGTGTCGGTCACTATGTGACTATCTTACACGAGAAGCTTGGTCGGGGTTTGGTTAAGGTCCGGTGGGTTGGTTTACCTAAGTTTTTCGACCTGGCTAAGATAGGATTAGCCAATGGTCAGCCTGGCTCTGATACCAAGTTTGTCAGGCCCGGGTTTTCGGGATATTAATTTCCCCAAAAGCGGACCTTGTGCTCATCAGCCCCAGGATTACTGTTAGCTGATGAGGCACCAACTTATTACAGAACTCCAAGCAAAAATACAAGATATGTAGTACAAGACCATTCTGGCCTATGAGTACAACACAAGGTTTCTAGTGGCTGGTGGCGGAAGCGGTTTGTGGTTCATCGGTGACTATGGGACTCCATTTCCCACAGGAACATCTGACCAGGTTAACTCCTATCTTCGCGAGGTTGCTATCTCCATATATGCAGGTTCCGGGGCTATCATCACATCGTTCCTTCCCACGCAAGAAATCTGGCCAAGACAATAGCCAGGGACAAGCCAATGAGTACTTTGAATGTACTCGCAAACATTAAGAACATGGGTGAGGCGTAATCATGCTCAAGATTAAAAGATGATCACTATGATGGTAATGATATGACAGTCCTAAATGCGAGCAGGTCATTTGAATAAAGGGCATATGCAATCAGAGAGCGATAAATAAATAAATATATAGCATTCATGCCACAGTCGGGCGTCTGGGCGACACCACATAAAGGGCTTATAAGGGAAATAATTAACAAGCATGCCACAGTCGGGCGTCTGAGCGACACCACATAAAGGGCTTGTAAGGGAGGTAATTAACAAGCATGCCACAGTCGGGCGTCTGAGCGACACCACGGAAAGGGCTTATAAGGAAAGTAAATAACAAGCTTGCCACAGTCGGGCGTCTGAGCGACACCACAGAAAGGGCTTATAAGGAAAGTAAATAACAAGCTTGCCACAGTCGGGCGTCTGAGCGACACCACAGAAAGGGCTTGTAAGGAAAGTGAATAACAAGCTTGCCACAGTCGGGCATCTGAGCGACACCACAGAAAGGGCTTATAAGGAAAGTAAATAACAAGCTTGCCACAGTCGGGCGTCTGAGCGACACCACAGAAAGGGCTTGTAATTTAAAAGTGGATGAATAACCGGGAGGTAGAACCGTCCCAAGGATACTCATTTAATCCAAGGGAAACAAAGGATTAGTCCACAATATTAATCATAACCACCATATATCTCAGATCATACTCAATGCTCTGGTTTAGTAATTTCTCCTCCGAAGACCGACGTTAAGACCGACACTCGACCCATCCCAAACTGTAGTCCTTAACCATGGACACGGCTATTCGAATAGATTTTTATGTCTCTGCAGAGGGTGTACTCTTTACCCACGAGTAACGGTTTTCCTTAGTCCATCGGGCTAATACCGTCTACGGCCTTTTAGTCGAAAACCCACCTGTCTTGCACACACCAGCTTAACTTACCAGTGTCTGGAATCACCCACGACACTTGTCAAGCAAACTCTGAGTGGGGAGGCTACAACCTCGCGTAGCATGGGATCATATTTCTATCGCGCGCTCTAAGGGGTGCCCCCCTCTCGGTCCCAACCGGAAACACCCATGCCCCCGGACCAGGTGGCCTGCCTACCGGTTGCAACCGGTATCTTCCACCATGGCCTCTCTGTATGGTGTGTGCTAGGACAGGGGTTAACACTTACTAAACCGTACCCTACCCGTGGCAGGGACAAGTGGTAGCACAAGCAAGTATGGGGGTTACTGGAACAAGACTCGATCTATGGTCGACTTAGCAGGTTTCTGCATTACTTGTATGATTAATCATAACCGATATATTTTGCAACAACAGTCGGAAAACACCATCCGTCCTGCCTTAACAAGCCGTACCGGATTCCACCGTCCCGACGGGGAGCTAGTGACAAGCTCGCGTCTACACAAGACCGCGACTTTCACGACTTCCTTCCATTGGGCTTGACAGGCATACGGAGGGGATCACCGACATGCAAACAAGTTATCCTCAGCAAGAGTTGTACCTCATGCTCTCATGGGTGTGATCATGTCACCACATATGATATGAAAATGAACACTTCCATATTAATGCAAACGTGCCAACAAGCACCACATGTGTTAAACCAGGGTTCAAAAATGCTTGCCTTCAAGTAGAGGGGAGGAGAAACGTATTCCAATACTTTTTGGAAGTTTCTCCCTCTTCAAAAATCCTATTTGAAATAATACCAAATCAATACATAGACTAAACGCGGCACAAAAAGTTGCTTGGAAATTTTTGAAATAAATATGAAAATAAACTAGGCAATATTCGGGGAACTATAGAAAAAGAATCAAATCACTTGGATTTATATTTAAAAAGATATTGCCAGTCAAAGTTTAGTCAAATCTGGTTTTAGAATAAAAAAACAGAAAAGGAAAACGTTTCGGTTGGGAGTACGCTTTCGAACTAGTGGAGACGTACCCTGGGGTTTGCGCCTCCACTTATGCGCGCGTGGGTGGGCGCTGGCTCGCTGACAGAGGGGCCCGGGGGCCCACTGGTCAGGTTTGACCAGTCGCCCCCGCCTCCTTCCTCCTCTGGCCGAACGGGGCGCTGCTCCGGCGATCAACGCCGGCGAACGTGGCGCCTCGAGGGCGTTCGGGTGCGGGGATGGATCCGCCAGACTGGGGCGGTCCTCCCGGTGGTCGAGGGGGCGACGGAGGTGGGGAGAATCGTCGGCGACGAGCTTCGCGGCGGACGGCGGTCTCGGGTGGAAGAGGGGTTCCGCCCCGCGGTGGCTCTCGAGCTTGTTTGAGACGTCGGGCAGCTCCGCAAGGTCATGTGGAGTCGAACGGTGAGGCTGGTTGGAAGGGAGAGGCTCGGGCTGCGGCGTATTGAACCGGGCGGCGGTGGCGGCTGTACTTCGCCGGAGTTGGGGAAGAAGCCTTATCGAGGCGATTGGCTGCTATGGGAGTGCTCTATGGGATGGCTGGGGTTGCCTGAGACTGCGGAGGAGCTCGGGGCCTCCTTAAATAGGCGGATGATGGCGGTGCCGCGGCGGTCGTGGATAAGGATGCCGGCGACCGACGTTCTATTGCTCAGGGCGATGTGGCGGCGACGCACCCTTAGGGACAAGCTCGCTGACGCACTGGGGCTGTTCCAGGGGGCAGGTGGCGGGCGCTGGTGGCTTGGGCGGCTCTGCCCGCAGCAGGGGCTGCCGGAGCTGTCCGCTAGCCGCCGCGGCCGACCTGACGGCGGCCCTGTGGAGCGCCAAGGTTGTCTCTGCGGCGCAGGGATAAGGCGGCGAGCTATCGGTGCGAGGGGAGCGGCTAAAACATGCACGAGGCGTCGGCCGAGGGACGCGGCGGCTCGGTGCGCGCGCGTGCAAAACGTGTGCTCTGGGCGCGCCCAGAGCACGCACATGAGTCGTTCGACGAAATGCCTCTGCTGGCCACAGAGCTTGGATGGAGCTGGGGTTTAGCAGGTGTGTTTTAAGGGGTTGAGGGGAGGTTAGTGGACATGACATTGGGCACTGAGGGCCAAGGTCACAGTGCAAGGCAAAACTCATGTCAAAACTATTCATGCATACCAAGTGCTCGACAGAATGCCATGAGCAGGTGGGTATTCCTTCTAGTGGCCAAATTCTCCAGATCAGGGTCTCTTTAGGTGAAGGTTATGATGGCAAAGTTAGTTGAGCAAGACCAGAAACTTGCCAGTGCAAGTTTTGCAAAACTACAGTTCTGGACAGGAAATGGATGGCACTGTTTCATGAACTAAAAATGTCCCAATGGGCCCACTCTTCTGGACTTAAGTGTTTTGCAAGATGGGCTACAAGCAGGAGGAAACTCAAGAGCACTGGAGCAAGATAAACTAGGGTTGCAGTGCAAAATGCCAATCTGGACTAGAACAGAAAAGGGGTTGATTCACTCAATTTTTCCAAAGGACTCAAAAGGGTTTTTGCATAAAGTTGATTAATATACTCCTATGAACATCCCATAATTTTGGTGGAAGCATTAGGGAAGTATTTAATGGGGTTGTAGTGCAAAACTGCCTAGTGGACCAGATTGGAAATCATGTTGTGGGGCTCAAAATGTTAAATCAAACAATTATATTCCTGCATAAAAGTGGTCTAATAACATCACATAACAACTCCAAATTTTAGTTGGAATTTTAGATAAACCTATCCAAGGGTTGCAGTTCAAATGGGGCCTTATTGAAAGGGGGAACCAATTTTAGAGTGAAGGAGATTAGGGAAATTATAATATAATTAATATTTATAGACAACAGAAAAGTTTCATTAGGAGGGCAAGGGAGTCTAGCAATAAATGGAAAGCTATCACTTGAGGTAAAAACTCCAACATAACAGGAAAAGGAGGTCCTGAAATCAAAAGAAGAAACTAGCAAGTGAAATTTTTAATTTCCTGGCAAAATTTTAATTAATAAAACATGGTTAAAATTTTGGGGTGTTACATGCATGCGGCAGGAATATCACTTCCATGGGCCCAGCCAACAACCTGCATGCACGCACCTTTTGTTTGGGCTTTTTAATGGTACTGCACAACCCATATAGACTTCCTGTACGTGGGAGTGGGAAGCTAGCAAGACGTGGAGTCGTCGTCGGTTTAGTCCCACATTGGCTGGCCACGAGAAGGAGCATAGGAAGCTCGGTTATAAAAGGAAAGGTTGCAGCAGGTAGCAGGAACGCACGGCCTTGAGCTAACCTTTCGGTGTATACGGTATAAACCGAATACCAAACCAATTTATCGGTTCACCGAAGTTTCGGTTTCCTAATTTTTGGAGCCATTTTCGGTTACCATTTTGTCTAACCGAAATTTAAAAAATACCGAAATATATTAATCGAACTTTCGGTTTCTACCGAATGCCCAGGCCTATATATAGGTGCATTAATTATAGTAATAGATATTGTGATATTCCAACATCCAAGTTCTGACATGGAGCAATCTTCATCTTCACCTGCAACTAACAACGCTATAAGAGGGGTGAGCAAGCGGTAACATAGCCAAACAACGGTTTGCTGGGATGGTGCGAAAAGGTTAGAGGTTGTTTCATGGCATATGGGAGGCTTGAAGAACAAGTGGTGGGTAGCGCAACATATAGCGATAGCAACGAGTCAACTAGCATAGCAATGATAGTAATGAGATCCAAGGTGACGGTCATCTTGCCTGAAATCCCGCTAGGAAGAAAACTGAGTCCATGAAGAAGACCAAGCCACATAGACGAACCAGTCGTAGTCGAACGAATCCTCACGATCGCAACGAAACAGGAACTAACGAGAAGAAGCACAACCGAAAAGAAGCAAACAACATGGTAAACACACAAACATAAACATGACATGATGCTCAACCAAGTATGATTCATGACAAGGCTACATGATGCTACTCATGGCAAGAGATGATGGATACAAGAACAACACAACCAAGCAAGCTTAAATGAGGCCAGAAACAACATATAACAATTTCGATAAGTCCTCATATGCAAATTTAGAAATTGGTCCAGATCTGAACAAACCTTATGTTAGAGTTGTGAAATAGCAAGTTAAGATGCACCATGATGATCTACACGAATTTCTAATCAAGTTACATATAAAGTTCATTTAATTTGGAGCTACGGCCTAGAAGATATGAGCAAAACAAGTTAAGTATGGCATTGACACAAAATGCATTCAAACATTATTGAAACACTCTCAAAACATGGATGCAACATGACATGATGCATCAACATGCAAAACCAAATAAGTTTCATATAGAGCAAGAAATAGTTAAGCTACAGTGCAAGAAATGGCAAGCAAAATCATGGCATGCTAGTCCATAACATGTAGCTCAAAGAATACAACATGGCATATACACTGGAGCAACAGATTCATGGCATTCATCAAAACAAGATGCAAACATGATATAGCAAATTCTCAGACTTAGTGAAAATCTGGGAATGCAACAACAACATCATGATGCTGATATAACAGCAAGCATAGCAATCCTAATAAGCATGCAAAGGTCATGAACATGTAGTAGGCATGGCATACTCCAAATAACTCCATTGGCACAACTCCATAAGATGCATAGATTGATTACAAGAAGCTTTGCCAAATTGAACATGTTGTTGACAGGCTGACAGATATATTTTCAAGCAAGTTGAGAGCAAGGAAACAACAAGCTACAGTAGGCTATAATTGCAACCAAGGGCATGGATGGATAGAGCATAACATGTACTTCAAGACATGATCATTGGACATCTCCAAATATGCATGGATATGATTGTAGCATCAAGCAAACATGACATCATAATATAATAGTTTCAGACTTAGCAGTTTTTTTAACTCAGGAAAAAAACAGAGCGAGCGTCATTTTACTAAACAACGCTCAGGCGCGAGATAGCGGGCTTGCCGGGGCTCACCTTGCGGGCCACGGCCCAGGAAGGAGAGGAGGCCTGGCAGGCTTGGGCTTGCGCAGCTGGGCTGGCAGCCGAGGCCAAGGCCCACGCGAGGGGTGCGTTGGGCTGCGTGCGTCGTCCTCTTCCCGTGCTCCTCACGGGCAGGAGGCCATGGCGGTGGCGCGAGCTAGGGCGTCCGGTGGAGGCCGAGGGGACGAGGTCCGGGCGAATCTAGTCAGGCCGGACCCATTTCCGGCACTGCAAGGCCGTGCAGCGACGGGGCGGCGAGCTCGCAGGGGATGCATGGCGGCGACGGCGAAGAAGGTCGAGGGCGGAGGCGGCGGACGAGCACGGCGGAGCTGCGCTCGGCGGCGGTTGGCGGAGACGGGGCAGGGCGGGGGAGTGGGCGACGGAGTCCGGCGGGGCGCGGACCGGGGGCGTCAGCGGCGAGGTTGAACGAAGGCGGCGGGGACGAGGGGCTCGGGCGCGTTGGGAGGAGCGGGGCGGCTCGGGAGTCCGCACGGGCGGCGGCTCGGGCCCGCTTCGGCCCGAGACGGGCCGCGGACGGGCCAGGCGAGCCTGCGTTGGTGGGGAGCTGGGGAGGAGACGCGTGGCGCGCCTCGGTTGGCTGAGGAGGTGGCTAGGGGTGAGGTGGCCCTATGGGGTGGCGCCACATGGTAGCCATCGGCTGGACTGCCCCGAAAAACGAGGAGGAGGCGACTGGAGGTGTTTGGTGGCACGGTTTTCGAGGAGGAGGGGCTAGGAGATAGGGGAAGAGGTAGGGGAAGCCAAATTTGGCAAGGGGGGTGTTATATAGGGTAGGGATTAGGTTAGGTTTTTTTGGGCAGTTTGGACCCTCGGATCGTGATCCGACGACTCCGGTTGTGAGGGGGGTTAGGCAGGCCTAGTGGGCTGGTTTAGTGGTTGTGCTGAGAGGTGTGGGATGAGAGGAGAGAAGAGAAGAGAGAGGCCCAGTGGCAGTTTCGGAGACCGAAACGTCCGACGTTTTTGTTCGGCGATAGTGCCGCTATAGTTAACGGTTGGGCTCTCAAACGAGTTCCGAATGCGATGAAATTTAGCAGGCGGTCTACCTACACTATATTAAGACCACACGCCATGTTTCAACCCATTCCGAGAACATTTTTCGTCCACTTATAAAATGAATATTCAGAGGTGCCGCGGGCACGTGCGAGTGTGTCTGGGCTCAGAACGGACAACAGAGAGGACTCGGGGACCCGAACGAATGCAAGTTTTGAAAACATGCTGATGAAATGCACATGATGACATGGAAAAAATGCAACACGCAAGATAATGATATGGCAACGACAGCTAATAAGAGGAAGACACATGGCGCATCGGTCTCGGGGTGTCACACTGTAAGTGGTGTTATTTGTAAGATCTGGATGAGAATCAATATGTGTGGTGCTTGAATATATGTATATATTTATTCATGCTACTCTGAATCAATATATGTTGTGGATCTGAAATTTATGTTGTTGAATATCTATGAATCAACACAATTCACAGTTCAACCTAACTGTGAATAAACAGGAGATGAACTGAGTGATTGAACAGAAGATGAATTGAGTGATGTAACAAAAGATTAACTGACTAAATCAACACAAGAGTAACTGACTGAATCAACACAAGATTAAGTGACTGAATATCTGTGAAAGTATAGTTATTACAAACCATAGCAGTTCAACCTAAAGACACAAATCCATCCATATGTGTACACTGACATAAACACAACCATACCAATTAAACTCAAGTTCAGACACAAACATGCTAGTTACCACTTGCATAAAAATAGTCTTTCAGCCTCCCACTTGGCTTCCTGATCCTCTTTGACCTAGCCTGGACAACCGTTGAAGTTGACTGCCTTGATGCAATGAATGTTCTTCTCATTGAGTCGTCCCTCTGGGCACTTGCAGACCTGGAGTTCTTTGCTGGAGAAGTTGTAGATGATCTGGTGTTCTTAGCAGGAGAAGAAGTGTTGGTGCTTTTATTTTTAGCTGGTGGTGCTATTGCTGCTGCTCGAGAAGTGTTAGTCTTGCTCCTCTTAGCTCATCCTTGTGTCGTTGCTGCTGAAATAGTTGAAGCAACCCTTTTATTTGACCTAGAAGTAGCCACTGGACCTGGTGAAGGTGCAGAACTTGCAGGTAGTCTTGGTTCAGGTGTAGTAGCATCAGGTATTCTTGGAGGCCTGTGAGCATTTGTAGACATAGAAGAACCGGCTTGAGAGTAATTTGCTCTATTTTCCTACACAATTAAGAAACATTGTAAGAAATGAAACAATGAAATAACAGTGCCTCAAATGACATGGTGCTTGTTCATCCTCATCTGAAACTTGAGCTTAAAAGGGTCACCACAATTGTAGAACCTATGGCCTTGCTTCTTGCAGTTGCTACATGTCACAGTACCAATTCTTGAGGTGTCCTTTTTTGCTCGCACCTCAAATATACCTTTCCTCCTGGCAGTTTGCTTTTTGCCCTTCTTTTTCTTTGCACACTGGTGGAGATATGTCATCTCCAGGTGTATGAGGCCAGTGGTCAGGACCTGGAACTGGGAAAATTATATGCTTGTATGTTTCATAGTACATGGTCTTTTTGAAGAAATCATTGACAAAGTCTTCATGATGTAGCTTCACTTTCTGCATTGCAGCAATGGCATGAATGCAAGGCACAGTTGTCATGTCCCACCTCCTATAGTCACAGGTATAGTTGTTCAAGTTAACACAATATGTGTTCCCAGAACTACTAGTCACTTGCCAGATGCGTGGACCTGGCATGTATGCTTCACAATACTTAGCCCATTTATTGCCTTCTTCTACAATTTCTGAGTAGGTTGGCGTGATCTCCTATCTACATGTCTCTGTTTTCTCTCTGATTTTCTGAAACTTGATCATCAACTTTATTCTTATGCCCTCCAACATAGTCCTGATTGGCTTGTTCCTAACATCCAATATCATCCTGTTGAAAACTTCACTAAGGTTGTTTACAACCAGGTCAGCTTTGCAAACAGTATCCATTTTATATCTTGCCCATGTATGGTCTGGTATCTATGACAACCACTACCAAGCCTCAAAACTTCCTTTCTTCAAAATTTCAATGCCTTTATCATGAAGATGCTTAGTGAAGGAATAAGCAGCCTGATCTAAGTGTTTCTTGAGTTCCTCCCCTCTAAAAATAGCATATTGGAAGTTGGCATATACTCCCTCCGTCCCAAAATACTTGTCGGACAAATGGATAAAATTGGATGTATCTATAACTAAAATACATCTAGATTCATCCATTTCTCCGACAAGTATTTCCGGACGGAGGGAGTATATGTATAAGACAAAACCTCTATGCGGAGTGAGGGAATACATCATTGATTGCATCCAACAATCCCTATTAAGTATGATGGCTTAGAGCATCTCCACTCGCCCCCCCCCCCCAACATGTCCCCCAAGCCCCTTTTTTATCGCTGGCTCGAAAATTTCGGCCTAGTCACGCCTTAGAAGCCCATTTTTCGCTGGTTAGGGCCGAATTTGGCGCTGGCGGACCCAGGCCGAACTCGACGCGCTGGGGGTGCCCGAGGGCGCCGGGGGAAACAATTTTGGCGTGAAAACTAGTGGTCCCGCCTAGGCAGCGGCTATGCATCGCCGAGAATCTTCGTTGTCCTCATTGCCTCGTTTTCCCGCGGGGAATCAATCTGAAGGATGCCACCGGTCAGCCTTCCGTTGATTCACGTGCGCCCGCTCGAAGCCATTCTCGAGCACATCGAGGCCGGCAACTCTCTGCGCATGGAGTACCCCGCGCACCCTCCTTCTCTCGCCGTCGCGGCAGCTCCTGGACGCCGAGGCGAAAGGAGGCGTCATCATCCTCGTCGGGCTCACGTTCCTCCGGGCCGCCTGCGCTCCTCCCCGTCAAGCCGGAGCCACGGGAGACGCTGCTCGGGCGGCGCACCCGCGGCGGCTCCCTCGCCATCAACGAGGGCGGCCCTTGTCCTCCCTCCTCCCTCCTTGTCAAGCTGAAGACTGAGCTGGGGCTCCTTCCCGTGAAGAAGGAGCACGAGGCCATGGCCGCCGACGAGGAGACCGGCCTCAAATGGGCGCGGGACGACTATGTCCGGCAGGAGATGGAGCACCAGAGCCGCACCCTCGAGGAGATCACCGCTCGGCGCCACAGCCGCGATGAGGGCGGCATCGTCATCCTCGATGACAGCGACGACGAGGCGTCCGGGTCATCCAACCCCCCACGCATCGGCGGCGCTGGTCAAGGGTTCAGCAAATATGACGGTGGCAGCGTGCAGGGCGACGACGGCGACGGCGACGACTACATCGACTTCTACAAGCTCCTCGGCATGTAGAAGTCTTGGGCGACGGCACGCGGCGTAGTTTTTTTTTATGTTTTGTTATGTTAAATATGAATGAAAACTGACGAATATTAGCCGAATTCGTGTTTTTTTGTCTAAATTTAGCCGATTTTCAATTCAAATAATGGCGTCTGGGGCCGTGGTTGGGAACCCGGCCACCCCCACGGCCAAAATATCGCCGGCTAGCCCCCAGGAGGCACTATTTATGTCCCTCGGGGCACCGAACGGCTAGAGATGCTCTTGGAATGATGGCTAGGTATGATGGTAAGTTTAAAGTGTGGTCATGAGTACTGGAGCACATACCTTTTGCCTATCAGACATAATTGTGTATTTGCCATACTTGTTCCCAGTTCCAA
This sequence comes from Secale cereale, assembly GCA_902687465.1. Classification (NCBI taxonomy): domain Eukaryota; kingdom Viridiplantae; phylum Streptophyta; class Magnoliopsida; order Poales; family Poaceae; genus Secale; species Secale cereale. The sequence goes on from LR738709.1 coordinate 145,485,346, forward strand.
TAACAGTTCTCAGCTGTGTGAGAAACCATGTCCAACTGTCTCTTCCTTGTCAACAACACCAAAGGCTATGGGGAAGATGTTGTTCTTCCCATCCCTACATATAGCTGCCAATATCTGTTGTCCAGTGTTGAGCTTGATGAAGAAACCATATAGACCTGAAGATGCGATCACATTAGTTGTAAATAACATGAATGCAACCATCTTAGATATATGTGTAAGAATCAATACCTATAAATGCATGCATACATTTAGAAAGCCTTCCTTGCATGCAAACAGGCAATAGACCATGTAGTGAAACCTTAGCGTAGGAGCTGGGATTTCTAGGTCCTCTTGTGTTGTCACTATGCATACACTGCCTCGGTTAGTATCTAGGACACACTGTAGATAGTCCCTTAGTTTGTGATACTCGAGTTTGTGATCTCCTTGCACAACTTCAACTGCTTGCTTCCTTGCCCTATATGCCAAGCTTTTAGGCACATGAACACCAAAAAAAAATCTTTGTGTATGTCATAATTGTCTTAACACCAGCTCCAGGGTTTGATCTAATTGTATCCTCACAAACCTTGGCAACCCAACTGACTGTAACCTTGGTGCTCTCTCCACTTTCTCCACAAGTGTGATCCAAATTCATCTTCTTGATGCTGATAGTTGCCTCATTAGCTATTCTAGAGGCCACTATGTAAAACTCACCACCTTGCTTCTATCAGAGCACCAGGCAATAACCCTAGTTGGTTCATTTCTGTGATACTCAAAATTCCTAAGTGTCCTTACATGCAAATTTCTAAGTGCTTCTCTGAACTCCACAACATTCAGGAAACACAAATGCAATGCATACTGCTCATGTGCATCATGCAATGATGGATCATATCGTCTCCTCTCCTTCTTCTTCTTCAACCATCTCTTCCTACCAGAAGGCAACCTTGGAACTTCTTCTTCGTCACTAAGGCCAAAATCACCTCGAAAAGCAATATTCATCAGGTTCAGGCACAAAATCTTTAAACTTGGTGTGTTCAGGCTCACCGTGTGACTTGCTAGTTGGGCCTAGTTTTCTGATAGGCTTAAACTTCTTTGCTCCTTTCTCTGGTACAACTGAAGGTTCTTCATGTTCAGAAAGGATTTTGTCTTCCTCCAAAACTCACAAGGTTCTGAGTTAGCTCCACAATCGTGCTCTGCAGTATCTTCCTCTTCCCTATGCTTATGGCTTGTCCCTGTGCGAGCCTCATCTTCACCCCTAGACCAAGCCTTGTATGATATTTTCTGCCATCTATAATCACCCTTGAAAAACTCAAATCTGAATAAGATTTGTCCATCTCATCTTCATCTTCATCTGCATTGTCTTCTTCTTCTTCTTCTTCTTGCACTACATTTTTCCCCTTGTTGAAATTACTGCTCTGTTGTGTTTTCAGATAGGGCTCCTCAAGGATTACTGCTGGAAAAGTTGAATGATAGGCTAGATGGAGGACACCTTGTGGAGAAACACTATAAACAACTGGCTCACCAACATTATTAATAGGAATCTGGTCCTCAAGCAAGATGTGATCCATATTAACATCTGCTGGGCTTGGATCAATAGCTTTTCTGACAGTGATGTTCAGGAGCTTCTTATCAACAAATAAGTCAATCATTTTCTCTACTTTCTCCTCACTATCAAGGACCTCCACCCCCTCCAAGCCCTTTCCCTCTTCCTTAACATAAGTAAAAAATGCATCAAATCCATAACCCTCGAACTCAACCAGTGCTAATAAGGTCAGATATGTGATATCAAATCTCTGAATATTTCTAAAAAAATATGCACTACCATGACAACATACAAATAAATCTTCTCAGTCCTATATTGCACTATCTTAATAAGTCACTATCATCTTCTAACCCTAATTTATAAATTTCCTAATAAGTCATTGTCATCTTCTAACCCTAATTTATAAATTTGAACTAAATGTACAAAATTACTTACCTCACTCCACCAAACGACGATACCCACCTGTGGCCCCCCTCTGGATCCGTGTGGATGCACTTCGCCACTGCCATTGCCGCACGGTATGTCGGATCTAGCTGGACCTCAGGCTGGCTGCGGTGACCGCTGCGTCGGGAAGCTCGAGCTACCAAGCCATTTCTCTACCTCTGAATGTCCACCGCTCTCCTCGACGGTGACGCCTTGGCCCAAAGGCACGCCGCCGACGACATCTGGCCGCGGAGCCGCCATCGCACCTAGGTCAGAGAGCGGGGGGGGAGTGAGAGGGAGGGCGGCCCGACCGGCTCGTTCCGACCGGACCGGTCGGCCTAACGGCCGTTAACTGCTGTGTCGTCCGCGCGCTGGGCCACGTGGCCTGACTGGTGGGCCTAATCCATAAAAAACGTTTAAATCACTAGTCACTGCGGTTTTGGGTTTTTTGAAACAGCTGACCACGCGTTTGGTATTTTTTGAGAAAAAAATAAAATCTGATAGTTTTTTGAAAACCTAGCCTGTAAACTAGTAGTTTTATGCTATTTACTCGCCAAATCATTGACATCTTGCAAGGAGAAGAGGGCCTTCAAAATGGTGGTTGGGGCTCTCATGAACTTGGCCCTCGGAGAGCTTGACCTGGAAGAGAGAACTGGACCGTGAAGGTGGTCGAGCATGGGAGCTCGGTGGAGAAGAGGAGATGTATACATGTGTTGGTGCTCCTGGCCGCGATGGGGTATGGCATGGTGCGATCGATGTCGGGAGGGGACATCGGCGCCGGCGCCAGCACCAGGGTGCCAGGCTCGCGCGAGCAGCTAGTGTGCTCACGAGCCCACGACTACAAAACTATCCTGCCTCGGATGTTTTTTCCCCATTAGTCAATGTGTATGTGCAATGCACGTTAATTTGAAAGTATATGTATATTAAGTGATGTGGATATTAATTAGGATATTATGTACGTGTTATTATGTGATTAGCACTATATTTGGCATGAAATTAACTGCATGTTAAACGTGTTGAGCGCTCGACATTGAATCAGTCTAAATTGTTGGATAGACATGATTTGATGGCCGAGATTAATTGAATCTGCCCCTTTGGGTCTTTTTATATTGGTATAGATAAGTAAGAACTAAGTTTGACGATATGCCTTAATTGACGGAGACGGAGTTTCTGCTCCCGAGCTCATCTGTACCCACGCTCAGAACAGTGACCCGATTTGTCTTTTTTGCCGAGAGCTACTCAGATATCCAAATAAATTGAAATTTGGAGCGAACTTCGCGCGACAAATTATCCATCACGCAAAAAAATGGATTTTTTTGAATTTTTCTAGTATTTATTTTGATTTTTTTCCTAAACGGAAGCAGATGAGCCTGGCACCGAATTGGATATCCGTTATTTGACACAATCTCCAACATACACATTTGATCAAAACTTTTAATATGTATACGTCAAAAAAAAATATGCAAGTTCTTTTCATAACAAATCCGAAAATAATAGTGACATTACAGATCTGAATAATTTTAAATATTTTAATAGTCAAAAGTTATACTCCCTCCATCCTAGTACAAAGTTGAGTTGAGTCACTTATTTTGGGACGGATGGAGTACAAGTTTGATTTCGCCCTCAATGCAGGACATGCTATATCCGAGCAACTTCACTATTTGATCTAAGAAGGCTAGAATATCAGTTCAATTATTTCTGGTGCATCCAATCCGTGCTGAGAATCCACTCTGTTACATTAATACATTATTATGTGACTGGATTGCAGAAAACAAGCCAATCCATATAGTATGTGTTATCTGTCAGATAAAAACTGTCCCTCATGGAGGAAAGAAAGGGCGAAACAGCCTAGAAACCACAACGAAACAAAATTTCTCCAGCCTAAAATGGCCAATGTTTAAGAAGCCTTTTAATTTCATTTCTCATCTAACAAGGTGGACGCGCATGCTGTTAGCGATGACAACTCTTCCTGCGTCGCAGCTCCAAAGCCCTGCCATCTTATCCTACCTAGGCGATCAACCAGGTATATGTACCTGCAGTACCAGAATTGAACAACCTTGTCATAACCAGAACCTCTGCTTCTAGTTTACTGAGTGTCTAAAGAGGGAAGGAAACATTACCCGGTAAGAAGGTTTACAATTTGAAGCTCCTTCCTAAAGTCATAGTGGTCTCCAAAGGCATAGACGGCATGTCTTTGTGGATTGCCCGATTTCCTCATCATCTTCAAGAATGCACGCCTCACGGGACTTGATGATAACAGCCATGAATCTATAAATGAGACCTGGAACATAGTGTTTTCCTTTCAGCTAGCAGCCTGGCATGATGCAAGGCATTTTTCCTCAGCCCATCAGAAGCTTTTGACTTAATTATCGCCCAAGAATTATATACCATCAATACTTATTTTCAAATGATGAGTAAAGACAAGTCTTCTAGCAGACACCATGATGCAAGAATGCAAAATAAATACATGAGCACATATGACTCCAGAAAATAGAGACCAAATCACAATAAAGGAAGTAAAGTAATGAACATTACAAACGATATAACATATTTCCACACACTTACATGGACAAAAACAGAAATGACATACTTGCTGTTCAAGACCATTTCAAAGGAAAGGATGAATAATTTCGCTCAATTCACAAGGTGTTACATACACATTTGATGGAAGTTCTAGAAAAAATAAATAAAGCACCATCTCATGTAGATTGAGAAAAAAGGTAAATGGTAATTTGCATGGCTTTATATCACAAACATACTTTCCACTGTGTAACAGACTGAGAATAATCACGTAAGAATACCTCATACGCTTCTACTTTTCCAGTAGCACCAAATGCATCAAGAAAAGGTAGACTCCACGACTCTGCCATTTTCTGTTGAACAAAAGAAAATCTAATCAGTTAATGGGCTACTCCATTGGACGTCCCTCCTTGAAGAGCATATATCCAAGTTGACAATGTAAAAGATGAAACCAGAGCTCAGTATGGCAAATAAGAATTCTATAATTGTGGGTAATGACTTAAACGTTGATGAATTTGTGTTAAATGCATACATATACTTGTTTTTGTGCACCTGCCCATAATTCAATTAGGAGTAACTTAATGTTGCCATCTGTATTTTGTGAACTTGACATGGTAATTTGTAACAATGGATACACGCAACAGAGAGAAATGTGAGGCTACACATTTTTGCAGCTTGGTGAGTGGTGACCATGCACATAACAGTGGATTTTTGTTGGCACATCCTCTTATTCCTACATCCATTTGGTGGTGTATGTAATGAATATATGCAAGACAAACGGATGCAACTTTTGGAAATATTCCACAAAGGAGCTGAATGGTGTGATTTCCATACTGCATTAAGCTCAGATATGGTCGCGAGATCTTATGGGTTTCACCTCTAGCATATCCCAACTTGTTTGGGACTAAATGTTGTTGTTGTATTAAGCTCAGATATAGTTATCTTATTACCTACAAACTATTAGTTCCTGGTAACAAAATGAACTATATCTACTAACCAGTAATTATCAATACTTGTGTGGATTAGTATACACAAACAGAGCCCAAGAAACATGACCATAGTCGTAGAAAAGAGAAACGTGTCACTCATTGTTTCAACTTGTTTTAGTTTCGCAGTCCCAGGTGGGCTGGAGTTACACCCTTCCTGGATAAGCTTAAACCTGGCTTTGCTCGGGAAGTGCTAGATGCCCTAGTGAATTATAGTTGAGCTAAAATGTTCTCAGGGTATATGAGCTCGTCTACCACTAAACTTGTGAAACCATAAGCAGAGACAAACATCGCTTAATTGGTTATTGTCTAAATACCACGTTGAATGTATAACATTTGACCGTATTTATCCTTCTAATTTGCATCTGACATGAGAAAACATGAATGTTATGCACCTGGCATCATTTACTTCTTTTTTTTCATTTTCTTTGGAGATGCTTGACTGCAACTAAAAGACATGTGCTAACTTTAAAGTCACTGTAAACTTCTAATAAAACGTGGGAAATAGTTGAAGCAGTTAATACGGTTATTTCCAACGGTGTTCTAACTTCCAAAGAAATTTTTAATTAAACATTTACATATGTAAGCATGGAATATGCAGCAGTACAGCACCGAATGTGCTGCAGCCTGCAGCCACTCGTACCTGCGAGCTTGCACGAAACGAAAGGCACACCAGTGCCGCATCAGGAACCACCGGCACCGTACCACCAGCCCCATGACTATCATCTGGCGGAGAAGCAACAAGCGGCAGCTGCAATGCTCTGCCAGCAGGGGACTCCAAAGCAAGATTAGGGAACTTTACGGCAGCGACTTCTGGGATAATGATCTTACTCGCCACCGCAATCTACACCATTCCAGTTACAATGTGAGGATCCAAGTCGCCCACCATCCAACCTCACCAACAATTACTGCTTACTATTCAATTAACAGAATTGAGTAGCAAATTATTGATGCCATATATACCTTGCCGTTGTTCTTTCGGATCTCGGAGATGTCCTGGAAGTACCCCCTGCTCATCTCATCAGTACTGCACTAGACCAATCAATCAGAGGTTCAGCACTAAACAATCACACAATGCACCCCCAGTACAGCAGAGCATAACCAGTAGGAATGATGTGAGGAGAAGAGCCTTACAGCCTGGCCTTCGCCTTTGCCTTCTTCTCCGCATCCTCGGGGGTCTCCTTGCTCCACGTCTGATATCATCCGTTCATCCCAACATCACGAGAAAACTGAATGACTAAATAAAGCCTCTAATGGATTGCAGTCGCAGGGAGTAGCAGGGGGGCGTAGAGAGCAAACCGAAGCGCCTACCTTGAAGAAATCCAGGAATCCGCGGGCGAACACCGCGCGAGAGGGCTGCGCGCCTCCGCAAGTCCTCTCGCCAACGGCGCCTGCGTCGGCGAGGCGGAGAAGCGGCCCTGCCGCTCGCCGCGCCCTCAGCATCATCGCCGCCGCTCCCGATCTAAGCTGGTGAGGAGAAGGACTAGCTGCAAAACCAAAGCGCCGAGCCCACCTGTGCACGACCTCTTGAAACGTAAAGGCAGCTGGAAAGCGTAAAATATGTTTACGTGACGGATGCTGCGATAACGTACTAACGCTATGCCACGGCCAGCGCCATTAGAAACCGCGGACTCCCAAAACCAGCAGCGCTGAAACGCAGGAAGCAAAACCCGCTTCCCCTCCGGCTCGATTCGATCCTTCTCCGTCCCCCGATCATGGCGTCCTCCTCCTCGTCACAATTCGAGTAAGTACCCGCGTTCCCAGTCTCCGTCTCTTGATCATCACCAGTCCACGCCGCTCACCGATCGATCTCATGTATCCGTGTCGTCTCGGAGTAGCGATCCGTCGGCGAGGCGCCCACCGCCACCGCAGAGGAAGCCGCCGGTGCTGATGCTGCTCCCGCTCATCTACGCCCCCGTTCTGCCCCTCAGTACGCACCCCCCCTCCCCGTCCCTGCATTCCCGGGCCGTCGATTCCTCGTTCAGATCGTATTTGCTAACTAGGGTTGTCTGTCTCCTGCGTGAGAAACAGTCAGGATCGGGCTGCGGCATAACCCGGTGTGGAGGGACCGCCTCTTCTATGGCGTCCTAGCCGGCGCATTCGTACATGGCACCTACCTCATGTATGTCCTCTGTCCGTATATTATTCACTTGTCCTAGCTGTGGTTGTTATTTATCTATGGTAGCTGAACACTGCCAGCTGCAGTGATTGCTCTCTTGCTGGTTTGGTTAGCTATAATTGATATGTATTAGGATGTCACTTCGACTACATGATGTATGTATGTCATGCATAATCGGTATCGGTGAGACCACTAGGAGAGGCTCTAGTGTTGTGAGGATATGACATGGAAGCTTTTATAGCGTTCAACCACATGTACTGTAGTATATATATGCCTAGGATAGCTATGTAATGTGTCATTCTCTGTTTCCTTCAATATAAAATGATGCGTGGCATTTTTTTTAAAAAAAATTGCTGCACGTATCTGCATCTGTCGGTTGTTGTACGATCATATTTTGATTTTCAGTCTGTCTGGTGCTTGTGAAGAAACTGCATTGTGCACACAATATACATAACTTTTGCATTGCTCTGACCGCGATTATTGAAAACAAAACAAGATACTTATTGTGCCTTGACCATGATTATAAGAAGAAGAAAAACTTAGAAGATATATGGTGCACAACGCAAATTTTTAGGGCGCCTTCATCTTAACTGAAAGGGGTGTGATTCGATGAACCAACCTTGACCGACTGAGCACGTGAAGCATGATTTCTCTAATGGAACATGAGCTCGATAATCTTCTGTTATAGTTTGCTTGCTAGGATCATGGTTGGCTTTTATTATGCTTTCTTTCAAGTTCTGTTAGTGTATGATGTTATGCTTAGATTCATGACTGCTGCTCAAAAGGTAACAGTGGTACACACTAGAACTCTCATGGCACTTCAAGTGAAATAAACCGTTATCCTTGATTGCCTGAAAGCATAACAATGTTTGATGTGGTATTATAAGGAGTGTCAGAGGTTAGCCGTGTAATGTATTTGGCGAAGAACTATGTTCACATGATCCATGTCAAGACATGGGTAGATGAGTCCACGGGTTACCTGTCATATTTTTTTTTTTTTACTTTTTTGATGCAAATGAATATATTTTGTAGTATGAGTGATGCTACTGATGGACTGTATGAACTTTCCTAATTCACGCTCTTGTTATGAAATGCTCCATGTGTAGTTCTACGTGCTAATTTTGGTCTCTGAGCCTCCAATATACAATGCATCTGAGAGAAGAATTTAGGTGTTAGGCTACAGTAGTGGTCATGGTTATTAACATATAATGTTTATTGGATTTATTATTTGTGTCTGAAAAAGTTGCCTTCAGCCTTGTGGTTATTGCTTCTGCAAATTTGTCTGCAATGCTGGTGGTTACCTCTACTGCACTGGGTCATTTGATCATGCACACATCCAATCCTTGATGTTTGCTTATGCTAGTTTTGAACCACTTCCAAATATAGCATTGGAAAAATAGTTGGCCACTTTAACAAACCTGTCAATCTGCCATTCCTTTGTCAAATTTGTCAGAGCCTTTGCCACATTTTATGAATTGGATTTGTACATGTCCGCAAGTTCAGAGGTATAGTGTCTTCATGAAGATAACTTATGCGGTTCTCATTGATGCTCTTTCAGATCGGAACTGTACGACGTGGAGAGCAAGTGAATCATGCCCTCCAAAGATCCAGCTATGAGTTTGTGACAGCAATTTTTGACAATTGCAAGTCTACAATTGATGAGGGGTGACTGGTTTTTCATATATGCATGTTTGCCCTCTACCTGTTTCTCTTAATTTGATTCAAGGTTTGTGTTTGCTGTGCTGATAGAATGTTTGAGAACACAAAATAATCTTGACTGCCAGAGCAATGCTCCTGGCAACACTTGCAAATTCTCTATTCATCGCAGTTATCTATTCCTCCATAAGCTGTTGGTCTGTTTGTTATCATGTGTTGCCATTTGTTTCCCCGGATCAAAATTAGAGAAGAAACGTAACACGCTTGTAACGGTTCGAAATGATTTGCATTGAAGGCCAAAGAATTACCATTACCACATGCTTAACTTTGAGCTAAAACGAACAGTTTAATAATCTTTTTTGCAGGAATAGTCTGACTGTCTTGGTTATTTTTGCCTGATTCTTCACTCAGGGTGCATTATCCTTCTGATGAAATCTATGTTGGTTATCTGATTATCCAGTCCAATCCGCTCTAGCTGGTTATTACTGTAGATCTTTCTGATTGTCTAGCCCGTCTTATTTTTATTTATTTTTTATATGTAGGTCGTGTATTTTATTATGTTGGCGAAGCTAAAACTTCTAGCCATTCGTTAATTACCCTCGGTCCTGTCGAGACCACTAGCTGCCGGTCGTGAGCGTTCTAATATATACTAGCAAAAGAGCCCGTGCGTTGTAATGGGAGATAAAACATAACACACGCTTTTAACCCAACAACCATCACTCAAGACTACAATAGGTCCATCTTCGTTACTTTTGCGAGGCGTCATATTTGTGTTGCAACTTATCCTCCTTCTCACCCTCGTCGGCGAAGGCCTCGGTGTTCACACAAAAAAATGTGTTTGAATATGGTTAATACTAAGGCGTCTCTCTCCCTCTCTCTCCTCTCTCTCATTCTTGCGACGAGAAATCTGTTGTTTTCCCCTGCAACATTTTTCAGAGGTATGCATGTGTAGTTATCGATGTTTTCTTTTCCGTATATGGTTATAGTGGGGTGTTTATTTGTAATCTGGATCGCCGCCAGTACGAAAGAAAAATGGATCTTGCGCTATAAATTATAAGTTTGCTTCCAAAACAATATTTTAAAAATATTTAACAGGTAAAATTAACATCATATTTAGATTTCACACATTTTTCTAATAAAATTTCATATATAATATGTTAAAATCGAAGTTACGGTTTAAAAGATAGTATAATTTAGAAAATCATTTGTTGACTTAAACATATTTAAAAATAATATTTAAAAATACTTAATAGGTAAAAATAATCTCATATTCATATTTTACATATTTTCTAATCAAATTTCATATATAACATGTTCAAATCGGAGTTACGGTTTAAAAGATATGGATGATTTAAAAAACATTTTTTCACTTAAATATGATCAGCGAATGAATTACTTAAAACATCAGGGGGTTGGAAAAATGTAAAATAACGGTTCGGGTGTGACTTAAATTCAGATTGCGGGTTGATTTCAAGAAAATACATGGACTTTTGTGTAAAATACGAAGAAAAACGATTCGTTTTAACTTAAAACAGTACCGCGGGTTGAATTTTCTGAAATATAGGGACTTTTCTAGAAAATGCCATGACGGACGATAAAAACCCAATTTTCTTTATTACTCCCTCCGTCCCAAAATTTTTGTCTTAGATTTGTCTAAATAAGGAAGTATTTAACACTAAAATGTGACTAGATACATCCGTATTTTGACAAATTGAAGACAAAAATTTTGGGACGAAGAGAGTATTAGGTGAAGATTTGGATTATAAAAAATAGTAGTTAAAATAATGCCAATTGAGACGTGTGGTCGACATCCTGATCCTAAGACATGTTGATCATATAACCTACCAACATCGGGAATGGTCCTACGTTGGATTCTGAGTACTTCGGATAAGATTGTTTACGAGATATACTTGGAGTAATCCGCATCTGAGCACGGGCTCATCTGCACCCGCTTAAAAAAAAATTCAGAAAAAATACTAAAAATATTTAAAATATTCCGGAAAAAAATTATGTGGTAAATCATTTGATGCGTGAGGTCCGCTTCAAATTTCAACTTATTTAGACATCTGAGCAATTCTGGATAAAAAAGACAAATCGGGTCAAAAACAGTTCCTGAACAGTACACTGTTTTACAGACCCCGCTTTTGTCTTCTTTGCCCAGGATTGCTCAGATGTCCAAATGAGTTGAAATTTGGAGTGAACCTCACGCACCAAATTATCTACCACATAATTCTTTTTTGGAATTTTTTGAATCTTTTTAGTATTTTTTTATTTTTTTCCATGAACGCGGGTGGAGATGAGCCCGGGTGCAGATTCGCCGCACTCATGGAGTACGAGATGTGTTTGGTTCACGCAATGGAGTAGGAAGCCGTGGAATACCGTTGTCAGCCTTGTAGACGATGCCAGACGATTGGAAGACGGATGGATCGAGATGGAAAATGAGATCACTAGCCGTTCACAACAACGCTACTGCTCGCGGCGGCGCTGCCCACGGCTGCGGCGAAGAGAGATCGGCGGTGCCAGCCACGGCGGCGGAGGCAATGGAGATCGACGGCGCCGCCCACGACGGCAGAGGCGATGGAGATCGGCGGAGGCGAATGGAGATCGGCGGCGCTCGGCGTGATGGTACTGCTCAAGTGTTCATGGCGAGGGAGATCATCGTCGCTTCTGCTTCGTCCTCATGGTGAAGAAAACAGGACGAGCGGTGCTATTGGATACCAGGCTGTGTCGGGTGTTTTCGGTTTTGTGAAAGATGTTTTGCGATTACATGAGAACTGAAACCGATGTGGCCGAAACAAACGCTGGTAATGTAATGGTTCTAGCTTAAGGATGCCACGTAAGATAAATGATGAGGTGGAGGAGAGAGAAATCATAAGAGAAGGCTTGTCTTATCTTATTTAAGAGAAGACAAGAGATGATAGCTTAGCACAATTTGTCTCACCATGTTTTTAGGAATAACTAATTATTGAAGATAAGGCAAAGAGATGATCCATTGTAGACTTGTTTTTTTTGTTATCTCTAATTTACATGCAAAACTTAAGATAAGACTATCTTAGCAACCATTGTACATGCCCTAATCATAAGCCGGTGTATTCGGAAGACAGCGAGAATGTAACGAACCAAACGCGTCGGAAGTTTCATCACTATGTACAACCTGCCTCAACCTCAACCTTAACGTCAGGTTGGTTGGTGTAGGTGTAGAGTAGACTACACCAGAGGTTTGGTGTTCACAATCATTGTAGCATCAGTGTAGGTTGATTCTCAGAATCATTATAGTATCCTTTGGGGACAAAAAGGCATCATTGTAGCATCACAGGGGTATTGCTTTTTTTTTCTTTTGCAGATCTGATACTCCAGATCCAGAATAAATCCATAGCCGTATCCCATTGAGCATCATCTGAAAATCGAAATTTACCTAAAAAAAAACTTGAAACCGAAGTCTGTAAACACTCTCTCACAACACACACATATGGTGATGGCGTCATTTTTTTAGATCTTCAGGGGATTACTACATGGAAACATTTGCACATAGTGTGTAATTACAAAAGAGTAAAAGAGAAGATCGGGGAGGGACCAATCCTAAAACCAGATCCCTCCCGTATTCACATCTAGCATCTCCTCCACGATTTACAACACGGCGAGAAACATGACTATGTACAAACGCACTGAACACCAGTTTGCGTGGTGGTGCCGGCGGGTTCGTTGGTTGGTTCCCTTCTCCTAGGTGGAGCGGGCGAGGCGGGATGCGATGGCAGAGTGGTACATGGCGTCGTGGAAGCTCTCCATCTCCGACATCCGAGCCCGCAGCTGCCGCGCCTTCTCCTCCGTCAGGCCGACGAACGTCTTCTCCTCCTCCTCGACCACCGGCGTCGGCGCGGCGGCCTCCATGTAGTCCGCCCGCCCGGACCACCCGACCAGCGGCGCCCACCACTTGCCTCCCTTGGGCGCCCCAGCACGGACCCGCCCGCCGGCTCCCGCCGACACGGAGGCGGCGCGCGGCCGGAGCGCGGCGGGCGGGCGAGCGGAGAAGGAGAGGACGGATGCTGAAGGTGCCATCGCCATTGATTTGCTCGGCCTGTTGCTTCGCTAGACGCTCGCAAGCTTCTGCCGGGCTTGCTTCGAGGTCACTGAACGGTGAGACTGGATGAGATGAGAGATGCTTGTGAGGTCTGTGTTGCGGTGCGAGTGCGTGAGATGGAGTTGATGGTGCGAGGGGCGGGATATTTATACCGGCGCGCGGCGGGAGAGGGGAGGGCTGGATAGGGACGCCGCGTGGGCGCGTGTGGGCGGGGGCGGCATCCGCAAGGAAGGGTGGGCTTTCCCGCTGCGCGTGACGTGTGACCGTGTGGACTGGCCGTTCGGGTGTGGTGCTTTCATTGCCACGAATGTCACGTTCTTCGGGGGCGTCGTCCGTACTGAGTTTTCCGACCGGGACCCGCCCACGCACCTAAATTCAGCACGAGCGCAAATTCGTTAGGGTAGAATACGTCAAGGCTGGTGAAGATTTTGTTTCTTTTGCGGTAAAGGCAGGTGAAGATAAAAAATGCTACATCTACGTAAAATCTTAGAGCATCTTCAGCCGTTGCGCCCTCAAGACGCGCCGAAAACCGTTGCTTGGGGGCGAGCTGGCGCTATTTTAGGCGTGGGGGCGCGCACGTTCTCAGCCGCCGCCCCCAGGCCGCCCCCGTAGTTCGGCCATAATGCAGCAAACACGGTCAGAATTCAGCAAACTCGACCAAATTTGAACAAACACGGCATATTTCTGATAAATTTAGGCGTTTTTACATGAAAAAAGGGCGAAAAAAACCCTAAACTACGGACCGAAGTAGGCGCTGAGCAGGGCGTAGTCGTCGCCGGCGTCGTCCTCCTGCTTCTCCTCCTTGACACGACCGGCGCCGCTGCTCGACCCCTCACCCCGGCGATCTGCTTCACGTCGGCGGCGTTCGGCGATATCCTCCAGGGCGCGGCGCTGGCGGTCCAGCTCAATGCGCGAGTAGTCCTCGCGCGTCCACTTCAAAGCGGCCTCTTCTTCGTCGACCTCGTCGACGAGAGCAGGCTCCGTCTTCACGGTGGCGAGCCCCGGCTCCGGCTTCACCGTCGCCAGCCCTGGCTCCCTCTTCGGCTTGACGAGGCGAGGAGGGGCCGAGGAGGAGGAACCACGGCCGCCGTCGTTGATGACGAGGCCGGCACCGCGGGCGCGTCTACCGAGCGGCGTCTCGGCCGGCTGTGGTTTGACACCGACCAAGGCCGGCGCGCCGGAGGAGTGAGAGGAGGATCGGGAGGAGGAGGAGGAAGAGGAGGATGACCATCCCATCATCCTCCTCGGCAGCCACGCGCCGTCGCTCGGGTACTCGAACGGCGGGTCGTTGCCGCCCTCGAGGTGCGCGAGCACGCGGTTGAGCGTGCGGCCCGAGACGCCCCACCACAGGCGGCGGCCCTCGCTGTTGTTGCGGCCCCGCGACGCCGGCGCGTTGTTGGTGGAGGCTAGCCGCTCCTCCTGCCGGCGTTCGAAGAACGCCGCCCACGCCGCGTGGTTGCCGATGGCGTACTCCAGGAGCGCCCGCTCCTCGGCCGTCAGGGACACCCGCTCACGCTCGATCTCGGCATGAAGTAGTTGGGCGTTGCTAGGCTTCTCGCCCCTCGTTGGTTACCCCAAGTGGAAGGTGTGAGATGTAGTGTTACAGAAGTTTTTCCCTTGGCAAAGATACCAAGGATCGAATCCCCAGAGACTCCTAGGTTCAACAAGAAGGTGTCAACTGCTACGGCGCCAGATATTAGCAATCAACGTGGACCTGCACACAGATACAAATAACTTTGCTCCCAACGAGTACAGAGAGGTTGTCAATCCCTCCGGCCTTGTAGTTCACAAAGGATTAAACGCAAGTGATAGTAGTGATAGATATAATTGCAATAGTAAATAATAGCGAAAAGTAAATAGCGGATGTGATCAATGATGGTAATATGGACCGGAGTCTCATGATGTTCACTAGTGATGTCTCTCTCCCAAAAGACGATAAAACAGCTATGTGAGGTAAATGAATTACAGCTGGGCAGTTGACAGGACCATGTGCGCAAACCAATGCTGACTACATTGCAAGAAAGGTTGAGGTTCAAAGCATGGGCGGTACGCCAAAGTAAGTAGACCGAAATCCATCAATATCTACTACTAATCATCCACCTTGAGATATCTATCCAGAACATCTCGCTGGTATTAAGTTGCGAGTCCCACCCATAGTGTAAACTCAATGCAACAGACAACTGCATTAAAAGAACTTTGCGTAAAGTAAACAATCCTTGCACCCGCGGGCACAAGCACCGTTGTTTTCCCTCTTGTGGCAACAGCACATCCCCTAGACTCATGTTTCTGTCACTCAAACTAGTCATCGAGGGGCATGAACCCACAATCAAGCATAACGTTCCCTCTTGGAGTCACTACCTATTACTTGGCCAAAGCAATAAATAACAACGGAGAACATGCAAGAATTACTTACGAACATAAATATAAAAGAGGTAGATCAAATATATTACTCAAGCACAATCTGAACATAATCTCATAATCCATCGCATCCCAGCAAACTCATCATAGCAACAGCATAAGGATTACATATGTGCCTCGATCATGTAGGGCAGCTCACGAGGACTAATTAGTGAAGCACAAGAACGGGAGGAGAACATCACATAGCTACTGGTCATGGACTCATGGTCCAAGGGAGACTACTCACAACTCATCCGGGAGGCGTCCATGGTGGTGGAGAGGCTCCCGGTGGTGATCCTCCCCTCCGACAGGGTGCCAGGAAGAGTTCTCCTGGTGCTCCCGATCTTGGAAGCGGCGGCGGCGGCGGAACAGAGATGGGATCACGAAAAGAGTTCCTCTTTCGAGGGTTTCGGGAGACGCTTTAAATATATGCCAAAGGGGGGCATCGGAGGAGCCTCGGGGGGCCCAGGCGCCCCCCCGGCGCGGCCCAGGGGGGCGCGCCTCCAGGGCGCCTGGAGCCCTGGTGCCCCCCCCCGGCTGTCCTTCGGGCGCACGGTAGGTTCTGAAACGCTGATTTTTATATAATTTTTCTGGATTTTTCCTGGCAGTTCTCGTAACGTGAAAACCTGAAATACAAAAACAGCCGAAAACAGAAACTGGCACTGGGGTGCACTGAGTTAATAGGTTAGTCCAAATATGATCAAAAGTGTATGGAAGTGTATAAATATCATAGCAATATCACCCAAAAGAGGCATGGAGCAAGCAGAAATTATAGATACGTTTTGGACGTATCAGGCGTCTCGGGGACGGTAAGAGGGGGGACAGGGACGCCGCCGGTGCTGAGCCTCCACCACGACGGAGCGCGTACGTCGGGCGGCGCGGGGTAGTTGGCGTCGTGGAGGAGGTACGCCTCCCACTCGTGCAGCGAGCGGCGGCCGAAACCGTTGGCCGCCGCCGCGTCGCCGGGGTACCTCGCGCTCATGGTAGCCGGGATGGGAAGTGCGGCGGCGAGGAGGGGGAGATGGGGAGAAGTGCGGCAGCGAGGAGGGGGAGGACTGCGTGTTCCTCACCGGCGCGGCCAGGGGCGCCTTTTATAGCGGCTCGTGGGGCGGCCGCGTGCGAACGCGTGGCGAAAGGCGGGGCGGCGTCGCCGCAATGCGCCGCCCGTGAATCAATGGCAGGCTGACCGGCGGCAGCCTTGGCATTGATTCCTCGCGAGAAAACCGAGACGATGAGGACGACCAGCCTTCGTCTCGCTGACGCGCCGGTCCCACCACTCTTTCGCGCCAAAACGTTCGCGCTGGAGCCCGAGGGCGCCCCCAGCGCGACGGGTTCGGGTTGGGTGCGCCGGCGCCAATTTCGGCCCAATCTGACGAAAAATAGGATCGTGGGGGCGCGGCTGGGCCGATTTTTCGGTGCTGACGCTAAAAAACGGCCTTGGGGAGGCCTGTTGGGGGCGTGGCTGGAGATGCTCTTACGAAGACTTATGTAATCTCTCTTATAACTAATCTCTCCGGCCCCCCATTTCAACTGGGTGGGCCCTCCTCCCTAATTTCCTCCAAACAAAAACTGCCATCTCAGCAGCTCCTACATTAATCACGTAACAACATTTACATAGATGTAGCATTGCAAGGTGAAGATAATAAGACATGAATTAGCACCTCGAACTCCCTCCCGGGAAAGTAGGATCGCACGAGGTAAGGGTTCCCTTGCGCGCCGCCGGCGACGCCGTCGGTTCCCTCTCTCTCCGTCAGCCGCTCCGGCAACGGGACGGAGGGGAACCTTGGGTCTGTTCGCTAGGTGGATGTGTGGTAGGGTTAGGGTTGAGGGGGACGCTGCCGAGGCCGTTGTGGTGGTGTCGTGTCGGAATAAGTTTCTCCGGGCTTCGTTCGTGGTTAGGCAAGGCTTTTGCCTTCGTCTAGGATCCTGCGGTGTGGGGGATCCCCGGATCTCGTCGAGGTCGCGGGCTATGGTGGCTAGAGTTACATCGGCACTGGCCGTTTGGGTCCTCAGATGGGTGATGGATGCAGGGAGACGAAGACCCTTCTTCTTCCTTGTCGGTATGATTTGTTGCTGTTGTTCTTCTCCTTCCTCTACGCTGATGCTGGTGGGAGTTCCTGCTTTGTCCTGGCGGATGGCCCGGTCGCGATGCTGGACCGGTCAGATGACTCGAGTTCTCTTCCTTCCGGAAGAGACACTTTTCGCGGTACTCAAAGCCAAATATGGTGAGGCTGTTGCAGGTGTGTTGGATTGATATCCATGCCCTCTCAGCGCTGGTGTCAAGAAAGGAGGAAGCAGCGTGGCGGTAATTGTATCGTGGTCAAAGATGATGACCTGTTTGCGCCTGGTTGCAGATCCTTCTGTTGCAGGGGTCTTCTCTCAAGATTCAGGGATGATAACACTTGGCTCCAGAGATATTCTTGTGTTATGATTGTCTTAGGGTACTCTAGATGCTCATGGTCCTTTATGTTTGCGTTTCAGTGTGCTTGTAAGGATCAACTACTTTGTACTGTTTCGTAATTTGAATAAAAAAATTCTAAAAAAAGGAATTAGCACCTCGTGAAATCACGTCCAAAACTGCACATCCTGCCAAGATATGTCATTGGCAATTCGATATTAGCCTATGACGAAGCTTGCGATGTTTTTCTTTTCTTTTTTGCGCAATACAAAGCTTGTGATGGTTTAACCAACGCCGGCCCGCGCACATGATCGTGTTTGTAATGCCACCTATGAATATCTGTCAATGAAATAATATGTAACATTTGTATGTGTGTGTTGGGGGGGGAGGTGCTTACAATGATTTTTACACAAATTAAATTTTTTTATCCAATGATGATGGCTTGAAAAGGTTAACTTCTAAGACACACTATTGATTATTCTTAAAAACCTAACATGGTTTGATTTCAGAAACTTAAATCACCTAAGCGCCATTTCGCCCCTCTCTTGGGCATATCATCCTCTGAGTCTTTTCATCTCCTCTCCCAAAAGACCCACTTCTTTAACATCTTCATCATACCTCTCCTTCTTCTTGTCCGGATGTAGTACATTGGGAGGGATGCTTGTGTAATACCCCGAGAATCATGCTACATTAATCTCTTCCTAATGATGGCCACGTCCTCATGATCACTATGTAAATTGACACTTGTCCAAAAATCAAGGCCAATTTAAATTTAAAATAAGTCAAATAAATTATTTTTCAAACAACAAAGTAAAAATGTTTGTTGTGTTGCAAATATTCACTAACTAATTTTCATGAAGAAAACAACATAATTTGAATTCCCCAAATGTCCATAGCCATTTATAAAGTGGACCAACGGTAACTAATACATGCTTTTAAATATAAAATCATATTTATACAATTCCAAACCACTTAAGACTTTGTGACGGGGCTACTATTGTTGCATTTGAGTTATGTGCAAAGTTTCACTTTTTTTACAAAATTCTTTTAGTAGCAGAAGAAACTAGAAAACAGAGAAGAAAATGTAAACCGAGAAAATATACTAAAGAAAAGAAAGAAAAGGCCCAAGTGGGGCTGGGAGGCCCAGCCCACACCCCACTTGCCCCCACCTCCAGCTACAGAAGCAGGGGTGAATGTGGCGCTCATCCACCGGCTCCATGGCCATCGACGATGCCGTGGCGGCCACCCCCCACCCTTCGCGCGCGCGTCCCCGGCGACTACAAGGACCCTCTCCCGCTGCAAACCCTAGCCGTCACCTTCGACTCGTTCCACTTCCCCTTTCTCTCTCTCTCTCTGCTCGATCCAGAGCCATCCGAACTCGGCCGACGCCGTACCACCGTCGCCTACGCGTACACCGGCCTCCCCGCGCCATCAACTGTAGACCAGAAGCTGCACGGAGTCGTCTTCTTCATCTACATGGCCCAATGCGAGCTAGAGCGCCGGGGATCATCGCAATCGACTATCTCCTTCACCTACGGTCGCAGGTGCGCCCCCGCTCGATCTGCTCCACCGCACCCTCCCTGTCCTCCCGAACTGCCTCAAGCTTGCCCCTGCGTTCCTCGGTGAGCCCTCGTCCGATTCCGCTCCCCCCTCTGGAATCTTGTCTGTTTCACGGTCATCTCGCCGATGCCCGAACCTGTGGCTGCGCTCATCGCGCCCCCGCCCTGCTTCACATGCGCGCCCGGGGCTCATTCGCCCGCGCCCTAGCACCCCTGGCTGCGAGCCTGCGCCTTGCGCGGCCGCAGCCGCGCCTGGCCCGCTCCCCCTTCCACTTCCAACGTCGTCTGCGCGCGCGGCTTGCCGCACCCGTCGGAGACCACCCTTGCCGCACGCCTCCTCCCCCGCACCCAGCCTTGCGCTTGTGGCCGCGCCCCCGGTCCCCTCCTACTGCAGCGCCCACGCCGCTCCACTGCATCCCGCTCCGCTCCCCGCGACTGCCGACTGCGCCCGCCGAGCCTCGACTTGCTGATACGTCTCAAACGTATCTACTTTTCCAAACACTTTTGCTATTGTTTTGACCTCATTCTTGCATGATTTGAACTAAACTAACCCGGACTGACGCTGTTTTCAGTAGAGCTGCCTGTATGGTTTTATTGTGTGCAGGAAAACGGATTTTTAGGTGTCTCAGAAAATTCCACGAAAAATCACAGAAAATCCACGCACCCGAAGGAACCTTGTGCCAGAAGATGGACCAGAGGGCAGCCAGGGGGGCCCAGGCGCCCTGGTGGCGCGGCCCCACCCCTGGCCGCGCCGGGAGGCCGCCTGGACTGCTCCCACCTCCCCTGGTGCCCTACTTTGACCCGTATTTATCCCGTGACGAGAAAAACCCCAGAACGGAGGTCGTTTTCCCAGTTTCCGTCGCGGAGCCGCCGCCACCCTCTGTTCTTCTTCGGGAGGGCTAATCTGGAGGCTGATTTGGCCTCCGGAGAGGGGAGATCGTCGCCATCGTCATCATCATCATCACTCCATCCTCCCTCCATGACTTCTCCTTCCATGTGTGAGTAATTCCCTGCTGTAGGCAAAGGGGATGGTAGGGATTGGATGAGTTAGATAATGTAATAGTTCATCAGATTGTTGGGGGCATGTTGCCTATCATCTACTATGGTGTTTATCATCTTTGCTTCAACTTGTTGCTCTTAATGCTTGTCACTTAGGGCCTGAGTGCCATGATTTCAGATCTGAACCATATGTGTTTGGATGAATATATTTGTGTTCTTGATCCTATCTATGAGTTGTTTGCACCTATTACGGTCCGGAACCGGCGATCCCAAAAGTGACAGCTTGGGACACCAAAGGGGATGGTCCATAGTTTGAGGATTACATGTATCCATTGAGTTCATTGCTTTGTTCCGGTGCTCTTTGACAGGAGCACCTTAATCTCCATAAGTTCCTTTTGGCCCCGTTCGTAGCGGGATGGTAGGACAAAAGATGGTGTGCAAGTTCTTATTGCAAGCACGTACAACTACCCGCGGGATACATGCCTAGTGTTTGATATTTGCCTAGATGATCATTACTTTTCTGTGTGCCTTGCCCCAGGTTAGATTCATAATATATCTCATCCATGCAGCGCCCAACCATCCATCTCCCTAGCCTACAGTGTTTTAAATCCTGCTGGTTACTAGTTGCTACTTTTGCTATTTACTTTTGCTGTTGACTTTTACTATCACCACCATCACTATCATATCACCGTTACCACTTATCTTTTGTTGCGAGTAAGTATATTTCAGGTGCGATTGAATTGACAACTCAACTGTCAAAGCTTATAAATACTCTTTGGCTCCCCGTGTGTCGAATCTATAAATTGGGTTATTCTTACCCGCGAAGACTATCTCGATCCCTTACGGTTGAGGGTTATCAAGTACTGTTTTCTGGTGCCGTTGCCGGGGAGCATAGCAATATTTACAAGTCTACTTGAAGTATCCTACCTGCTGCACTTCATCCGCTATGGGTAAGAAAGGAGACCCCAAGGTTCCGATCTTACTATCCACTACAAGAAGATGTACTGTTCTGAACACTAGTGCTACACTTGATTCACCTTCTGTTGTGAGTAAGTTTGCCTCACCACCACCACATGATGCTCCTACTGAATCTATTACTATGTCCGATACTTTTGATGATGCTTCTACTACTCTTGATGATATTAGTTCGCTTGGTTATGCTCTTGAGAAACAGATCGCTGCTGCTGCAAAAAAAATCTGGAATTGAAATTCCTGTTGCTCGCTACCCTATTGGTGGAACTTATGATTATCCTGATTTGAGTAAACTCAAGGAGAGACTCCTTGATGATGATTACATTATGCTTGATGATGATTTATGCAGGGAACTGACAGATTTTGCCGGCTCTGGCCCTGAAGCTATTAAGAAGCTGCTTGAAAAACACTCCTTGAAGAACAAGACCGTTCCTGATCCTGAAATTGCTACATCTCCTATATGCATCGATGATCCTGATTATGATTTCTCTGTTGATCTTTCACTTATACCTATGGTTGAAGCTGACCCCTTTTATGGCAGAGAAAATGATGATGCTAGTGCACACCTGACCAAACTCACTGAGTTGGGTGGCTTGTTTACCACGGATGAGAAGATACGAAACTTTTATGTGACTAAGCTTCTTCCTTTCTCTTTGAAGGAAGGTGCTAAAACATGGTATGATTCACTACCATATGGTTCCATTAAGAGTCCTCAAGACTTAGCTCACTCTTTTGTTGATAAGTACTTTCCTGCTCATATGCAACATGCTGCTTTACAAAGAATTTATAACTTTAAACAGTTGCAGGATGAGCACCTCCCTAAAGCTTGGGGGAGGTACTGTAGCCTGATCCGGGTTAGACCAGGACATGGAGTCCCTAAGAATGAATTAATCGATATATTTTATGCTGGTCTAACTGATGAATCCAGGTCCTATTTGGACAGTTGTGCTGGTTGTGTTTTCAGGAAAAGAACACCGGACGAGGCAGAGGATTTGATGGGCAGGATTGCCAAAAACCATGAAGATTGGTCCGTCCCTGAACCACCACCACCACCAAAGAAGAGGGGCATGTTTGTTCTAAGCCCCGAAGATATGCGAGAAGCAAAGAAGTCTATTAAAGAGAAGGGTATTAAAACTGAAGACATGAAGAATCTACCCCCTATTGAGAAGTTGTGTGAGCCTACCACTCACCCTCCTATGGTAGAGATACACTCTCTTTTAGATTTCAACGCAAGTGACATCCCTCATGGTAAGCCTCCTGATCAATGTTTAGATGAGTTTGATAATTTTATTATGAGACAAAATCATTTTAATGAGAGGATACAAAGTCAATTGCATGATAATTCCCTTGCTATCAAAAGTTTGCTTGATGTTCTAGGTAGAACAGTTAATGATGTTAAATGTCTTGTGAAGCATTTTCATATGGTTCAAACTCAGCTTGAACAAATTTCTAATGTGCAAAAAGATTTGCTTGCTAACAATGTCAAACAAGATGATTTGCAGGCTTTCGGTATTAAGACCCAAGGAGGAACTAGCACGCAAGATCCTCTCTATCCAGAGGGGCATCCAAGGAGAATCGAGCAAGATTCTCAAATGCAGGAAGAAGAAATTGTTGGCTCTCCAAAGAAGAAGAAGAAGAAACACAAGGAGGCTGACAATTCCAATGATCCTATTACAAGTGAAGAGCCAGCTGTTGATCCCAACAGTGTATCTATCTCCGATGCTGAGACTGAAGACGGTGCCGAACCTGAAGGTAAGGATAATGAGAAGAATGATCCGCCTGAAGTTCGAGAAGAAGAAGCACCTGACAAATGCAAGAAATACACTAGAGAAGACTTCGTCGCAAGAAGACATGGAAAGGAAAGAGAACCATGGATACAGAATCCCATGCCCTTTCCAGGTAAGTCTCTCAAATCTAAAGAAGAAGAGCATTACAATAAGTTTTGTGAGTGGATTAAACCTCTTTTTCTTCAAATCCCTTTGACTGATGCTATTAAGTTACCTCCCTATTCAAAATATATGAAAGATATTGTCACTAATAAAAGAAAAGTTCCTAATAAAGCAATATCTACTATGCTTGCTAACTACTCTTTCAGTGGCAAGATTCCTGAGAAGCTTGGTGATCCAGGTATACCCACCATTCCTTGCTCCATAAAGAATAATTATGTCAAAACTACTTTATGTGATCTTGGAGCAGGAGTGAGTGTTATGCCTTTCTCTCTTTACAAGAGGCTTTGTTTAGAGAAGCTAATCCCTACAGGTATCTCTCTTCAGATGGCTGACAAGTCAACCGCCATTCCGATAGGTATTTGTGAGGATGTGCCTGTAGAAGTTGCTAATTGTTTGATCCTTACTAATTTTGTTGTGCTTGACATGCCCGAGGATGGGAGCATGTCCATTATTCTTGGTAGACCTTTTCTTAACACCGCAGGTGCTATTATTGATTGCAATAAAGGAAATGTTACCTTCAATGTGAATGATAAAGAACACACGGTGTATTTTCCAAAGAAGACCGACAAGAGGCATGGCCTCAACTCTATAGAAAATATCGAGAACGTGAAGATTGGAGAATGGGAATGTCCACTACATGTGCACCACAAATACAAAACTATTATGGTGGGGACAATGTCCATTAAAGTAAAGGTACAATGATCACTTCGTAAGAGGTGAGACTTTTTGCTCTATATATCGCCTGTTTGTTGGTAAGACTTGATCAACCTTACTAGTGAGCATGTTTTATATAGGTAAAAAGTTGAGCTTGTTATGTTTTCATTTATTTTAGCTTTTGTTCTCCTTGCTGTACCAAGTGTTTATGTTTTGAAGCTTCACAATACTAATCACTGCTTTAAGTTTTCAGAAAGTCTTGCAGCTTTTTGAACTTCGAAAAAATTTCAACAGTGAAGTTTTCAGAAAAATTCCAGAAAAATAAAAATAAAAATTTCCATGCCGGGAGTGACCCAGAGGCACCTGGGGCTGACCAGGGGGGGCACCAGTGGCCCAGGCGGCCAGCTGGTGCGGCCTGCCCCTGGCCGCGCCCATAGGGCGCTTGGGGCCCACAAGACCCCCCTCCAGGTGAGTCTTCTTCCTCTCTCTCTCTCTCTTTCTCTCCAAAAACACGAATTCTGCACTTGTTCTTGCGTTCTTGCTGTTCTTGGAGGCGATTTTCGATCTCTCTCTACAGCCTATCATTCGAGCTGAGATTTTGAACAAATACTCCCTGGTATGTAACTCCTCCACCCCTCCAATTAGATTTCTGATTGGTGGCTTCATTTGTGAGTATTTAGTAGTTCTTGGTGCTGTGTAGATGAGCTTGCATGCATGTGTAGAAATTTATTTTCCAAGTTTTGATGCAAGTTTATTCCTTAGGTAAGTGAGTTGAGTAGTTTGCCTTAACCCACTTTGTTTAAATCCTTGTTTTTGTAATTTGTCAAAATTTTCAGAAATGAGTTTGTTAGGAAGGGCAAAGGGGTGGCTTGAGAAGAAGAGGCCCGCGCACTCCGATCGAGTTACTAGAGCCGCAGCCTCACCCTCGACTACTAGGGTGAGCTACAATGAAGATCATGTGCCCTAGAGTTGTTGGAAGACACAAGTCCAACACGTGCTATGATGTTTCCATGTGATGAATTCCTTGAAGTTGCGGGAATCAAGGATGAGTTTTATAATCTTTGTGCTAATGCAGGTCTGACACGGCTCGTCACGTGCCGTGTTACTCAGTATCAAAAACTCACCTCCGGTTTCATTAACAGTTTTAGATATAACCCTGATACTGGTGCTATTGAGTTTAAAATTTACAATGATCTTATCACCATGCCCTTGGGAAAGTTTTGTGAAATAATAGGTGTGCCAAACGTTGGGCGGACGGCTAAGATGACCTCTGAGCCCTTTGAGCTTAAAACCGTCTTCAACTCTCTCTGCAGCATGGGTACGAGGGATATTCATCGGTCAAAAATCTCCAGCATCTTATTCCCTCACCTCAGGTATTTTGCATATTATGTTGCTAGAGGGGTATTAGCTCGTGAAAACACGAGCAACACTTCTGCGCCGGATATTGCTATCCTGGCAACCGCCCTCTCAGGGAGGTTCGATTATAATTTGGGTGCCTTAATTGCTCGACGCCTTGCTATGAACGGTAATAGGGGAGATTTATTTGGTGGCGTTTATGCCACACTTATCTTAGAATATCTTAAAGGCACCCCACACCCTGATGATAAGCCTTTTACTTATTTAAGTTTTGATCTTGCTGCTATGAAAAGGCATAAGTTTGTTACCATGACTTCTGAGCTTAGTAATCTTGTTTATATCTTGCGTTTCGGAACTACCGCGGAACGCGAGATCCGTCTACCTGCACCTCTTTTGTTTGATTTTTCTCGCAGGAACGGATGGTCCTTTGATGTTATCCAGTTCGATGAGTTCATGGCCCAGCATCAGTTTCATAACCCCATGGAGGGGGTTGTGCCCGACGAGGAGGAACACGGTGAGTTACCACCTTTTCAGGGGGAGACCGTCACCCAGTTTGGTGAAGGGTCTTCCTCTACTTGGAGTACGGACCCTTCCTCGTGGGAGGATCCGAGGAGTTCGGTGTATGCGCCGGAATCCTTCTACGACCCTTGGACTCACCAGCATTCCCCCGGAGCAGGAGGCTCCTGGGGGCAGTAGCTACTACCAACTTAGGCCAAAAGCCTAAGCTTGGGGGAGTACGTGCCCTTCTCACTTTTCCATTGTATTATCCGTTTTATTCGCTTTGATCTTTTCGAAGTTTTTGCCCGTTCTTCTTTATTTCTTTCTTTGCAAAAACAACAAAAAGATTTTCTCTTTCTTTTGTTTTCGTTCAACCTTTGAAATAATCCAAAAAGATTTCCTTTCTCTCGTTAGTTTGCTTTGTTTTCAGAGTTCAGCTCGAGTCCGTGATGGCATTTAATTATATTTCCTATGTTCGATCGTGCAAGTGACGAGGCAGTAATGACGAAGATCGACTGAAGGGAAGCAACAAGGGAAAACCGGTATGAACTCTTCTTGTTTCTACTTTTGTACATATGCCTGTACTTATGATCTAGATACCAGCTTGTAGCAACATAGTGCTATGTTTACAATGCTCTCCCAGTGGTTCATGCTTTCCTTGTGGCTAGTCTCAAATAGCTGGAGTATATAATGTGTTATTGAAATGATTTACATGCATTGCACTGTTCATAGTTTGGTATGCTAAGGTGGTATTTCCCTTTGGAGAATTCTTGGATTGACTTGGCACATGTTTACACATGTTTAAGACTAAAAAGTCTGCTCTGCCTTGATGATCTTTGAGTTTTAGAATAGTTATATCACTTTCATACCCGATTCAATGTTGCTTTGTCGCTCTGCATGATTATGACTGTTATTGCTCTCTAGTTGGTCGCTTCCCAGTCTCTTGCTAGCCTTCGCTCGTACTAAGCGGAATTCTGCTTGTGCATCCAAATCCTTTCAAACCAGTTATTCCATATGAGTCCACCATACCTTCCTATGTGGTATTCACCTGCCATCCTAACGAAGACTTTCTTGTACCATCTCGAAATTATTCAAATTTACCCATGTTTTGTGCCTCTGTTTTAGCTCATGAGGAAGTAGTAGTTAATTCATGATCTTTTCAAGTTGGACAAGTTTTACCCCGGGATTGCATGTCTAATCTGCAAACCCCTAATACGAGAAGGAACTGGCATGAGTGCGCCCGGCTCATAAAAGATAATACAACAAACAAACCCTCCTTCACGCTTTGTTCATGAGAAATCAGAAAACTTTTGGCAGTGATAAACAAAGGAGATTAAGGGGATGTGATCGTCCCCGTGCGGGAGTCGTTCCTCGAAACTTGTCCAGCTCGAGAAGTAATTGGGTTGTCTACTAACATTCGTTGACGAAATATGCATCTCTCAAAATCATTTTTACCTCTGTTTTCAAAACCAAGAGCTCTGGTACATGTTTAGTCTTTGCTTCCAACCACGGGTTTTCAACCTCGCCATCAAATTCCACAGTTCAAGAGTCTCCACCTTCTTTCTTCAAAGCACCAACTAGGAGAGCATAATTGTCATTCTGAGTGTAATGTGCATTGTCCCAAAGTATTACATTGTCTTCTGCATGCTTGTGATATTATTTATTCAGAAATTCTTAGTTCTAGTCTCCTTTAAAACTCTGGAGGAGTTTCTACATTTATGTTTTGCTTCACTCATGGAGGCTAGCGAGATACCACTCTAGTATGTTCAAGCTATGTGCAATGTAATCTTGTCTTGATTTTCAGTAGTATATTATTTACTTTTGGTTATTTGTGATTGGTCACTTGAAAGAAGGATTGCTCCGTGCATTGTCCTCATAGCATTGTTTCAATACTTGCTAGACTCTTTTCGTAGTACATGCTTATATACATCTAATGAAGCAAAAGAGTTTGTCAAAGTTTTCTTTGTCGCGTCCCGTTCGTTGAACTGAATTGCTTGAGGACAAGCAATATGCTAAGCTTGGGGGAGTTGATACGTCTCAAACATATCTACTTTTCCAAACACTTTTGCTATTGTTTTGACCTCATTCTTGCATGATTTGAACTAAACTAACCCGGACTGATGCTGTTTTCAGCAGAGCTGCCTGTATGGTTTTATTGTGTGTAGGAAAACGGATTTTTAGGTGTCTCAGAAAATTCCACGAAAAATCACAGAAAATCCACGCACCCGAAGGAACCTTGTGCCAGAAGATGGACCAGAGGGCAGCCAGGGGGGGCCCAGGCGCCCTGGTGGCGCGGCCCCACCCCTAGCCGCGCCGGGAGGCTGCCTGGACTGCTCCCACCTCCCCTGGTGCCCTACTTTGACCCGTATTTATCCCGTGACGAGAAAAACCCCAGAACGGAGGCCGTTTTCCCAGTTTCTGTCGCGGAGCCGCCGCCACCCTCTGTTCTTCTTCGGGAGGGCTAATCTGGAGGCTGATTTGGCCTCCGGAGAGGGGAGATCGTCGCCATCGTCATCATCATCACCACTCCATCCTCCCTCCATGACTTCTCCTTCCATGTGTGAGTAATTCCCTGCTGTAGGCAAAGGGGATGGTAGGGATTGGATGAGTTAGATCATGTAATAGTTCATCAGATTGTTGGGGGCATGTTGCCTATCATCTACTATGGTGTTTATCATCTTTGCTTCAACTTGTTGCTCTTAATGCTTGTCACTTAGGGCCCGAGTGCCATGATTTCAGATCTCAACCATATGTGTCTGCATGAATATATTTGTGTTCTTGATCCTATCTATGAGTTGTTTGCACCTATTACGGTCCGGAACCGGCGATCCCAAAAGTGACAGCTTGGGACACCAAAGGGGATGGTCCATAGTTTGAGGATTACATGTATCCATTGAGTTCATTGCTTTGTTCCAGTGCTCTTTGACAGGAGCACCTTAATCTCCATAAGTTCCTTTTGGCCCCGTTCGTAGCGGGATGGTAGGACAAAAGATGTTGTGCAAGTTCTTATTGCAAGCACGTACAACTACCCGCGAGATACATGCCTAGTGTTTGATATTTGCCTAGATGATCATTACTTTTCTGTGTGCCTTGCCCCAGGTTAGATTCATGATATATCTCATCCATGCAGCGCCCAACCATCCATCTCCCTAGCCTACAGTGTTTTAAATCCTGCTGGTTACTAGTTGCTACTTTTGCTATTTACTTTCGCTGTTTACTTTTACTATCACCACCATCACTATCATATCACCGTTACCACTTATCTTTTGTTGCGAGTAAGTATATTTCAGGTGCGGTTGAATTGACAACTCAACTGTCAAAGCTTATAAATACTCTTTGGCTCCCCGTGTGTCGAATCTATAAATTGGGTTATTCTTACCCGCGAAGACTATCTCGATCCCTTACGGTTGAGGGTTATCAAGTACCGTTTTCTGGTGCCGTTGCCGGGGAGCATAGCAATATTTACAAGTCTACTTGAAGTATCCTACCTGCTGCACTTCATCCGCTATGGGTAAGAAAGGAGACCCCAAGGTTCCGATCTTACTATCCACTACAAGAAGATGTACTGTTCTGAACACTAGTGCTACACTTGATTCACCTTCTGTTGTGAGTAAGTTTGCCTCACCACCACCACATGATGCTCCTACTGAATCTATTACTATGTCCGATACTTTTGATGATGCTTCTACTACTCTTGATGATATTAGTTCGCTTGGTTATGCTCTTGAGAAACAGATCGCTGCTGCTGCAAAAAAAAATCTGGAATTGAAATTCCTGTTGCTCGCTACCCTATTGGTGGAACTTATGATTATCCTGATTTGAGTAAACTCAAGGAGAGACTCCTTGATGATGATTACATTATGCTTGATGATGATTTATGCAGGGAACTGACAGATTTTGCCGGCTCTGGCCCTGAAGCTATTAAGAAGCTGCTTGAAAAACACTCCTTGAAGAACAAGACCGTTCCTGATCCTGAAATTGCTACATCTCCTATATGCATCGATGATCCTGATTATGATTTCTCTGTTGATCTTTCACTTATACCTATGGTTGAAGCTGACCCCTTTTATGGCAGAGAAAATGATGATGCTAGTGCACACCTGACCAAAATCACTGAGTTGGGTGGCTTGTTTACCACGGATGAGAAGATACGAAACTTTTATGTGACTAAGCTTCTTCCTTTCTCTTTGAAGGAAGGTGCTAAAACATGGTATGATTCACTACCATATGGTTCCATTAAGAGTCCTCAAGACTTAGCTCACTCTTTTGTTGATAAGTACTTTCCTGCTCATATGCAACATGCTGCTTTACAAAGAATTTATAACTTTAAACAGTTGCAGGATGAGCACCTCCCTAAAGCTTGGGGGAGGTACTGTAGCCTGATCCGGGTTAGACCAGGACATGGAGTCCCTAAGAATGAATTAATCGATATATTTTATGCTGGTCTAACTGATGAATCCAGGTCCTATTTGGACAGTTGTGCTGGTTGTGTTTTCAGGAAAAGAACACCGGACGAGGCAGAGGATTTGATGGGCAGGATTGCCAAAAACCATGAAGATTGGTCCGTCCCTGAACCACCACCACCACCAAAGAAGAGGGGCATGTTTGTTCTAAGCCCCGAAGATATGCGAGAAGCAAAGAAGTCTATTAAAGAGAAGGGTATTAAAACTGAAGACATGAAGAATCTACCCCCTATTGAGAAGTTGTGTGAGCCTACCACTCACCCTCCTATGGTAGAGATACACTCTCTTTTAGATTTCAACGCAAGTGACATCCCTCATGGTAAGCCTCCTGATCAATGTTTAGATGAGTTTGATAATTTTATTATGAGACAAAATCATTTTAATGAGAGGATACAAAGTCAATTGCATGATAATTCCCTTGCTATCAAAAGTTTGCTTGATGTTCTAGGTAGAACAGTTAATGATGTTAAATGTCTTGTGAAGCATTTTCATATGGTTCAAACTCAGCTTGAACAAATTTCTAATGTGCAAAAAGATTTGCTTGCTAACAATGTCAAACAAGATGATTTGCAGGCTTTCGGTATTAAGACCCAAGGAGGAACTAGCACGCAAGATCCTCTCTATCCAGAGGGGCATCCAAGGAGAATCGAGCAAGATTCTCAAATGCAGGAAGAAGAAATTGTTGGCTCTCCAAAGAAGAAGAAGAAGAAACACAAGGAGGCTGACAATTCC
This sequence comes from Secale cereale, assembly GCA_902687465.1. NCBI lineage: Eukaryota > Viridiplantae > Streptophyta > Magnoliopsida > Poales > Poaceae > Secale > Secale cereale. The sequence goes on from LR738709.1 coordinate 145,516,624, forward strand.
AATGATCCTATTACAAGTGAAGAGCCAGCTGTTGATCCCAACAGTGTATCTATCTCCGATGCTGAGACTGAAGACGGTGCCGAACCTGAAGGTAAGGATAATGAGAAGAATGATCCGCCTGAAGTTCGAGAAGAAGAAGCACCTGACAAATGCAAGAAATACACTAGAGAAGACTTCGTCGCAAGAAGACATGGAAAGGAAAGAGAACCATGGATACAGAATCCCATGCCCTTTCCAGGTAAGTCTCTCAAATCTAAAGAAGAAGAGCATTACAATAAGTTTTGTGAGTGGATTAAACCTCTTTTTCTTCAAATCCCTTTGACTGATGCTATTAAGTTACCTCCCTATTCAAAATATATGAAAGATATTGTCACTAATAAAAGAAAAGTTCCTAATAAAGCAATATCTACTATGCTTGCTAACTACTCTTTCAGTGGCAAGATTCCTGAGAAGCTTGGTGATCCAGGTATACCCACCATTCCTTGCTCCATAAAGAATAATTATGTCAAAACTGCTTTATGTGATCTTGGAGCAGGAGTGAGTGTTATGCCTTTCTCTCTTTACAAGAGGCTTTGTTTAGAGAAGCTAATCCCTACAGGTATCTCTCTTCAGATGGCTGACAAGTCAACCGCCATTCCGATAGGTATTTGTGAGGATGTGCCTGTAGAAGTTGCTAATTGTTTGATCCTTACTAATTTTGTTGTGCTTGACATGCCCGAGGATGGGAGCATGTCCATTATTCTTGGTAGACCTTTTCTTAACACCGCAGGTGCTATTATTGATTGCAATAAAGGAAATGTTACCTTCAATGTGAATGATAAAGAACACACGGTGTATTTTCCAAAGAAGACCGACAAGAGGCATGGCCTCAACTCTATAGAAAATATCGAGAACGTGAAGATTGGAGAATGGGAATGTCCACTACATGTGCACCACAAATACAAAACTATTATGGTGGGGACAATGTCCATTAAAGTAAAGGTACAATGATCACTTCGTAAGAGGTGAGACTTTTTGCTCTATATATCGCCTGTTTGTTGGTAAGACTTGATCAACCTTACTAGTGAGCATGTTTTATATAGGTAAAAAGTTGAGCTTGTTATGTTTTCATTTATTTTAGCTTTTGTTCTCCTTGCTGTACCAAGTGTTTATGTTTTGAAGCTTCACAATACTAATCACTGCTTTAAGTTTTCAGAAAGTCTTGCAGCTTTTTGAACTTCGAAAAAATTTCAACAGTGAAGTTTTCAGAAAAATTCCAGAAAAATAAAAATAAAAATTTCCATGCCGGGAGTGACCCAGAGGCACCTGGGGCTGACCAGGGGGGGCACCAGTGGCCCAGGCGGCCAGCTGGTGTGGCCTGCCCCTGGCCGCGCCCATAGGGCGCTTGGGGCCCACAAGACCCCCCTCCAGGTGAGTCTTCTTCCTCTCTCTCTCTCTCTCTTTCTCTCCAAATACACGAATTCTGCACTTGTTCTTGCGTTCTTGCTGTTCTTGGAGGCGATTTTCGATCTCTCTCTACAGCCTATCATTCGAGCTGAGATTTTGAACAAATACTCCCTGGTATGTAACTCCTCCACCCCTCCAATTAGATTTCTGATTGGTGGCTTCATTTGTGAGTATTTAGTAGTTCTTGGTGCTGTGTAGATGAGCTTGCATGCATGTGTAGAAATTTATTTTCCAAGTTTTGATGCAAGTTTATTCCTTAGGTAAGTGAGTTGAGTAGTTTGCCTTAACCCACTTTGTTTAAATCCTTGTTTTTGTAATTTGCCAAAATTTTCAGAAATGAGTTTGTTAGGAAGGGCAAAGGGGTGGCTTGAGAAGAAGAGGCCCGCGCACTCCGATCGAGTTACTAGAGCCGCAGCCTCACCCTCGACTACTAGGGTGAGCTACAATGAAGATCATGTGCCCTAGAGTTGTTGGAAGACACAAGTCCAACACGTGCTATGATGTTTCCATGTGATGAATTCCTTGAAGTTGCGGGAATCAAGGATGAGTTTTATAATCTTTGTGCTAATGCAGGTCCGACACGGCTCGTCACGTGCCGTGTTACTCAGTATCAAAAACTCACCTCCGGTTTCATTAACAGTTTTAGATATAACCCTGATACTGGTGCTATTGAGTTTAAAATTTACAATGATCTTATCACCATGCCCTTGGGAAAGTTTTGTGAAATAATAGGTGTGCCAAACGTTGGGCGGACGGCTAAGATGACCTCTGAGCCCTTTGAGCTTAAAACCGTCTTCAACTCTCTCTGCAGCATGGGTACGAGGGATATTCATCGGTCAAAAATCTCCAGCATCTTATTCCCTCACCTCAGGTATTTTGCATATTATGTTGCTAGAGGGGTATTAGCTCGTGAAAACACGAGCAACACTTCTGCGCCGGATATTGCTATCCTGGCAACCGCCCTCTCAGGGAGGTTCGATTATAATTTGGGTGCCTTAATTGCTCGACGCCTTGCTATGAACGGTAATAGGGGAGATTTATTTGGTGGCGTTTATGCCACACTTATCTTAGAATATCTTAAAGGCACCCCACACCCTGATGATAAGCCTTTTACTTATTTAAGTTTTGATCTTGCTGCTATGAAAAGGCATAAGTTTGTTACCATGACTTCTGAGCTTAGTAATCTTGTTTATATCTTGCGTTTCGGAACTACCGCGGAACGCGAGATCCGTCTACCTGCACCTCTTTTGTTTGATTTTTCTCGCAGGAACGGATGGTCCTTTGATGTTATCCAGTTCGATGAGTTCATGGCCCAGCATCAGTTTCATAACCCCATGGAGGGGGTTGTGCCCGACGAGGAGGAACACGGTGAGTTACCACCTTTTCAGGGGGAGACCGTCACCCAGTTTGGTGAAGGGTCTTCCTCTGCTTGGAGTACGGACCCTTCCTCGTGGGAGGATCCGAGGAGTTCGGTGTATGCGCCGGAATCCTTCTACGACCCTTGGACTCACCAGCATTCCCCCGGAGCAGGAGGCTCCTGGGGGCAGTAGCTACTACCAACTTAGGCCAAAAGCCTAAGCTTGGGGGAGTACGTGCCCTTCTCACTTTTCCATTGTATTATCCGTTTTATTCGCTTTGATCTTTTCGAAGTTTTTGCCCGTTCTTCTTTATTTCTTTCTTTGCAAAAACAACAAAAAGATTTTCTCTTTCTTTTGTTTTCGTTCAACCTTTGAAATAATCCAAAAAGATTTCCTTTCTCTCGTTAGTTTGCTTTGTTTTCAGAGTTCAGCTCGAGTCCGTGATGGCATTTAATTATATTTCCTATGTTCGATCGTGCAAGTGACGAGGCAGTAATGACGAAGATCGACTGAAGGGAAGCAACAAGGGAAAACCGGTATGAACTCTTCTTGTTTCTACTTTTGTACATATGCCTGTACTTATGATCTAGTTACCAGCTTGTAGCAACATAGTGCTATGTTTACAATGCTCTCCCAGTGGTTCATGCTTTCCTTGTGGCTAGTCTCAAATAGCTGGAGTATATAATGTGTTATTGAAATGATTTACATGCATTGCACTGTTCATAGTTTGGTATGCTAAGGTGGTATTTCCCTTTGGAGAATTCTTGGATTGACTTGGCACATGTTTACACATGTTTAAGACTAAAAAGTCTGCTCTGCCTTGATGATCTTTGAGTTTTAGAATAGTTATATCACTTTCATACCCGATTCAATGTTGCTTTGTCGCTCTGCATGATTATGACTGTTATTGCTCTCTAGTTGGTCGCTTCCCAGTCTCTTGCTAGCCTTCGCTCGTACTAAGCGGAATTCTGCTTGTGCATCCAAATCCTTTCAAACCAGTTATTCCATATGAGTCCACCATACCTTCCTATGTGGTATTCACCTGCCATCCTAACGAAGACTTTCTTGTACCATCTCGAAATTATTCAAATTTACCCATGTTTTGTGCCTCTGTTTTAGCTCATGAGGAAGTAGTAGTTAATTCATGATCTTTTCAAGTTGGACAAGTTTTACCCCGGGATTGCATGTCTAATCTGCAAACCCCTAATACGAGAAGGAACTGGCATGAGTGCGCCCGGCTCATAAAAGATAATACAACAAACAAACCCTCCTTCACGCTTTGTTCATGAGAAATCAGAAAACTTTTGGCAGTGATAAACAAAGGAGATTAAGGGGATGTGATCGTCCCCGTGCGGGAGTCGTTCCTCGAAACTTGTCCAGCTCGAGAAGTAATTGGGTTGTCTACTAACATTCGTTGACGAAATATGCATCTCTCAAAATCATTTTTACCTCTGTTTTCAAAACCAAGAGCTCTGGTACATGTTTAGTCTTTGCTTCCAACCACGGGTTTTCAACCTCGCCATCAAATTCCACAGTTCAAGAGTCTCCACCTTCTTTCTTCAAAGCACCAACTAGGAGAGCATAATTGTCATTCTGAGTGTAATGTGCATTGTCCCAAAGTATTACATTGTCTTCTGCATGCTTGTGATATTATTTATTCAGAAATTCTTAGTTCTAGTCTCCTTTAAAACTCTGGAGGAGTTTCTACATTTATGTTTTGCTTCACTCATAGAGGCTAGCGAGATACCACTCTAGTATGTTCAAGCTATGTGCAATGTAATCTTGTCTTGATTTTCAGTAGTATATTATTTACTTTTGGTTATTTGTGATTGGTCACTTGAAAGAAGGATTGCTCCGTGCATTGTCCTCATAGCATTGTTTCAATACTTGCTAGACTCTTTTCGTAGTACATGCTTATATACATCTAATGAAGCAAAAGAGTTTGTCAAAGTTTTCTTTGTCGCGTCCCGTTCGTTGAACTGAATTGCTTGAGGACAAGCAATATGCTAAGCTTGGGGGAGTTGATACGTCTCAAACATATCTACTTTTCCAAACACTTTTGCTATTGTTTTGACCTCATTCTTGCATGATTTGAACTAAACTAACCCGGACTGATGCTGTTTTCAGCAGAGCTGCCTGTATGGTTTTATTGTGTGTAGGAAAACGGATTTTTAGGTGTCTCAGAAAATTCCACGAAAAATCACAGAAAATCCACGCACCCGAAGGAACCTTGTGCCAGAAGATGGACCAGAGGGCAGCCAGGGGGGCCCAGGCGCCCTGGTGGCGCGGCCCCACCCCTAGCCGCGCCGGGAGGCTGCCTGGACTGCTCCCACCTCCCCTGGTGCCCTACTTTGACCCGTATTTATCCCGTGACGAGAAAAACCCCAGAACGGAGGCCGTTTTCCTAGTTTCTGTCGCGGAGCCGCCGCCACCCTCTGTTCTTCTTCGGGAGGGCTAATCTGGAGGCTGATTTGGCCTCCGGAGAGGGGAGATCGTCGCCATCGTCATCATCATCACCACTCCATCCTCCCTCCATGACTTCTCCTTCCATGTGTGAGTAATTCCCTGCTGTAGGCAAAGGGGATGGTAGGGATTGGATGAGTTAGATCATGTAATAGTTCATCAGATTGTTGGGGGCATGTTGCCTATCATCTACTATGGTGTTTATCATCTTTGCTTCAACTTGTTGCTCTTAATGCTTGTCACTTAAGGCCCGAGTGCCATGATTTCAGATCTCAACCATATGTGTCTGCATGAATATAATTGTGTTCTTGATCCTATGTATGAGTTGTTTGCACCTATTACGGTCCGGAACCGGCGATCCCAAAAGTGACAGCTTGGGACACCAAAGGGGATGGTCCATAGTTTGAGGATTACATGTATCCATTGAGTTCATTGCTTTGTTCCAGTGCTCTTTGACAGGAGCACCTTAATCTCCATAAGTTCCTTTTGGCCCCGTTCGTAGCGGGATGGTAGGACAAAAGATGTTGTGCAAGTTCTTATTGCAAGCACGTACAACTACCCGCGAGATACATGCCTAGTGTTTGATATTTGCCTAGATGATCATTACTTTTCTGTGTGCCTTGCCCCAGGTTAGATTCATGATATATCTCATCCATGCAGCGCCCAACCATCCATCTCCCTAGCCTACAGTGTTTTAAATCCTGCTGGTTACTAGTTGCTACTTTTGCTATTTACTTTCGCTGTTTACTTTTACTATCACCACCATCACTATCATATCACCGTTACCACTTATCTTTTGTTGCGAGTAAGTATATTTCAGGTGCGGTTGAATTGACAACTCAACTGTCAAAGCTTATAAATACTCTTTGGCTCCCCGTGTGTCGAATCTATAAATTGGGTTATTCTTACCCGCGAAGACTATCTCGATCCCTTACGGTTGAGGATTATCACCTGCCACCGTTGCCCTCGAGCGCGCCCGCTGCACCCGCTGAGCCTCCTCTGCTCCTCTCGCCACCCCCGCATTCGACATGTCGCGCCCTGCCACCCGGGCCCCGCCTTCCGCCACGCCCCTCCTTCGACCGGCCGAGCCTGCCTCCGGCCGCGTGGCCGCCGCCGTGGCCTCGCCGCTTCCACCTCTGGCGCCCGGCAACGACGTCGCGCCGGCGGCCATCCGCGCACGCTGGTCGTCGCCCGGGTTCGCCCCGACGGGCAGCCCCGCCCGCGCCCCGCTAACCCGTCCATTACCTTCCATGTGAGACTGACCGAAGGGGCCCACACCCCTGCTTTATTTTAAAAAAAATTGAAAAAGAAAAGATAAAAAAAATCAATGGATAAATAATTAAAAGAATTAATTAACCTAATTAATCAGTTTAGTTAGAGTAATTAATGGTTAGTTAATTAAACAGCCTATGACGTGCGGGACCCACCCGTGAGCTGACTAGTCAACGGTCAACTTTGACCGCTGATGTCACGATGACGTCATGATGATGCAATAAATATTTTTTGAATTAATTAAATAATAATAACTCCAGAAAATGATTAAATCTTTATAAAATAATATAAAATAAACAATATATCGGATGAAAATACTTTATACATGAAAGTTGCTCAGAACGACGAGACGAATCCGAATACGCAACCCGTTCGTCCATCATGTGTCCCTAGCATAGCGATCCTGCAACCCTCCCCCTCCGGTTCGTTTGTCCGAAAATGTGAAACATGGGGAATACTTTCTTGGATGTTTTTCCCCTTCGCCGGTATCACCTAGTACCGTGTTAGGTCACTTCCTAGCACCGCGTATTGCCATGCTATGCTTTGTGTTGCTTTGATTGCTCTATTAATTATTTATGTTCCCCCACGTTACTTCGTTCCAGTAGACCTCGAGACCGCCGCTGATACCCCAGTGATCGACTACATCGACAACGACCCCTCATTCTTGCCAGAGCAACCATGCAAGCAAACCCCCCTTGATCAACCAGATATCACCCACTCTCTCCTCTCTCTTATTCTTGCATTTGGTTTGCTCTTGTTGATTCGATAACTCCTATTCTGTTGCATAGACCGTCATTGTTGCTACAACTGTTGATACCTTTACCTGCTATCCTAAATGCTTAGCATAGGATGCTAGTATACCATCAATGGCCCTACATTCTTGTCCGTCTGCCATGCTATACTATCGGGCCGTGATCGCTTCGGGTGGTGATCACGTGTATATACTATATACATACTTTACATGATAAATGATGTGACTAAGGTCGGGTCGGCTCATAGAGTACCCGCAAGTGATTCAATGATTGGGGGCTGAAAGGACAGGTGGTTCCATCCAGGTAGTGGTGGGCCTGGGTTCCCGACGGCCCCCGAGTGATTCTTTGTGGCGGAGCGATAGGGCAGGTTGAGACACCAAGGAGAGAGGTGGCCTGGTCCCTGGTCGTTGTCCGCGGTTGATTCATAATAACACGCTTAACGAGTTTAGATATTTGATCCGAGTCTGGCCACTGGCCTATACACACTAACCAACTACGCGGGAACAATTATGGGCACTCAACATCGTGGTATCAACCGAAGCCTTCTTGACGTCAGCGATTATGTGGCGCGTGCCGGATTGGACTGGAACGCCTGCTCTGGTATTAGGAGAGGCTAGGTCTACTTACCGGCCACCCACGCAACATGTAGGTGTGCAATAGGCGATGGGCCCAGACCCCTGCGCGCTTAGGATTTAGACCGGCGGGCTGACCTCTCTGTTGTGCCTAGGTAGGGTTGCGACGTGTTGATCTTCCGATGCCGGGCATGACCCAGGAAAGTGTGTCCGGCCAGAGGGGATCGAGCGTGTTGGGTAATGTGGTGCACCCCTGTAGGGAAGTTTATCTATTCGAATAGCCGTTTCCCTCGGTAAAAGGACGACCCGGAGTTGTACTCAGAACTCATGATAACTAGAACTGGATACTTAATAAAACACACCCACACAAGTTCTAGAGACAACCCGGTGATCGCTTTCCCACAGGGTGACGAGGGGAGGATTGCCGGATAGGATTATGCTATACGATGTTACTTGGTGAACTTACCATCTACTCTCTTCTACTGCTGCAAGATGGAGGCTACCCAAAGCGTAGTCTTCGATAGGATTAGCTATCCCCCTCTTATTCTGGCATTCTGCAGTTCAACCCATAGATATTACCCCTTTATACAGATACCATTGCATATGTAGTGTAGATCCTTGCTTGCCAGTACTTTGAATGAGTACTCACGATTGCTTTGCTCCCCTTTTTCTCCATTTTCCTTTCTTCTCGGATGATGCAAGCAGATGGCAGAGTCCAGGAGCCAGATGCCACTTTTGACGACTGCTACTACCCCGAGGGTGCCTACTACTATGCGACGGCCGCCGCCGACCAGGAGTAGTTAGGAGGCTCCCAGGCAGGAGGCCTTGCCTTTCCGATCATCTTGCTTTTGTACTAGTCTTCTTAAGGCAAACTTGTTTAACTTATGTATGTACTCAAATATTGTTGCTTTCGCCGACTCTTGTGTATTCGAGCTTATGTATTCGAGCCCTCGAGGTCCTTGGCTTGTAATATAAAGCTTGTATTATTTCAATTTGTGTCTAGAGTTGTGTTGTGATATCTTCCCGTGAGTCACTGATCTTGGTCGTACACATTTGCATGCATGATTAGTGTACGGTCAAATCGAGGGATTCACAAGTTGGTATGAGAGCTGACTACATGTAGGAATCTCCCATTCCAACTCCTTGGCTGAAGTTGAGTCTAGTCGTTGAAAAACTTTTACTAACTTGGTTGTGTGGCTTACGAGCCCACGCCACCATTGGGTGGTATTAGGATCTTTTATTCCTCGTCTATGCTCTGGGACTCTAACCTCTCTTCTGTCTGGGTTAAATGATTTTGCTAACTCGAACTCTAGGTTCTCGTAAATACTTTCTTTCGGAGAGCCCCTCAGTCTGTACGATCGCTTGCTTCACCATAAGGTTCTGAAGATACTGTTCGAGGTTTCTCGAGACCCTTATGCCCATCGACTTTGCAATTCCCCACCACCACTATATCCTTATGTATAACTACTTACACTTTCCTTTCATACATTATCCCTAGTTGCTCTTGTTATTACAAGATGCCCTGAAATAATCTCTGTTATCCCGAGAATACTTTGAGCTTAGTACCTTGCAGTTCATTACCGCATGAAAGTCCTTACGAATAATTCCTCACACTTACCGTGGATTCGTTCATCCACAGTTGTTCATGTGTCTCACAAAATTCTCTGAAATACTATTTGATCTCCTGGAATCCTCCGTAGCCTATTGCTTTTGTTCTTCCTTTCCTGCCTGCATTATGTTAATTCCATATGACTAGCAATATTTCTTAGCATCCTTTGACATCGTCATATTTGAGTCTTTAATTCAATATAATTATGAATGCTTGCAATAATCAGTCGAACTAGAATCCGTTCTTTCGGCTTAGACGTCATTCCGGATATGAGTTGTTTCTCACCAATCAAATTGTCATCGAATTGTGCCCCTAGTCTATACAACTTATCCATCTTTGATTAGAGCGTTTGTTTCTGATCCTTCATTCTGGAAATCATAATTCCTTGGTATTTAAGCGTTGGGTTATTTAGAAGTTTCCATAATCTCATGCCTTTGTATTCTTTCTTCCTCGGATTGAGTATCGATACTCGCATCAACTCCTTTGAGGATCACAAGATCCATTATTGGATTATTATCCGACAGTGTCCTTCATAATCAATCACTTTGGAAGTTCTTTCCCTCATACATAATGCCTTTGCTAAATTGTATCCTCTGCTTTGACAACCATGCTCTACTTTCGAGCTTGTGTTAGTTACTCCTAAAAGTTTGTGGTATATGTTCCTAAGACGCCCCGATGGGTTGAACCTATGCCTTCCCTAACCTGTGTGAACCCAAAATATTTCACGGGTTGTACTCATCTGGTATTTCACCAGGTAAAACTTTCAACACTAATGTCATTCTCGAAACGAGAAGTGAATGTAAGGTTGTGCTTTGGAGAAATGGGAGTCGAGCTTGAACTTGTGTTCATGCCCATGGACCCGAGGTGGAACTTATCATCAAAGATTTTGGTATATTAATTATCCCCTTGGTGTAAGTTTGGCTTATATCCAGGATTTGGTCTTTTGCAATCGTGGTTCCGACCATATTGATTTTCTTTGAATTTGTTTCTCGGACTAGTTAAAGTACTTGTCTTCTTCAGATCATTACACATGTCCAGCCTTTATTCTGATCTACCTTTGAGTATTAACCTTTGGTATCTCGGGAGTATTACAGAACTGCATTACTCCTTATGAGTTCTTCATCAAGTATTACTTCTCACCAATTTCAGTTGTTCCCCGGGTTTGAGTTGTTCATCACTCAAGAACTCCAACAAGTGACTCGAGTCCATTTTATGGCTCACTCCCATGGAAATTGTTGATGGGATATTTAAACTCGACCATGTCAGTCCTAGCCCGATTGTCTACATCATTATCATCCTACATTTTTAACTGTGCTACCTCGTCCTTCTTTCCAGAGCACAATTTTTGTTGATGAGCTAAGCTTATGTTGAGCTTCTTCGTCATACCGTTTCACCTTGAACAACTAGATTGATCCTAATCTTGCATCTTATTTGTGGTTCCAATAACCTTTTGCTTCACCGTCCTTTTAATTGATGTCACTGATGATTGATTACATCTTCATGAAACATCTCGACAAATGTGTCATGATCATCATCAACATTCTGAGCTCTCCTAGCATATCAATTGAGTTCATGATGAGAAATACCATTATATCCCCTTGATGATTTGTGTTGTCATCGACAACTTTATTGCCTTCCCGCCAACACAAACTTGTTCATGTTTTGTGTTGTACCTTGATTTCCTTGCTATATAGCTTAGGTTATGTTCTACCTTGTAGTATTACTGTCTTCTATATCAAGAATGTTGTGAGCATTGCTCCACCTTTTAAAAATTCTTGGTATAGTGATACCTCTCACCATCACCATTCTTTCTTGGTCCCCGTGTTGATTCTAACCGAGATATCAACAAGTGAACGGTGTTGTTTGGATTCTGCACTTCTAGCAACCCTATTGCTTTGGAGTTAAGGACCGACAATTCATTCTTAGCCTATCGGTTATTGAATCACCATTCTAACAATTGATCATGCTACCTATGCCTATATTTCGGGCGCACCTGTCAACCAATGTTTAACCGAGTATGTTTTCCTCGAGCATACCTCATGACATCATTTGATCTATCAAATGTTATCACCTTTGTCATTTAATTGTGAAAATCCATGTTAATGGAAATCTCGATGAATTGCTGCTGAGCCCATCGGCCACATCCTCATCTTTTCCTTGTTGAAATTGTATAACTTATTCTATAAGTTGTTCCTCATGGACCCTTTGTGTATCTGAAGTCTGACCTTTACATGATGACCATGTCAATGCTATCCCGAAGCATGACTGTGGTACTCAAATATCAACAAGAGCATTGGAAGCGCAATGCTAACTGTTTCATGATCAATTATCCAAACACCGTTGTATGGGTACATATCATGATTCTCCTTGCCCCATTGATCTAAATGGTTATGTACTTGATCTCCTATCACGTATATCATGCCCTGCTTATTCTTGGGGAGGATATACTCCTATTACTTATGCTTAAACACATTTTCATTTTCATTGGTTTGTTTAGACTGATAATCACACTTTCCTTTTCGTTGGTTTGTTTAACCTTTCTTGAGGTTTACATATAATCTACCAATAATAATTCTCTGCTTATGTAAACAATTTGGTGTACAACTCTGTCGGTAAGACTCCGCTACTATTGTTGATGACATTCGGTAACCACCAATGGACGAGAACTTTGCCTATTGGTCTGCCTCGTTCAACGAGCTGGAAAATGGTTCTCTTCGTCCCTCGCCCTTGGTACCGAAGTTGTTCCCGACATAACAGACAGTCTCTTCTCCGAAGTGCCTTGCTATCATGACAATGCAACCTGTCAGCGCCTTTTCTACTTTTAACCCACATGGTGGGCCCATAACCCACAGTTCCACATGATCGAAACCTGACTCTCCTATACACCCCTTTTGCCAAAGTTATTCCTCATGCTTGACTTCGTATGTAATTCACGGGGTCACTTTCCTAGTAATCTGTTCTGGTATCAGACACAATACTTATTTTCGCTGCTCTGAATCCCTTTCACTTTCTGATTAGGCATTGAACGATTGCCTGCCCGCTCGAAACTTCTCGTGGTACCTCTTACTTTGCTCTTAATATCTCCTTAAGTCTCAATACATGAGTTACTTTCTGCCACCTTCCCTCATGTTATCTATTAATAAGCAACCTTGTATAGGACCGTTCTTCCGAGGTTACCCCTTGTCCTTTTATAAGTACAATGAAGAACCCGAAGAAAGGATAACAACTTCATCGTGCTGAACGAAGCAGAGGAATGAAGACAACAACATAATGGATCGACCTCTTCGAGAAGAGCAACCAAGACCGAGACGATTCGTTAGAATTCTGTAACCATGATCTTTTCCCCTGAGTCCACCTCTTATACCTCAGGACGAGATTTCTTGTAGTGGAGGAGATTTGTAACACCCCGAGAATCATGCTACAGTAATCTCTCCCTAATGGTGGCCATGTCTTCATGATCACCATGCAAATTGACACTTGTCCAAAAATCAAGGCCATTTTCAATTTAAAATAAGTTAAATAAATTATTTCTACAAACAACAAAGTAAAAATGTTTGATGTGTTGAAAATATCCACTAACTAATTTTCATGAAGAAAACAACATAATTTGAATTCCCCAAATGTCCCTAGCCATTTATAAAGTGGACCAACGGTAACTAATACTCCCTCCGGTCCTTTTTACTCTGCACATTGGATTTGACGAAAGTCAAACTTTGCTACGTTTGACCAAATTTGTATTAGAAATTATTGGCATATATAATATCTAATAAATATAATATGAAAATATATTCCGAGATGGATCTAATGATATTGGTGTTGTTATGTGAATGTTAATAATTTTTCGTCTAAACTTGGTCAAAGTTGGATGAGATTGACTTGAGACAAACCTAATATGCAGAGTAAAAATGACCGGAGGGAGTACATGCTTTTAAATATAAAATTATATTTATACAATTCCAAACCACTTAAGACTTTGTGAGGGGGCTAATATTATTGCATCTGAATTATGTGCAAAGTTTCACTTTTTTACAAAATTCTTTTAGTAGAAGAAGAAACTAGAAAACAGAGAAGAAAATGTAAACAGAGAAAATATACTAAAGAAAAGAAAGAAAAGGCCCAAGTGGGGCTAGGAGGCCCAGTCCACACCACACTTGCCCCCACCTCCACCAACAGAAGCACGGGTGGCTGTGCCGCTCATCCACCGACTCCATGGCAATCGATGATGCCGTGGCGGCCACCCTCCCCCCGCGTGTCCCCGACGACTACAAGGACCCTCTCTTCTGCTGCAAACCCTAGCCTTCACCTTCCACTCATTCCACTTCCCCTTTCTCTCTCTCTGCTCTATCCAGAGCCATCCAAACTCGAACGACGCCATACCATCGTCGCCTACGCGTACACCGGCCTCCCCGCGCCGTCAACTGTAGACCAGAAGCTGCACGGAGTCGTCTTCTTCATCTACATGCCCCAATACGAGCTGGAGCACCGGGGATCATCGCAATTGACTATCTCCTTCAACTACGGTCGTAGGCGCGCCCCCGCTCGATCTGCTCCACCGCGCCCTCCCTGTCCTCCCTGGACTGCCTCGAGCTCGCCCCTGCGCTCCTTGGTGAGCCCTCGTCTGATTCCGCTCCCCCCTCTGGAATCTTGTCGGTTTCACGGTCATCTCGCTGTTGCCCGAACCTGTGGCTGCGCTCACCGCGCCCCCGCCCTGCTTCGTGTGCGCGCCCGGGGCTCGTCCGCCCGCGCCCTTGGCTACGAGCTTGCGGCTTGATCGGCCGCAGTCGCACCCGACCCGCTCCCCCTTCCACTGCTGACGCCCTCTAGGCGAGCTCCTCGCCGCTCCCGCCGGAGACCGTCCTTGCCGCACACCTCCTCCCCCGCGCTCACCACATGCGCTGGTGGCCGCGCCCCCGGTCTCCTCCTACTGCAGTGCCCGCGCCGCCCCGCTGCGTCCCGCTCCGCTCCCCGCGATTGCCGACTGCGCCCGCCGAGCCCCAACCTGCCACCGTTGCCCCCGAGCGCGGCCGCTGCACCCGTTGAGCCTCCTCTACTCCGCCCGCCACCCCCGCATTGCCCCGGTCGTGCCCTGACGCCCGGGCCCCGCCTTGCCGCTAACTCCCCTCCTCCGACCGGCCGAGCCTGCCTCCAGCCGCCGCTGTGGCCTCACCGCTTCCACCTCGGGCGCCCGGCGCCGCGCGGGCGGCCATCCGCGCACGCTGGCCGTCGCCCGGGTTCGCCGTGACGGGCAGGCCCACCCGCACCCGCTAACCCGTCCATTACCTCCCTATGAGACTGACCGCAGGGGCCCACACCCCTGCTTTATTTTTAAAAAAGATTTAAGAAAAGAAAAGATTTTTTAATAATTAATTAACTAAAAGAATTAATTAACCTAATTAATCTTTTTAGTTAGACTAATTAATGGTTAGTTAATTAAACAGCCTATGACGTGCGGGACCCACCCGTCAGCTGACTAGTCAATGGTCAACTTTGACCGCTGATGTCACACTGACGTCATGATGATGTAGTAGATATTTTTCGAATTAATTAAATAATAATAACTCCATAAAATGATCAAATATTTATAAATTAATATAAAATAAACCGTATCTCGGATGAAAATACTTTATACATGAAAGTTGCTCAGAATGACTAGACGAATCCTAATACGCAGCCCGTTCGTCCATCACACGTCCCTAGCATAGCGAACCTACAACCGTCCCCCTCCGGTTCGTTTGTCTGAAAATGCAATACACCGGCAATACTTTCCCGGATGTTTCCCCCCTTCGCCGGTATCACCTACTATTGCGTTAGGTCACCCCCTAGCACCGCGTATTACCATGTTATGCTTTGTGTTGCTTTGATTGCTCTATTAATTACTTATGTTCCCCCTCCGTTACTTCTTTCAGACAGACCTCGAGACCGCCGCCGATACCCCCGTGATCGACGACGACCCCTCCTTCTTGTCAGAGAAACCAGGCAAGCAAACCCCCCCTGATCAACCAGATATCGCCCACTCTCTCCTCTCTCTTATTCTTGCATTAGGTTTGCTACTGTTGTTGATTTGATAGCTCCTATTCTGTTGCATAGCCTGCCATTGTTGCTACAATAGTTGATACCTTTACCTGCTATCCTAAATGCTCAGTATAGGATGCTAGTATACCATCATTGGCCCTACATTATTGCCCGTCTGCCATGCTATACTATCGGGCCGTGATCACTTCGGGTGGTGATCACAGGTATATACTATATACATACTTTACATGGTACATGATGTGACTAAAGTTGGGTTGACTTGTAGAGTACCTGCAAGTGATTCACGGATTGGGGGCTGAAAGGACAGGTGGTTCCATCCAGGTAGTGGTGGGCCTGTGTTCTCGAGGGCCCCCGAGTGATTCTTTGTGGCGGAGCGACAGGGCAGGTTGAGACACCCAGGAGAGAGGTGGCCTGGTCCCTGGTCATTGTTCGCGGTTGATTCATAATAACACGCTTAACGAGTTTGGATATTTGATCTAAGTCTGGCCACTGGCCTATATGCACTAACCAACTATGCGGGAACAGTTATGGGCACTCGACGTCGTGGTATCAGCCGAAGCCTTCATGACGTCAGCGACTGAGCGGCACACGTCAGATTGGAATGGAACGCCAACTCTGGTATTAGGAGCGGCTAGGTCTGCTTACCGGCCTCCCACGCAACCTTCATGTGTGCAATGGGCGATGGGCCCAGATCCCTGCGCACTTAGTATTTAGATCGGCGGGCTGACCTCTTTGTTGTGCCTAGGTAGGGCTGCGACGTGTTGACCTTCCGAAGCCGGGGATGACCCAGGAAAGTGTGTCCGGCCAGAGGGGATCACGCGTGTTGGGTAATATGGTGCACCCCTGCAGGGAAGTTTATCTATTCGGATAGCCGTGTCCCTCGGTAAAAGGACGACCCGGAGTTGTACTCCGACCTCATGACAACTAGAACCGAATACTTAATAATACACACCCAGACTAGTTCCAGAGACAACCCGATGATCGCTTTCCCACAGGGCGACGAGGGGAGGATCACCGAGTATGATCGTGTTATACGATGTTACTTGGTGAACTTACCATCTACTCTCTTCTACTGCTGCAAGACGGATGCTGCCAGAAGCGTAGTCTTCGATAGGATTAGCTATCCCCCTCTTATTCTGGCATTCTGCAGTTCAACCCACATATATTACCCCTTTATACATATACCATTGCATATGTAGTGTAGATCCTTGCTTGTGAGTAGTTTGGATGAGTACTCACGGTTGATTTGCTCCCCCTTTTCTCCATTTTCCTTTCTTCTCGGATGATGCAACCAGATGGCGGAGTCCAGGAGTCAGATGCCACTTTTGACGACTGCTACTACCCCGAGGGTGCCTACTACTACGTGACGGCCGCTGACGACCAGGAGTAGTTAGGAGGCTCCCAGGCAGGATGCCTTGCCTTTTCGATCATCTTGCTTTTGTGCTAGTCTTCTTAAGGCAAACTTGTTTAACTTATGTCTGTACTCAGATATTGTTGCATCCGCTGACTCTTGTGTATTCGAGCTTATGTATTCTAGCCCTCAAGTTCCGTGGCTTGTAATATAAAGCTTGTATTATTTTAGTTTGTGTCTGGAGTTGTGTTGTGTTATCTTCCCGCGAGTCCCTGATCTTGGTAGTACACATTTGCACGCATGATTAGTGTACTATCAAATCGGGGGCGTCACAGCTTGGGTCTTGTTTCTCTAGTGTATGTGTACTCAATATTGTAGTTGCTTTAAGGCCTGAGACTTGAACTGAATTTATGTTCCTTGAGCTCCTATTGTAGTCCATTCTGATGAAGCGATGGAAGGGTTGCAAAGGATCCTCACAAAAACAAATATTCCCTCCAATCCAAGATAAGTGTCATGGTTTTAGTTCAATTTAGTTAAACTAAAACCATGACACTTAGTTGGATTGAAGGGAGTATTAAGGAGGTCCTCTTGTGTCAAGTACTTTCTTGTATCCAAGGCAATGGGAAATGTTACTATTAACATTTTACTACTATTTGCCTTTTTGTTATCCGTGCATAGATTATATTAGGTGTTGGTACTTTTGCTTCAGCTCATTGCTGTTAGCCTCAACTCGTGTTACTCTAATGTTTTTGTTCATAGGGGTTCCTTGTAGTTTTACCTTTCTTCTCCTAGGAATTTATTTTGAAGGAGCATTGAGCAGGTTGGTTCGAAAAATATAAATGCTTCTTTATTTGTCTCTTGATGCTTTTTCCTTGTCTTATTCACATGATGATACTGCCACCTTAACTTTGTACACGGGCCTTCTCTATCTAGCTGGGAGGCCCTTTTGGTGATTTTCGAGATATTTGTCTAGTTTTAGGGATGTCTTTTGTGGGTCCTTGGCATGTGCTCCTCCAACATTGTTCTAGGATTTACCGTAGGCTTGAAAAGGTTAACTTCTAAGACACACCATTCATTGTTCTTAAAAACCTAACATGGTTTGATTTCAGAAACTTAAATCACCCGAGCCTTTTCCCCCCTCTCTTGGGCATATCCTCCTTGAGTCTTTTCATCTCCTATCCCAAAAGACCCATTACTTTGACATCTTCATCATACCTCTCCTTCTTCTTGTCTGGATGTAGTACGTTGGGAGGGATGCTTGGGTCTTGTTTCTCTAGTATATGTGTACTCAATATTGTACTTGCTTTAAGGCCTAAGACCTGAACTGAATTTATGTTCCTTGAGCTCCTATTGTAGTCCATTCTGATGAAGCGATGGAAGGGTTACAAAGAACCCTCGCAAAAAACAAATATTCCCTCCAATCCAAAATAAAGTGTCATGGTTTTAGTTCAATTTAATTAAACTAAAACCATGACACTTATTTGGATCGAAGGGAGTATTAAAGAGGTCCTCTTGTTGCAAGTACTTTCTCCTATCCAAGGCAATGGGAAATGTTAGTATTAACATTTTACTACTATGTTGCCTTTTTGTTATCCATGCATAGATTATTTTAGGTGTCGATACTTTTGCTTCAGCTCATTGCTCTTAGACTCGACTCGTGTCACTCTAATGTTTTTGTGTATAGGGGTTCCTTGTAGTATTACCTTTCTTCTCCTAGGATTTTTTGTTTGAAGGAGAATGGAGCAGGTTGGTTCGGAAAATATACATGCTTCTTAATTTGTTTCTTATTATTTTTTCCTTGTCTCATTCACATGATGCTACTGCCACCTTAACTTTTTACAGGGACCTTCTCTATCTAGTTGGGAGGCCCTTTTGGTGATTTTGGAGATATTTTCGAGTTTAGGGGTGTCTTTTGTGGGTACTTGGCATGTGCTCCTCCAACATTGTTCTAGGATCTAATGTAGGCCAGATATTCACACGACTCTCCATTCCTATGGCTTGGAAGTTTAACCCAACACTACCTTTTGTTGGTCTATTGGCCATCGACATGTTTATCAAGATTTTTCATGTATATCTTTCTTGTATTCGTATTGCAATATCAGGATTCGAGCAGCAAGTTTGTGTTGGGATCAAGGAGAAGAAGGGGTAGAAGGACAATAATAGTAACAATGTCTTTAGTGTAAGACTCGAGGACAAGATAATCGACCGTTTTTAGAGCCACTTCGAGAACCTAGAGAGATAAGAAGCATAGAAGGGACAGAGAGTGCATAAAAGGTTGTGTTGAGAAGTTTAGCCTCACTCTCATGTTCATATTGCTATCGAGGTTTTCCCGAGGTACATGGCCAAAATGCTAACCACTTCTCATCGTACTGTGATGCCCCCGATTTGACCGTACACTAATCATGCACGCAAATGTGTACGACCAAGATCAGGGACTCACGGGAAGATATCACAACACAACTCTAGACACAAATTAAAATAATACAAGCTTCATATTACAAGCCAGGGGCCTCGAGGGCTCGAATACAGAAGCTCGAAAGCAACAGAGTTAGCGGAAGCAACAATATGTGAGTACACACATAAGTTAAACAAGTTTTGCCTTAAGAAGGCTAGCACAAACATCAACGATCGAAGAGGCAAGGCCTCCTGCCTGGGACCTCCTAACTACTCCTGGTCGTCAGCTGTCTCCACGTAGTAGTAGGCTCCGTCAGGGTAGTAGTAGTAGTCGACTAGGGTGGCATCTGGCTCCTGGGATCCGCCATCTGGTTGCAACTAGAAAGAAGAAAGAAGGGGGAAAAGGGGGAGCAAAGCAACCGTGAGTACTCATCCAAAGTACTCGCAAGCATCAGATCTATACTAAGTATGCATCAGTATCAAAGGAATAAGCTGTATATGTGGACTGAACTGCAGAATGCCAGAATAGAGGGAAGGCCTAGGCTATCAAAGACTATCATCTTCAAGCATCTTCTGGAAACCACCATCTTGCAGCAGTAGAAGGAAATACAGAATAGCAGTTTATAATTAACAAGCATGTTGTAGCATTAACGGCCTAGAGATCCTTCCTCGACTCCCTGCGAGAAAGTAATCTCACCGCCAACATATCCATCACATATCTCAAGTATCCATTTCTAGTTATAATAGATCAGGATATAAGACTAAACGTCCGTTACCGTGGACACGGCTATTCGAATAGATAACTTCCCTACAGGGGTGCACCACGTTACCCTCACGCTCGATCATCTCTGGCCGGACACACCTTTCTGGGTCAATGCCCGGCCTCGGAAAATCAACACGTCGCAGCCCTACCTAGGCTCAGCAGAGAGGTTCCCGCCGGTCTACATCCTAAGCACTCCGGGATCATGGGCCATCGCCCATTGCACTCCGGGTCGTTGCGAGCAGGGCGGACTAGGAACCACCTCTATACTGGATGGCGCCGGCCCAGCCGTGCCGCAATGCTGAACTGGACGTCTGACAAAGCTTCGGCTGATACCACGACGCCGAGGCCCATAACTATTCTCGCGTGGCGGTTAGTGCGTAAAGGCCAGAGGCCAACTCAGAACAAATACCCAAATTTGTTAGTGCATTATTGACAGAAGTGACGGCTGTCGGGACAAGTCTTGAGCTATCACCCCTCCTGGGTGATACTGCTAAACAGCCAGCCGCCACCGTAAGAACTCCCGCGAGTGCTCTCCGGGCCCGCCCGCCTTTCACAAAGGTCTCAAGTAAAGTCCATGTAACCGTGTGTCCAAAACATCAAGGTGGAAAACCCGAGGAATCACCCTCGGCGAATCCCACTTGATGTGTCCGTCAAGGCGAACTATGAGGAATCACCCCCGAGGTTCACACTTGAGGGGTTGCACGACACAGTCGTATCGGGAATGGAGAAAGAGGAATCACCCTCGATGACCACGACCGAATAGGTACACTACAGAGTTATCATTATGAGTGCGTTACGAGGTTTCACCCTCGGCGCCGGATAGTACCTCTGCAGAGTCGAGCAACAAAGGGGGTGTGATGTGATGTGAAGTGTCGGGCTCCGGTCTTCGATCACGTTGCTCGAGTCGTCGATGATGAAGCAGGGGCAACAAGGACATTGTGGGGGTCACTGTTGGATCACTATCCAACATATACTAAGCAGTTTAGCATAGCATGTAGGTAACAATAGCAGGTACAAAAGCAGGCTATGCATCAGAGTAGGATCAATCAATAATAGTAGCAAAATCTAATGCAAGCATGAGAGAGAATGAAATGGGTGATATCGGGATGATCAAAGGGTGGGGGGGGGGGGG
>LR738709.1:145538804-145621617 GCA_902687465.1 Secale cereale
GGGGGGGAGGGCCGCGGCACTTCCGTGCGGCAGAGGCCGGCGGCGCACATGGGGAGGCCGACGACGCAGGGGAGTAGGACGGGGCGCAGCGGCCAGGTGAAGCGAACATCACAGAGTAGCAGTGGTAGGTGGGCGCGCGCGGGGTCGACGAGGCAGCATGGCAGCGAGGCGAGCTGCGCGCGGCTGGCGGTGGGGCGAGGGCCAACGGCGGCGCGGGGCGGAGGCGAGTGCGGCGATGGCCGCGTGCGGGGGAGAGGAGATGCGCTGGCCGCGGCGGGGGTGACGGATGTGGCCAGGGTGCACGCTGGGGACGGCAGGTGCGGCCAGGCGGAGCGGGCAGCGCAAGCGAAAGGCAGCCGCGGGGTTCAAGGGCGGGCGCGCGCGCGCGACGATGCGGGCCGCAGCCACGGCAGTGGCCGGCGACGGGGCGAGCAGGGGGGACCGCGGCAATGCGCTCGGGCGCGTGCGGCGACGGCGCTACGGGGCGAATGGGGCGGCGTAGAGAGAGTGGAAGGAACTGGAGGCTCACCAAGAGCCTGTAGATGTGCGTGAGTGGGCTCGGGGAGGGCTCGAGGTCGCAGGATTCGACGGAGCTCGCCGGCGACCGAAGACGAAGAAGACGACGGCGACAACGCGATGCAGGGGTCCCGGGCGTGTAGAGGACGAGGATGACGCCGGGGAGTCCGTGGAACAACCGGTTGAGCCCCGACGACGGCGGTGGCAGCTCTCTGCGGGGCGAGTCCAGAAGGGGGAAAGGGGATCTGGACGCGAGGAAGGGGACGGCTAGGGTTAGCGTTTGGGCGCCGGGGAGGGGGTCTTATAGGCGCCGAGGTTGCCGGGGGTAGTCGCCGGATGGTCGCCATGGCTGTGGCCGGGGCCATGGCGGCCATCGGTGTTGTCCACGCCTCCTTTGTGAACAGAGGAAGGGGAACGAGGGTGCAGTGGGCCTGGTGGCCTGAGCCGCTTCGGCCGGCTGGGCCAAGTGGCCCAGAGGGGTTTCCCTCTTTTTTTATGTTTTTGTCTTTTGTTTTTCCTTTTTTTATTTTTCATTTTCTGTTTTTCTTTTTAGTTTTATTCTGCTTTTACATTTATAAAATACAAACCTAGACTCTCAATTAGTACTATTAAATATACCACTGCCACATTTAATTAGAGGTTCAAAATAAAATAGTTTAGTACTTTTATAATTTAAAAATCATTTAGCAATGATCTTTAGCCACTGTTATATTCACAAGGGGACATTTAATTACTTTACAAAAGTGTCGGGTCACCACCATCATTATCTATGGAATATTTGCAACACTTTGAACATTTTAGTTTTGTCATTTGAAAACTTTATTTGTTTGGCTTTATTTTAATTTGACTTCGAACCGGTTTGAACCAAAGTGACTTTCTAGCAACAGTAAAAGCGATGACGTGGCATAATTAGGAGAGGATTACTGTAGCTTAATTATCCGGGCGTTACAAATCTCCTCCACTACAAGAAATCTCGCCCGAGATTTTAGGAGGTAGAAGGAAACAAAACGGGGTATTCATCACGAAGACGATCCTCGAGTTCCCAAGTGGCTCCATCTTCAGAAGGATTTGACCACAATTTTTTTGAAATTTGATAGTCCTCTGTCGGTGTGACATTCGGCTTGATCAAAAACGCGGACCGGACAGATTCTTTGGACTTTGAGGTAGCATTTTCAATTCTCACAAAAGGAGAAGCGTTGCACGCCTTCAAGGATTAAATCCGTGCTTCGGCATATTGAACAAGATGAGCATGGTAGCTTACTATCTCATTTGAAGGATGCAGCAGATGGACGGTCTTAGTGGCGCAAATGATAGAAGCAGTATGTGTTTTCAACCATTCCATTCCCAGAATGAGGTCAATATTGGATGACTTCAAGACAATGGGAGAAACATGGAATTCCAACCCTTCAATTTCAATGGTGATGTTGTGACTAACCATGGTGGTTCAACGTTGGCCCACAGGGGTGCGTACCACTAGCGGATTGTCCATCTCTTCGAACTTAATGCCATGCATGAATGCAAATTCTTCTGATATGAAAGAAGGCGATGCTCCTGAATCGAATAAAACAGAAGCTGGTATTGAGTGAACAAGAAGAGTACCCAACACGGTAGCAGGCTGGCCTTGAGCTTCATTTAGATCAATGTGGTTAGCCTGACCACGACCACAAGGCATTGCATTGTTGTTGCGGGGCTGATTGTCACCACGGCCAGTTGGAGGAAGTGCAAGCTGGTTCTGATTCTGGTAGCGATCTCTAGCATGGTGACCTGGTTGGCCACACTTGAAGCATAGCCCATCATTTGGATGGGGAGCAGGAGCTTGGGGTGGTGCACCTTGAAGTCTCGGCTGCCCAGGTGGTGGAGGTGGTAGGCGAGGTGCAGCATGCGACTGCCTTGGTGCAGTTGTGGTTGGGTGGTATATGCTGTTGGGGATCCAGATCCTACGCTTCTGTGATGAAGGTCCCGAAGATGAACCAGTGTCACGGTTGCTCCTGAGAGATCCCTGGTGTTCCTGCAGACCAGTTTCGACATGAATGGCCTTGTTCACCAAGGTGGCGAAGTCGGCAAAGTCACGTGCAAGGAGTGCGAGCTTGATATCGGCTTGAAGTCCATCACGAAACTTTTCCTGCCTATGTGCATCAGTTGCAATGTCTTCTTCAGCATAGCGGGACAAGTCAAGGAACTCCCACTGATAAGCATCTACAGTCTTGTTGCCTTCGGTGAGGTTACGGAACTCGTGCTTCTTCCTGTCCATAATTCCCTGAGGAATGAAGCGGGCACGGAAGTGTCGGTGTACAAAAAGAGGGGTGCATTTTTTGTACCCCTATGACTGTGCATGGGCAGTCTGAGCCACGACGCCATCGCACCAAGCATAGCGAGGGAGGCAAGCCGGGGCAAGACTGAAGCTTGATGAAGACTGGAGCGACACCAAGAATAAGACCACGAAGAGCAAAGGGACGAAGCGGTTTCCCCCGGCAAGATCCTTGCCGGGGCCGGCTCTGGCAGCCCCGGCAAGACCCTTGCCGCGGCAGCTCGCCCCCCGCCTACGGAGCGAATCACCCTTGAGTCCACCACCCCCACGAGGGGAGGATTCGGGAGATATCCCCGTGGTGGCATGCAGATCTTTGTGAAGACCTTCAAGATCAGATGCAAGGTAAGAAGACGACCCTTGGCGGGATCACAACCAAGGAGGTCCACAAGGCCCCCGGCAAGCACCTTGCCGGGGATGACAACAGGCGCCACAGCAAGACCCTTGCCGGGGCCCTGGCAAGGCCCTTGCCGAGGACACCCACGGGGCCACCATCAGGCCCGCACCAACTGGGTTTCCACCGACCCACGCAGCTGCCGACCCAACCAGCTGGACAGGCTCATGCGTGGCAACCCATAGATCTTCATGGAGGCCCGCCGTTGCGCCACCTCAGCTGCCTGTCTGCCTACATGGCACCTCAGGCACCGCTGGCCAGGGCGTGTGTCGACACGAGGAGGAGCGGCGACGGACAAGACGGGCGTCTCCCCTCGTCCCCGATAAAGCAAGGACACCTAAGCAGGGCGCATAAAATGCATCTTGTCCTGTAATGCAAGGGATAACCTCGCATTACTGTACCCTTTCCACCTCCTGTGTGCCACTATGGCGACCCCTTTTCCCTATAAAAGGAGGCCCGAGGCGACCAGGAGAAGGATTCAGCTTTTCGGAACCCCTCATGACTCTTTTGGAGCTCCTCGTTAGTTGAAGAACACCAACATATAATCCACCAAAGCAGGAGTAGGGTTTTACGCATCTTTGCGGCCCGAACCTGGGTAAAGGAACCGTGTCCTGATCGTTAGATCCGCTCTTCACTCAACCCCGCGCCCCGCAACCGTAGTAGGGATTCTTGTGATCCCATAGGTGTCGATCCAAATACACCAACATCTTTGGCGCGCCAGGTAGGGGGCGCAGTTGTGAGAATCGGCTTTAGCGGTTAGTTCGACGCTTTTGCATCATCATGGCGCCCAAGAAGAAGACGACGGTGGCGGTTGGCCAGTCGGAAGCCGGATAGCCCATCCCGACGCGGGCGAGCAGGGGACCAGTCACAGAAAGGACTCGGGGCGCTGCTCGCGAACACCAACACCATCCCGACAGCCGGAGTTTGGGAGGTGGCGATGCCTGTGCGCCCGATAATAGGCCGCACGCCGCCAGTTCCAGAGATGGAACCCGGCCCTCCGCGGGCGGC
This sequence comes from Secale cereale, assembly GCA_902687465.1. Classification (NCBI taxonomy): domain Eukaryota; kingdom Viridiplantae; phylum Streptophyta; class Magnoliopsida; order Poales; family Poaceae; genus Secale; species Secale cereale. Next base: position 145,543,028 of record LR738709.1, read on the forward strand.
GCGGGGCCCTCCAAGGCCGCGGCCGCACTGCCCGAGGGCGACGCAAGGCCCTCCAAAACTCCCACGCCGGCGCCAACAGCGCGCTCTTCTCAAGCAGCGCGCGACGAACGGCGTCGTCGTTCCGAGGACCCCGGACGTCGCCATGGGAGGAGCCCTGAGCGCCGCTCCCGGGACGTAGAAGGCCTGCCCGCTCGCCGAAGCGCTGGTGGAGACGATAGGCGACCGCGGGATCGTGATGAAGCTCCCCCTTACGCGGTCAGGGGTCAAAGCGCGTCGCGATCCGTGCAGGTTTCACTACCGCTGACGCCAACCGAAGCTTTGGCGCGCGCGCAGTTGCTCCTCGACTTTCCTCCCGTCACGGGGAAACTCGACGAATGGAGAGCCACCATCCGAAGCCTTGTCGCAGTCGCCAACAGGGGCGACCTAAATCCAGCGGAGCTCCCGGGCCGACGCTCCGATGGGGTCCCATGCACCGCGGGCGGGAGAGCTGGCAGCGCCGTGGCTACGGTGCATTCGCCTCCTCCTCGCCCAGTGCAGCGTGCGTCGACCCGTCAGGACGTCGCGGGCGACGCCATCTCCATAGCGTCGTCCGACCCGCGGACCCGCGGCGACCAGCGTCAAGTTCTTCAGGAGCGAGCCCATGAAGACGCTCGAACCACCATCGAGCGCCGGCGCGAAACGCGCCACCAGTCAGACAGGCGAGCAGGGCCTGCTACGGACCGCCCAGCACCGGAAAGCCCTGGAGGTCTACCTTACGAGGTGGGCTGTCCGGCTTTCACCCGTGAGCTGCGGCAGTTCCAGTGGCCCTCTCACCGCACCTTCAAACCTGACGTTGGCGAGAAGTACAACGACAAGACCCACCCATCGGAGTTCCTCAGCATCTACACCATCGCGATGCAAGCTGCTGGGGCCCGTGACGATAAGGTGCTTGCGAATTACTTTCCGTTAGCTCTTAAACCTAACGCCATGTCGTGGTTGATGCACTTGCTAGTAGACTCTATTTCCTCCTGGTCCGACTTGTGCCATGAGTTTGTTGGCGCCTTTACCGGAGGCCATCAAGCCCATGGCCAAGCGAGTGACCTGCATGTCATACCCCAGAAGGAAGGCGAGACTCTGTGCAAGTACATACAGAGATTCAGCCGGGTACAGTACAATATCCCCGATGTTCACCCTGCCGCCATCATCAGCGCGTTCCACCAGAACGTGCGTAACCGCAAGATGCACGGAGAACTGGCGATGACCAAGGTGAAGGACGTGGTAGAACTTTACGTTCTTGCCGCCAGATGTGCCCGGGCCGAAGAGCGAAGGAAGTACCCCGGCGAGAGCGCCGGCGCGGAAACCGACTCCTCGGACGAAGATACCGCTGTTCCAGCGAAGAAGAGCCGGAACCGCAACAGGAAGCACAAGGGGAAGGCCGTGCTTGCTGTTGAGGGATCTGATGACGCCGGCTCCACCAAGAAAACCAAGGCGGGTGACCCTAGAAAGGAAATCGCCGGATGTGTCGCCTGCCGGGCCTTGGCGGCCGCCGAAAAGCCAGGAAACTCCGGCAAACGGTACTACAAGATCCATCGCACCAAGGTCCATGATCTCCAGGACTGCCACCAGGTTGAGCTCCTTGCTGAGAAGCAAAGAGCTGAATACGAGACGCGGGACAAAGAGAAGGGCCAAGACGGCGCTGAAGGATCCAGCAAGAAGCGTGACGGCCAAGCGGGCCGTCGCGGCAAGGAGAAACAACAAGAAAGGCCCGCCCGGTGCCGCGATAGACGACCTGAAGACGACGACCACGAAGAGGACGACGAGTCCGGCGGCCAAGAGTTTCAGAAGGCTATGGACGCCATGTGCATCGATGGTGGCGCTTCGCTGCATGCTTCTCACCGCCAGCTTAAACAGTGGGCGCGAGAGATTATTGCGGCAGAGCCATCGCCCGGTGCCCAAAAGCCGCTGAAATGGTCCAGCACACCTATCATCTTTGACGCCGAGGATCACCCTGATCGCGTTACTGCGGTCGGGTGCTTGCCGTTGTTGGTTTCACCAACAATACGCAACCTCAAAGTGACGAATATGCTAGTCGATGGCGGGGCCGGCCTAAACCTACTCTCGCCCACCGTGATTGAGAAGCTGCAAGTTCCTGATGGAGACCTCGAGGAGACGGGCACGTTTCAAGGGGTCAGCCCAGGAAGGAGTCAACAAAAGGGGAAAGTCACACTGCCCGTGACTTTTGGAAGTGATCTGAATTACAGGACGGAGAGAATTGTGTTCGATGTCGCCAGGATCCCCCTACCTTACAACGTGATCCTTGGCCGCCCAGATGGTAGCGTCGCACTACGCCTACAACACCCTGAAGATGCCAGGGCCCGTGACGATCATCACCATCCCCTCCGACAAGAAAGACACGCTGATTTGCACCGACCAATTGTACCAGCAAGCAGTTGCAGCAACTGCCGCTACGGGGGCACTTGCTCCTGCCACTGGAGCCCCGGGAGGGAAGAAGAAGAAGACCGGCGAGACCTCGGGCGCCCACTCCGGCAAGCGCACCTCTTCGGAGTGCTGTGCTCTCGTCGAGGACGTGCCTGAGAGCTCCACCGGGAAGAAGAAGACCGGCGAGACCTCAGACACCCACTCCAGCAAGCGCACCTCTTCGAAGTGTCGCGCTCCCGTCGAGGACATGCCAGAGAGCTCCACCAGCAGAAACAGGAGATCAAGGGCTACAGCGCCAGGAACCAAGAAGGTTTTTGTCAAGGAGGACGGCATGGGAGGGGCTTTTACCATAAGCTCCGCCCTTGACAAAAAATAGGAAGACACGCTCATCACCTTCCTGCGGGCAAATGTCGACGTGTTTGCCTGGCAAGCATCCGACATCCCTGGCGTTCCCAGGGAGGTGATTGAGCACCACCTTGATGTCTGCCCTCATGCGCGGCCCGTCAAGCAGAAGGTCAGGAAGGAAGCTTTGGAACGACAAGAGTTCAGCACCGAGGAGATCCGGAAACTGGAGGCTGCAGGTTTGGTGAGAGGAGTGCTCCACCCAACGTGGTTGGCCAATCCAGTGGTAGTGCGCAAGGCAAATGGGAAGTGGAGGCTGTGTATTGATTACACAGATATCAATAAAGCTTGTCCCAAGGACCCCTTCCCGTTGCCGCGCATAGACCAGATTGTCGACTCCACGGCAGGGTGTGACCTGCTATCATTCCTCGATGCCTACTCCGGCTACCACTAGATCTTCATGGCGAGAGAAGACGAAGAGAAGACAACATTCATCACCCCATGTGGTACGTACTATTTCGTACGAATGCCTTTCGGGTTGAAGAGTGATGGATCGACATTTGCAAGGGCAGTCCAGATTGGTTTTGAACCCCAGCTCCATAGAAATATGGAGGCTTATATGGATGATATAGTGGTCAAAACTAAGGACAGGGCAACCCTCGTACCGGATTTACAAGAAACATTTGTGAACCTGCGCAAGATCAACCTCAAGCTGAACCCTGAGAAGTGCGTTTTCGGCGTTCCGTCTGGCAAGCTTCTCGGGTTCTTTGTATCACAGCATGGGATAGAAGCCAATCCGGACAAGATCAAAGCTATAGAGCAGATTGAGCACCCAAACGGGTCAAGGATGTGCGTCGGCTTGCTGGTTGCGTTGCCGCCATGAGCAGATTCATTTCCAAGTCTGCTGAGCGTGCCCTCCCCTTTTTCAAGATTTTAAAAAAGGCGAGCCCAATGGAATGGACGCCAGAAGCCGAAGCAGCGTTACAGGATTTGAAGAAGTATCTTTCCTCCACGCCAATACTGGTTGCGCCTCGACCACAGGAACCGTTGCTGCTATACCTAGTGGCAACGAACCAGGTGGTCAGTGCTGCACTGGTGGCGCAGATAGAAATCAATGATGAGGTGATAGCAGCAACGGAGCCTGGTGCCACTGGCGTAGAGACGACACAGCCGATTGGAGTGCAGCCAAAGAAAAAGATGATACAGCACCCGGTCTACTTCGTTAGCTCCCTCTTGCAGGGGGCTAGGTCAAGGTACTCCGGTGTGCAGAAACTGCTCTTCGGCCTTCTTATGGCCTCGAGGAAGCTGCGTCACTACTTCCAGGCGCACGAGATCACTGTTGTCACTCGCCTCCCTCTGCAACGGATATTGCACAATCTAGATGCAACGTGAAGGATTGTGGAGTGGGCACTGGAGCTGTCCAGCTTTGGCCTCAAGTTTGAAAGCACCTCGACAATTCAGAGCCGAGTCCTGGCAGAGTTCGTCGCAGAATGGCCTGCAACGCCTGATGAAGAAGTCCAAGAAACTACTCTCCCCGGCAAAGAGGAAAGTTGCAACTGGATCATGTACTTTGACGGTGCTTTCTCTTTGCAGGGCGCCGGGGCTGGCGTACTGCTGGTCGCGCCCACCGGAGAGCACCTCAAGTACGTGGTCCAGATGCACTTCCCTAGGGAGGTGTCAACGAACAACACTACCGAGTACGAGGGGCTGCTTGCCGGTCTTAGGATCGCGGCGGACCTCGGAATCAAGAAGCTCATTGTCAGAGGAGACTCACAGCTTGTCGTCAAACAAGTCAACAAGGATTACCAGAGCCCGTTGATGAAGGCCTACGTCGATGAAGTGAGGAAGTTGGAAGAGCGCTTTGACGGTATACAGGCGGAGCACGTTCCCCGAGCGGAGAACGACATCGCCGATTACTTGTCAAAGCGCGCTGCTCTCAAGTTACCTGTGGAACCAGGTACCTTTGTGCTCCAGCTTTCTCAGCCATCCGTTGATCCATCAACAGAGCAGAACAAAAGGAGGAAGTCAGGGCCCGGCAAGTACTTTCCCGCCGCGCTCCCCGGAGCCGCCGGCAACGATGTTGCCGGGGACACTGAGCCCGCCATCGGAGGGCTAACTACGGCGAAGCGTCAAGCTTTTGCCATCGAGGTGGCCACTCCCTTGGCGGAGGAAATGCCTTTAGTCCTCGCCGTCGAGCCCCAGGCTCCAGCGTGGGCGCAGCATACCGTCCGATTCCTTCAGACTGGGGAACTTCCTGAGGAGCAGGAAGAAGCGGAGAAAGTAGCTCGTCGGTCCGCCATGTATCAGTTCGTCGATGACTTCCTGTACAGGAGGAGACCGAACGGTGTGAAATTGAAGTGCATCCCTCGAGAGGAAGGACTGGAGCTGTTGGCGGAAATACATGGAGGCATATGTGGATCCCACATAGGGTCAAGAGCCCTTGCCGGCAAGGCATTCCGGCAAGGCTTCTTCTAGCCCACTGCCCTCCAGGATGCGGCGGCGCTGGTCACCAGGTGTGAAGCGTGCCAATTCCATTCAAAGAAGCTTCATCAACCAGCTCAAGCCCTTCAAACCATTCCTCTCTCCTGGCCCTTCTCGGTCTAGGGGCTCGACATACTGGGCCCTTTCCCCCGCGCCGTCGGGGGCTTTGGGTACTTGTACGTTGCAATCGACAAGTTCACAAAGTGGCCAGAAGTGGAGGCGGTGAGGAAGGTCACAGCTCAGTCAGCCGTCAAGTTCTTCAAGGGGCTAGTGTGCCGTTTTGGTGTACCCAACAGGATTATCACCGACAACGGCACGCAGTTTACAAGCCGCACCTTCATGCAATATACCCAAGACCTCGGCAGCAAGGTCTGTTTCGCTTCCGTTACTCACCCCCGAAGCAATGGTCAAGCTAAGAGGGCAAATGTTGAAGTGCTACGAGGGTTAAGGACAAAGACCTTTGACAGTCTGCACAAGAGCGGGAGGCGCTGGATTGATGAATTGCCGGCGGTTCTTTGGTCGATCAGGACGACGCCAAATCGAGCCACCGGCCAGACGCCCTTTGCCCTGATATACGGGGCAGAAGCAGTTCTCCCCACCGACCTCATATACGGGTCGCCTCGAGTGCTCGCTTATGATGAGCTTGAGCAAGAGCAATTGCGGCAAGATGACGTGATGCTCCTTGAGGAAGATCGTCTTCGGGCGGCTGTGAGAGCAGCGCGCTACCAGCAAGCCTTGTGCCGCTACCATAGACGCAAGGTTCATGCCCGAAGCTTTGAGGAAGGTGACCTTGTTCTCCAGAACGTTCAATCGGCCAGGAACACGAACAAGTTGACACCAAAGTGGGAGGGCCCTTATCGGGTAATACGAGTCACGAGGCCTGGCACAGTCCGCCTGGAGACCGAGGATGCCGTTCCGGTGAGTAACTCCTGGAACATCGAGCACCTTCGTAAGTTTTACCCATAAGGCGCGGCTTGCCGGGCCTCCCGGCAAGCCACCCTTTTGTACAAGCTTTGTCGGCAAGGCATGTAACCCTTTGTACAAAGCCAGGCGCAGACCCTGAGCATAAATAAATGAAACGCTGGCGCCCTGAGTTTTAGCATGCATGCTGAGTCGAGTCTCGTCCTTTGTTAGGGTTGATAGTGCTTAGCAGCGGCTAACCCCTAGCTTAGAGGATGAGTCTTTGTCTTTCCTCTGTCTTCCTTGGTTTACAGGACGCACAGGCATCCTTGCCGAGGCCACATGGAGGGAGGAGAGAAGAACAAATCAGTACTTAGGCCCAGGCAAGCCAGCATCGCCGGGGGCTACAAGAGCAAGAATTTGCCCGCGGCAGACCAGGGTTGCCGTGGGCTGCAATTTCAGATAAGTCCTTTTTCCCTTGTCATGCATTCCTTTATGGACTGAGGTATGTGAAACCTCGTTCTTTTCCTTAAGCTACTGTGCTCCCATAACTCTAGGTCCTAAGGCTCGTCCCTGGGACCAAGTTTGGTCGTAGTCGCGGCAGCAAAAGGGTAAAGCGAGGAGCCTAGGCCCGCTTCATCCCTGCCTCTGCCGAGGGCGTGAGAAAGGTCGAGCGAAGTAGGGAAACAACAGGGCCTGTTGCCGGGCGAGAAAATGTTTATCTTAAGCATATCAGGGATTTAATCCCTGTTGTGGGTTTTTACCTACGAACAAAGGACCCGACAGACATTCCCTTTTCATTAAAAACATTCCGTTCAGGTACAGTCCATAGGAAATGAAAAACATGAGTAAGGGGGATTACAAGTTTTAAACTTTACAGATGCCCGAAGGCTTACAGGCTAAAAAGAGATAAGATGCCCGTAATGCCTTTCTTGTCCCTCTCCTCAGGAGGTAGGTCAAGGAGGCGAGAAGGGCAAAAGGGGAGCCTAGGCGAGCTACGGGTGGCAGAAGACACCGAGAAGGCGTCTCGGCGGCCTCCCCAGGGCTGGACGGTGATGACGGCGCCGGAGGCTGAGCTCGAAGACGAGGCGGCAGGATTTCAGTAGGAGACGAAGGCGTCGATGCCCGCGTACTCCGACATGACGACCTTGCCGCCCACCTTCTTCCTCTTCCTCTTCCACTGCCTCCCTACGCCAGCCTCCAAGGAGTCAACCCCGAGAAGTTCAAGGAGCCGGCGACGCGGATGATGGGGTCGCCGGTGCCACCAGGAGCAGCGCCCGACACCTAGTCGGACCCGTCATCCTGCCGTCCCCCGCCCTCGTCGTCGTTGTCGCTGTCCTCCTCGTCACCCTCGTTCGAGGAGGAGTCTTCATCGTCGGAGGAGCTCTCCATGCAGCACCTCGCGCGAGTTCCGAGGTGCCCGAAGACCTTGACGGAGAGGTGGCCATCCCCCATCAGCTTGAAGTGGAGGGTGAGCCCGTCCGTCAGGCTGTGGATGCGAGCGAACCTCTTCCATCCTCGGCGAAGATACATCACATGAGGGGCGGGGAAGTCGACGAGGGCTTGCGTGCCACTGATCCCACAACCCCTCATGTGCAACCGCAGCGACTCCGGCGGATTCGCCTCCATCTCCCGCGCAAACGGGGTCTGGAGACGAAGGCGACGGCGCGGCGACCCCCGCATCCTAATGAAGAATTCGTAGGGGTCATCTCCAACATGACCTTCCACCGGAGGAGGAGCTGCTGGCGGGGGCGAGGCCGGCGAGTCGCCCCGTCTTCCTCTTCCCCGAGCACCCCGGCCTCGCCCACGGCCTCGCCCCCTCCCTCTTCCCCTTGTAGCTGGTTCGGCCACTGCGGGTGCAGGAGAAGGGGGGACGCGCTGCCGAGCAGCGACCCTTGCCGCCATCGTTGAAGAGCTGGGGTTTTCCTTCTTCATGGCGGATAGAAGAAAGGAACAGAAGCTGAAGGAGAAAGAAGATGGAGGAGTGCGGAGCGCCGTCCACTCCCTCCGCCCTTTATAAAGGGGCGGGGCTGGAGCTCGACCGCCCCGCTCGGCCAATCAAGACGCAGAAGGCGAGAGGGGCTGGGACCGACCTGCCGCCCCAACCAACGACGGCTCGATTTCCCGCCTCCACCGCTCGCCACCTCGAACGCATGGAAGGCACGTGGCGAACGCGCGTGACCGAAGGGACGGGTGAGGCGACCTCTCCCCACCCCGTGATCGTGGGGAGTGGACGCCTAGCAGACCGCGCCTCGGCCCCATCCAGTCAGTGGGCCATGCCTCCACACCTTCCCCCGTTTATGGGGGAGGCGTGGGCCGCCTCCTTTCACATTTACTGCGACGTGACGCATGTGTGCGGAAACCGCCCCACGCATGCCGCCCACGTCACGCACGCCCCTCCACCCCACACCGCGCGCGCGAGCCGTGGGAGGCGCAGTGCGCGAAATTTTTACCGCGGTGAGAACCACCCCGCCTACCCGCGCACCGTTCTGGCCTGGCCCAACAACGTGTCGCGCTTATGTGTGGCCGAGGCCCAGGGGCTCCTGTCGGTGTACAAAAGGGGGGGTGCACTTTTTGTACCCCTATGACTATGCACGGGCAGTCTAAGCCACGGCGCCATCACACCAAGCATAGCGAGGGAGGCAAGCCGGGGCAAGACTGAAGCTTGATGAAGACTGGAGCGACACCAAGAACAAGACCACGAAGAGCAAAGGGACGAAGCGGTTTCCCCCGGCAAGATCCTTGCCGGGGCCGGCTCTGGCAGCCCCGGCAAGACCCTTGCCGAGGCCAGGGGGCGGGTGCACCGGCATGGCATCTCGACCCTGTGTTCTTGTCGTTCCTACTTCACGGTCCTGCCTGGGGTGCGGAAGGTGTGCCAAGGGCTCCTCCCCTGATTATTGACCGCGGCTGGGTGACCTCGGCCCTGGCGTCTTCTTCGAGCGACGAGCCTCCGCCCTTTCGGGCCTCAGCTGAGGCTCGAAAGACGGCTGGAAAGGAGGCGACCTCAAGCCCCCCGCTGGGAGGGGGCAAGCCTCCTCAAACTTCTTCAACGACATCCAACACTGAGAACGAACCCGGTCACGCGCCCGAGTTTGCGTGCAAGCGGGGAGTTATCCGTCATGAGCTTTTCTAGGAAGCGATGAGTACACTGAATCGACTTGGGGAAGAGCTTGTGGATGTTGATGCCCGCCTTGAAACCGAGGGGCACCGGCTGATGGACGAATGGCATCGACTGAAGGTGGCCATCAACCTCGGGCGTCTCCAGCATGAGTGCGCCAATGTGAAGGCCGAGGCGTCCCTTGCAGCCTCGCGTGAGGCCAGCGCCTGAGCCCTGGAGGAGGCCAGGGAGGCTAACCACTGCCGCGAGGTTGCAGAGAAGCGCATGCAGGAGCTCCAGGCTCTAAACGCCTCCCAGGGACAGCGAGCTGAGGCACACAGGACCGCCTTGGCGTTGATGAAAGGGGCGCCTTCCGAAGAGGAGGAGATCTTAAGGCGTGAGGAAGCGTTGATGCTGGAGGCCACGGAGCGTAGCCTCAAGCTTGAGCGGTTGGAGATGAGGGAGCGCCACGTGTCCCTAGCCAAGGATGCTGCCTCTGCTCGCGAGGTCAAGGTTCGGGAGGAGATTGACCGAAGGGTGGCGAAGGCCAGTGCAGATCTTGCCAAGGAGTATGGCATGAAGTTGGAGCTCTTGCGGGCAGAAGCTGATTGGAGAACTGCTGCCCTCAGGACGAAGTTGGAGGAGGCAGAGCAGCGTGAGAGGGCCGCCACGGTGGCCCAGTCTTCTGCTCAGGCCAAACTGGTCTCCGCGTAGGCCGACATGGCCTTGCTTCCGCATCCGTTTTTGAGGATATGGTATGCACTTGTACAAATCTGGCGGATATGGATGTGGATATGAATTTTGGTCAAGCGGATATCTGACGGATATGGTAGACGATATGGTATTGATAATACCCAGCTGATGTGGATTATCCGCGTTTTTTTTTGCGGATTATCCAAGGTTATCAAATAGGATTATCCGATAAATTTAGCCCATCATCAAGCCCAAATACCAAGTATACTAATAAATAAAATCACATTAGTTTAAGGCATCTCCAAGGTATGCATCCACGCCATGCTACCATGCAGCTTGCTCTACGTGCAGAGCTGGTCGTGGTGGTAGATCACCATGCGGAATTGGCATTGCTTGCGGCCATAATCAACACCCGTACATGACAATTGGCAAGTCCAGGTCCAACTACTGCCCCTGCGTGATTTGCGTTAGGACATCATTCTGCGTACATATATACGCCCACTACACGTCGGGACGGCAGTCTAAGTACGCAAATGCCGGCGTGAACATGCTTACTTGCACATGAAAATTACCAAGAGTTCCAATCGAGAGTCCCTCATGGTGAATGTCAAGGGAGAGCATTACTTTCATGGGAATTCTCTGTTCGTTGAGTATTCAGAATTGTTTCAGTTATTCAATCAAGACACACTCGACAAATCTCTCGTCAGTTGCTATTGCATGTAAGTGATTTCTTTCTGTAATTGAAGTCTCAATATAATTGTTAGTTGTAGTGCTCATTGATCAATCATTACCTGTAATTATCCTCACTGTATTCTTTTCTGTGGTATTATGCAGGATGAAGATGTATGAAATGAAAAAAGCTGGACGCTATAGCATTGGGTTCATTGACCCAAATACCATTAATGAATACTTACGGAATTTGAAATATTGTAAAAAAGGTGTAGAGGACAACATGCTAGAGTTCTTGATGCGCCTCAATACCAATGAAGATATACTACTTCCTTACAACTTCCTGTGAGTAACACTGTCTTGTATACTACAAATTCTGTTTTTGCTTAGCTAGCTAGCTAGATGTTAATAATTAAGTGTATATGGTTTTGGGTAGTTGATGAGTGTTATGCACATGCCCACTTAATTAAGACATGCAAACGTGTGTGCATGCAGTTACCACTGGATCTTGTTAGTCATTAAAGTTGAAGAAGGAACAGTTGAAGTACTGGACTCACTATGGAGAAAACAAAGTGACTACACCATCATGAAGGTGATAGTGGACAGGTAATTTCAATCATTATTAACTATATATATCTCGGCCTATTTAGTTCATCATTTCCTGATGTCAACTATTTAATAACCCCTTTATTCATTTTCTTTGCCGGCGGGTAGGGCTTGGGAAAAGTTCATCAAAGTAACTCCAGGCAAATGGCGACAAAAGTTGTATTGGTTTCGACCTCAGGTAAGTAATTAAGTAGTAGTAGCTAGCTATCTCTTTAATTCTTGTTTCAATACAATTAATTATCATGCTTGATTATTATTATTTGACTAAATTCCATTCTCGTAAAGGCCCTTAAGCAGGCGCAGGGGACTGAACTATGTGCATACTACGTTTGCGAGAACATTCGCATGATGGCGTCCGAAAGAACCAAATCTGAAAGACAACTATGGGTATGTTTGCCAGAACACTACTCACAATTTTTACATCATTGTATATATCTATCACACAACTAACATGCATATTCATCTTCTTGTTTTGAAGTTCAATGAGAAGCGGGATAAGCTCCTACCAGAGGATCGGATACGAGCAATTCAGGAGGAAATAGCGGGAATTTTGGTCGACCAGGTCATAAAGCCTGACAGAGAATACCATTACCCGCTACCGCCCCCATGAACCACTTCCAATTGTCATCGTACTCCGAAGGCACCAAGGCAAATGCCACTGGCTCCGAAGGAAACATGTAGGATAAATTGTATATATATATTTACCTAATTATATATATATATATATATATATATATATATATATATATATATATATATATATATATATATATATATATATATATATATATATATATATATACATGTGTGTATGTGTGAATAATGGTGTGTTTTTGTGAGACATTCGATGATATATATATATGTTATCCGTTCTATGAGAAATTCTATTTATATATATATGCATAACGTGTACAATATGTAGCATCGTAAAATACCAACAAACGAAAAAGAATTAAATGGAAAACACAAAATTAAAGAAAAAAGAAATCATGAATCCAAAACCACCTAAAGCATTTAGTACCGGTTGGTTTTACCAACCGGTACTAAAGGGATCCCCGCCCCCGGTGCTGGCTCCTGCCACGTGGTGGCCCTTTAGTGGCGGTTCGTGTTGAACTGGTACTAAAGGGGGGGACCTTTAGTCCCCACCCTTTAGTGCCGGTTACAGAACCGACACTAAAGGCCCCTCCGAACCGGTGCTATAGCCCGGTTCTGCACTAGTGGCACAAGTGTAGCCGGAAGACTTATGAACGCATATTGTACTAACTAATTTAGCTAATATTTAAACTCTCTTGTCCGTGTAATAGACTTGACAATACCAAGTTGTAGTGGTATTTAGAATTAAGTATTTATAACATTTGTATTTATAATAAAATAATAGCCTTTTATAAAAATGAAAAATGAAATTTAAAATTAAGTATTTCGTAAGTAGGATCTAGGTCTTGCGCTCTGTGTATAATGTCATCATAATTTTATCAGTCCTGCTTATTGTTGTCATATTGGTGTGAGTTATGACTTCAAAACGCTTGGTCACTCTCTAGTGTTACAAGGTTGGATATAAATGTGTGTTCATATTGTTTACAAAGTAGTAATAAAATCATGTGTTTTTGCACGTATCATCCGATATTTTTTGTCCGTTTCCGGTCCAAGTCTGCTCCGCATCCGCTCTGAATCCGCAACCCGATATAATCCGCATTCGAATCCGCATCCGGTCATTATCCACTCTGCTCCAAATCCGACAAAAAAATATGGTAAAGGATATGGTAAAGGCATTATCCGATCCGATCCGATCCGTTTATATCCCTATTAGTTACGGCCAAAACGGTTTTTGGAGTTGGGCTGAATCTAGGGGGTGCGGGCACCCGGGGGTGGGAGGGTGCGGGTGCCTGGGGTGGCCAGGGGGTTGGGCGGAAAAGTGGCCTAGGGGTAAGGGGTGCGGGCGCCCGGGGTGGTCAAGGAGCTTGGGCGAAAGTCGTCCGGGGGGTCAGGGTGCCCGGGGAAAAGGGGTCCGCGTGCCCGGGGTGGTCAGAAACTTTGCACGGACACGTCCCAAGGGTCCGGGTGCCTAGGGTAAAGGGGTCCGAGTAGCCGGGGTAGGCCGAGAAGACTCGATTTTGGGAAAAAAATCAGATCTCGAGCTAGATGCGGAAAAACTTCATTCCAAGCTCCAAATTGGATGGGTAAAAAATTTGGGGCTAGAGAACGCCAAGCGAGGTAGATCCACTTGCCAAACACTATATCCACGGATCAAAATTAACAAAAACTCACAAGAACCAACAAAATGCAAGAATTATTTTCGAGGCTACTTTTGTGGGGAATTTTCGAATTGGGACAAAAACACACAAAATTAAGCTAGAAAACGAAGGGAGAGACTCCAAATTCGGGATCAACGTGCCTCTGGATACCAAGATGATGTAGGGTGGAGACCCTAAGTTGAGATCTTTCATGAATTGGATGGAGGAAATATGCCCTAGATGCAATAATAAAGTTGTTGTTTGTATTTCCTTATATCATGACAAATGTTTATTATTCATGCTAGAATTGTATTTACCGGAAACATGATACATGTGTGGATACATAGACAAAACACAGTGTCCCTAGTAAGCCTCTACTTTACTAGCTCGTTAATCAAAGATGATTGAGTTTCCTGACCATAAACATGTGTTGTCATTTGATGAACGGGATCACATCACTAGGAGAATGATGTGATGTACATGACACATCCGTTAGCATAGCATAATGATCGTTTAGTTTTATTGCTATTGCTTTCTTCATGACTTATACATGTTCCTCTAACTATGGGATTATGCAACTCCCGAATACCGGAGGAACACCTTGTGTGCTATCAAACGTCACAACGTAATTGGGTGATTATAAAGATGCTCTACATGTGTCTCTGAACGTGTTTGTTGAGTTGGCATAGATCGAGATTAGGATTTGTCACTCCGTGTATCGGAGAGGTATCTCTGGGCCCTCTTGGTAATGCACATCACTATAAGCCTTGCAAGCAATGTGACTAATGAGTTAGTTACGGGATGATGCATTATGGAACGAGTTAATAGGCTTGCCGATAACGAGTTTGAACTAGGTATGATGATACCGACGACCGAATCTCGTCCAAGTAACATACCGATGACAAAGGGAATGACGTATGTTGTTATGCGGTTTGACCAATAAAGATCTTCGTAGAATATGTAGGAGCCAATATGAGCATCCAGGTTCCGCTATTGGTTATTGACCGGAGATGTGTATCAGTCATGTCTACATAGTTCTCGAACCCATAGGGTCCCCACGCTTAACATTCGATGACGATTTGTATTATGAGTTATGTGTTTTGGTGACCGAAGTTTGTTCGGAGTCCCGGATGAGCTCACTGACATGACGAGAAGTCTCAAAATGGTCGAAAGGTAAAGATTCATATATTGGAAGGTTGTATACGGACACCATAATTGTTTTGGAGGGGTTTAGGAATCTATCGGAGTACCGGGAGGCTATCGAACCCCCCCCCCCGGAAAGTTAATGGGCCTCATGGGTCATAGTGGAGAGGAGAAGGCAGCAACTGGAGGTGGCACGCTCCTCCCCAAGCCCAATCCGAATTGGACAAGGGGTGGGGGGCGCAGCCCCCCTTTCCTTCTCACTCTCCCCTCTTTCCCCTTTCCCCTCTCCGTTGGAAGGAAGGAAGGGGTGAATCCTACTAGGAACGGTGTCCTAGTAGGACTCCCCCCCTCTTGGCGCACCCCCCTTGGGCCGGCCTCCTCCTCCCCCTCCTTTATATACGTGGGTAGGGGGCACCCCAAAGACACAGTAGTTGTTTGTCAGCCGTGTGCGGTGCCCCCTCCACAGTTCACTCCTCAGGTCATAGCGTCCTAGTGCTTAGGCGAAGCCCTACGCGGATCACATCACCAACACCTTCGCCATGCTGTCCTGCTGTCGAAACTCTCCCTCGACCCTCTACTAGATCAAGAGTTCAAGGGGCGTCATCGAGCTGAACGTGTGCTGAACACGGAGGTGCCGTAGGTTCGGTACTTGGATCGGTTGGATCGTGAAGACGTTTGACTACATCAACCGCGTTAATACAATGCTTACGCTTTCAGATATGAGGGTACCTAGACACACTCTTCCCGTCTCGTTGCTATGCATCTCCTAGATAGATCTTGCGTGAGCGTAAGATTTTTTTTTGAAATTGCATGCTACGTTCCCCAACAGTAGTATCAGAGCCAGGTTTATGCATAGATGATATGCACGAGTAGAAAACAAGGAGTTGTGGGCGATAATAGTCATACTGCTTACCACCAATGTCTTACTTTGATTCGACGGTATTGTTGGATGAAGCGGCCCAGACCAACATTACATGACCACGTTCATGAGAATGGTTCTACCGACGTGCTTTGCACACAGGTGGCTGTTAGGTGTCTGTTTCTCCAACTTTAGTTGAATCGAGTTTGACTACGGTCGGTCCTTGTTGAAGGTTAAAATAGCACACTTGACGAAAAATCGTTGTGGTTTTGATGCGTAGGTAAGAACGGTTCTTGCTAGAAGCCCGTAGCAGCCACGTAAAACTTGCAACAACAATGTAGAGGATGTCTAACTTGTTTTTGCAGGGCATTTTGTGATGTGATATGGTCAAAACATGATGAGTTATATGTTATTGTATGAGATGATCATGTTTTGTAAATTATTGGCAACCGGCAGTAACCTTATGGTTGTCTCTTTATTGTATGAATTACGAACGCCATGTAATTGCTTTACTATGAGTTAGTGATAGTAGTCGAAGCAATAGTTGGCGAGATGACCACGACGCTACGATAAAGATCATGGTGTCAAGCCGGTGACGATGGAGATCATGACGATGCTTTGGAGATGGAGATCAAAAGCACAAGATGATGATGGCCATACCATGTCACATATTTTGATTGCATGTGATGTTTATCTTTTTATGCATCTTATTTTTCTTAGAACGGCGGTAGCATTATAAGATGATACTTTACAAAATTTCAAGGTACAAGTGTTCTCCCTGAGTATGCACCGTTATGACAGTTCATCGTGCCAAGACACCATCTGATGATCGGGTGTGATAATCTCTATGTTCACATACAACGGGTGTAAGACAGTTTTGCACGTGCAGAATACTCGGGTTAAACTTGATGAGCCTAGCATGTACAGACATGGCCTCGGAACACTGGAGACCGAAAGGTCGAGCGTGAATCATATAGTAGATATGATCACCATAAGATGTTCACCATTGAAAACTACTCCATCTCACGTGATGATCGGACATGGTTTAGTTGATTTGGATCACGTGATCATTTAGATGACTTGAGGGGTGTCTACATAAGCGGGAGTTCTTTAGTAATATGATTAATTAAACATAATTTATCATGAAATTAGTCATGATAGCTTTTGTATATTTATGTTGTAGATCAAAGGCCTGTGGTACCGTTCCCCTGAATTTTAATGTGTTCCTAGAGAAAGCTAAGTTGGAAGATGATGGTAGCAACTACACGGACTGGGTCCGTAATTTGAGGATTATCCTCATTGCTGCACAGAAGAATTATGTCCTTGAAGCACCACTAGGTGAAAGGCCTGCTGCAGGAGCAACTCCTAATGTTATGAACGTCTGGCAAGCTCGATCTGATGACTACTCGATAGTTCAGTGTGCCATGCTTTACGGCTTCGAATCGGGACTTCAAAGACGTTTTGAACGTCATGGAGCATAAGAGATATTCTAAGAATTGAAGTTAATATTTCAAGCAAATGTCCGAGTTGAGAGATATGAAGTCTCCAACAAGTTCTATAGCTGCAAGATGGAGGAGAACAGTTTTGTCAGTGAACGCTTACTCAGAATGTACGGGTACCATCACCACATGACTCCACTTGGAGTTCAAGTTGATGATGATAGTGTTATTGACAGAGTTCTTCAATCACTGCCACCAAGCTATAAAGGCTTCGTGATGAACTATAATATGCAAGGGATGGCGAAGACTATTCCCGAGCTCTTCGCAATGCTCAAAGCTGCGGAGGTAGAAATCAAGAAGGAGCATCAAGTTTTGATGGTTAACAAAACAACTAGTTTCAATAAAAAAGGGCAAGGGAAAGAAGGGGAACTTCAAGAAGAATACAAAGCCAATTGCTTCTCCCGGGAAGAAACCCAAGTCTGGAGCCAAGCCTGAAACTGAGTGCTTCTACTTCAAAGGGACTCGTCACTAGAAGCGGAACTGCACCAAGTATTTGGCGGATAAGAAGGATGGCAAAGTGAACAAAGGTATATTTGATATACATGTTATTGATGTGTACCCTACTAATGCTCATAGTAGCGCCTGGGTATTTGATACTCGTTCGGTTGCTCATATTTGTAACTCGAAACAGGGGCTACAGATTAAACGAAGATTGGCTAATGACGAGGTGACGATGTGCTTGGGAAATGGTTCCAAAGTCGATGTGATCGCCGTCGGCACGCTACCTCTACATCTACCTTCGGGATTAGTTTTAGACCTAAATAATTGTTATTTGGTGCCAACGTTGAGCATGAACATTATATATGGATCTTGTTTGTTGTGAGACGGTTATTCATTTAAATCATATAATAATGGTTGTTCTATTTATATGAGTAATATCTTTTATGGTCATGCACCCTTGATGAGTGGTCTATTTTTGTTGAATCTCGATCGTACTGATACACATATTCATAATATTGATTCCAAAAGATGCAAAGTTGATAATGATAGTGCAACATATTTGTGGCACTGTCGTTTAGGTCATATTGGTGTAAAGCGCATGAAGAAACTCCATGCACATGGACTTTTGGAATCACTTGATTAGGAATGATTTTGATACTTGCGAACCATGTCTCATGGGCAAGATGAATAAAAATCCGTTCTCCGAAACATCGAAGCGAGCTACTGACTTATTGTAAATAATACATACCGATGTATGCGGTCCGATGAGTGTTGAGGCTCGTGGCAGGTATCGTTATTTTCTGACCTTCACAGATGATTTGAGCAGACATGGGAATACCTACTAAATGAAACATAAGTCTGAAACATTTGAAAAGTTCAAAGAATTTCAGAGTGAAGTAGAGAATCATCATAACAAGAAAATAAAGTGTCTATGATCTGACCGTGGAGGTGAATATTTGAGTTACGAGTTTGGTCTTCATTTGAAACAATGTGGAATAGTTTCACAGCTCACGCCCCCCGAAACACCATAGCGTAATGGTGTGTCCGAACGTCGTAACCGTACTTTATTAGATATGGTGCAATCTATGATGTCTCTTACCGATTTACCACTATCGTTTTGGGGTTATGCATTAGAGATAGCTACATTCATGTTAAATAGGGAAACATCTAAATCCGTTGAGACGACACCATATGAACTGTGGTTTGGCAAGAAACCTAAGCTGTCGTTTCTTAAAGTTTGGGGTTGCAATGCTTATGTGAAAAAGCTTCAGCCTGATAAGCTCGAACCCAAATCGGAGAAGTGCGTCTTCATAGGATACCCAAAACAAATTGTTGGGTACACCTTCTATCACAGATCTGAAGTCAAGATTTTTGTTGCTAAGAATGGATCCTTTCGCACCTTGTAATGTTGATGTCTACAATGCTCGACTTGTTGCGAAAGGTTTTCGACAAGTTCAAGGAGTTGACTACAATGAGACCTTCTCACCCGTAGCGATGCTTAAGTCTGTCCGAATCATGTTAGCAATTGCCGCATTTTATGACTATGAAATATGGCAAATAGATGTCAAAACTGCATTCCTTAATGGATTTCTCAAAGAAGAGTTGTATATGATGAAACCAGAAGGTTTTGTCGATCCTAAAGGTGCTAACAAAGTGTGCAAGCTCCAGTGATCCATCTATGGACTAGTGCAAGCATCTCGGAGTTGGAATATATGCTTTGATGAGGTGATCAAATCATATGGTTTTATACATACTTTCGGAGCAGCCTGTATTTACAGAAAGTGAGTGGGAGCTCTGTAGCATTTCTGATATTATATGTGGATTGCATATTGTTGATTGGAAATGATGTATAATTTATGGATAGCATAAAAGGTAGTTGAATAAGAATTTTTCAATGAAAGACCTCGGTGAAGCTGCTTATATATTGGGCATCAAGATCTATAGAGATAGATCTAGACGCTTAATTGGAGTTTCACAAATCACATACCTTGATAAAGTTCTGAAGAAGTTCAAAATGGATCAGTCAAAGAAAGGATTCTTGCCTGTGTTACAAGGTGTGAAGTTGAGCCAGACTCAATGCCCGACCACTGCAGAAGATAAAGAGAAAATGAAAGTCATTCCCTATGCTTCAGCCATAGGTTCAGTCATGTATGCAATGATGTGTACCAAACCTGATGTGTGCCTTGCTATAAGTCCAGCAGGGAGGTACCAAAGTAATCCAGAAGTGGATCACTGGACAGCGGTCAAGAACATCCTGAAGTACCTAAAAAGGACTACAGATATGTTTCTCATTTATGGAGGTGACAAAGAGCTCGTTGTAAACAGTTACGTTGATGCTAGCTTTGACACTGATCCGGATGACTCTAAGTCACAAACCGCATACGTATTTTTGTTGAATAATGGAGCTGTCAGTTGGTGCAGTACCAAGCAGAGCGTCGTGGCGGGATCTACGTGTGAAGCGGAGTACATAGTTGCTTCAGAAGCGGCAAATGAAGGAGTCTGGATGAAGCAGTTCATATCCGATATAGGTGTAATACCTAGTGCATCGGGTCCAATGAAAATCTTTTATGACAACACTGGAGCAATAGTCTTGGTGAAGGGATCTAGGTTTCATAAGAGAACCAGGCACATTAAGAGACGCTTCAATTCTATCCGCGATCAAGTCAAGGAGGGAGACATGGAGATTTGCAAAATACAGACGGATCTGAATGTTGCAGACCCATTGACTAAGCCTCTTCCATGAGCAAAACATGATCAGCACAAAGACTCCATGGGTGTTAGAATCATTACTATGTAATCTAGATTATTGACTCTAGTGCAATTGGGAGACTGAAGGAAATATGCCCTAGGGTAATAATAAAGGTGTTATTTGTATTTACTTATAACATGATAAATGTTTATTATTCATGCTAGAATTGTATTAACTGGAAACTTGATACATGTGTGGATACATAGACAAAACACAATGTCCCAAGTAAGCCTCTACTTGACTAGCTCGTTAATCAAAGATGGTTGAGTTTCCTAACCATAGACATGTGTTGTCATTTGATGAACGGGATCACATCATTAGGAGAATGATGTGATGGACATGACCCATCCGTTAGCTTAGCATAATGATCGTTTAGTTTTATTGCTATTGCTTTCTTCATGACTTATACATGTTCCTCTAACTATGAGATTATGAAACTCCCAAATACTGGAGGAACACATTGTGTGCTATCAAACGTCACAACGTAGCTGGGTGATTATAAAGATGCTCTACAAGTGTCTCCGAACGTTTTTGTTGAGTTGGCATAGATCGAGATTAGGATTTGTCCCTCCGTGTATCGGAGAGGTATCTCTGGGCCCTCTCGCTAATGCACATCACTATAAGCCTTGCAAGCAATGTGACTAATGAGTTAGTTACGGGATAATGAATTACGGAACGAGTAAAGAGACTTGCCGGTAATGAGATTGAACTAGGTACAATGATACCGACGATCGAATCTCGTGCAAGTAACATACTGACGACAAACGGAATGACGTATGTTGTTATGCGGTTTGACCAATAAAGATCTTTGTAGAATATGTAGGAGCCAATATGAGCATCCAAGTTCCGCAATTGGTTATTGATCGGAGATGTGTCTCGGTCATGTCTACATAGTTCTCGAACCCTTAGGGTCCGCACGCTTAATGTTCAATGATGATTTGTATTATGAGTTATGTGTTTTGGTGACCAAAGTTTGTTCGGAGTCCTGGATGAGATCTCGGACACGACGAGGAGTCTCGAAATGGTCAAGAGGTAAAGATTCATATATTGGAAGGTTGTATACGGACATCGGAATGGTTCCGGAGAGGTTCAGGGATTTATCGGAGTACAGGGAGGCTATCGAAACCCCCCGGGAAAGTTAATGGGCCTCATGGGCCATAATGGATAGGAGAAGGCAGCAAAGGGAGGTGGCGCCCCCCAAACCCAATCCTAATTGGAGAAGGGGTGGGGGGCGCGGCCCCCCTTTCCTTCTCCGTCTCCCCCTCTTGCCCCTTTCCCCTCTCTGTTGGAAGGAAGGAGGGGGGGCTAAATCCTACTAGGAACGGAGTCCTAGTAGGACTCCCCCCTCTTGGCGCACCCCCCTTGGGCTGGCCTCCTCCTCCCCCTCCTTTATATACGTGGGCAGGGGGCACCCCAAAGACACAATAGTTGTTTCATAGACGTGTGCAGTGCCCCCCTCCATGGTTTACTCCTCCGGTCATAGCGTCGTAGTGCTTAGGCGAAGCCCTGCGCGGATCACATCACCAACACCGTCGCCACGCCATCATGCTGACGGAACTCTCCCTCGACCCTCTACAGGATCGAGAGCTCGAGGGACATCATTGAGCTAAACCTGCGATGAACACTGAGGTGCCGTACGTTCGGTACTTGGATCGGTTGGATCGCTAAGACATTCGACTACATCAACCGCGTTTATACAACGCTTTCGCTTTCGGTCTACGAGGGGTATGTAGACACACTCTTCCCGTCTCATTGTTATGCATCTCCTAGATAGATCTTGCGTGAGCGTAGGATTTTTTAAAATTGCATGCTACGTTCCCCAACATTGGAGAGGGGTCCACGAAGAACGTGAAGAACACGAAGAAGAAGAGGGGAAATCACAAGAGGAACAGTCAAGAACAAGTCCAATCACACATCCACTAGACCAACAAACCCATGAGATTCACAAGGTACAAGAACAATCAAAGGGAAACATTGCGGGGGAAGTTTAGATGGGCCTAGGAGAGGGTAGTGGGCTGCTGGAGGGATGTTTCTGGGCCACAAGTGGAGGCACTTTGGACCCACACGAATAACTGAAGGGATAGCAAACGGAGTCCAAACGCGACGAGATTTGAGAGGCGGGTTACACACAACAAAACAACAACACACGACAAGTCTCGCAGCACACCGGTAACGTTACACGCCCAAACACCAAAGTAGGCCTACGAGACGACACGGACACGTGAGGGAGCTCCGAAACGCGAAACGTACAACGGGAAGGAACACGTGGAACCGGATGCAACCGACAACACAAATGCAAAGCGATGCACATGTCTACATGATATGAATGAATGCCACACACGCACACAACAACACGACGAAAACCCGAAAGACAAAGAACCCGGAATGGAAATAGATGAAGCCGGAGATATATTATATGCCCAAAAGGGAAAGTATTACATCCGGGGCATTACAAACTCTCCTCTACTACAAAAAGATCTCGTCCCGAGATCTAGGACTGGAAAAAGGAAGGGTACTCGGAACGAAGATGATCTTCTCGTTCCCACGTAGCTTCTCGGTCGGTGTGATGTGACCACTTGACTTTCAAGAATTTGATGGACTTGTTGCGGGTCTTGCGTTCGGTTTCTTCGAGAATAGCAACTGGATGCTCTCGGTAGGACAGGTCTTGTTGAAGATCAATCTCTTCAAACGGAATCATGCGCTCAGGTGCCTTGAAGCATTTGCGGAGTTGAGACACATGGAACACATCATGAACATTGGCGAAGTTGGAAGGGAGCTCAAGTTGATAGGCTAGGTCGCCTCTTTTGCCAAGAATCTTGAAAGGCCCGACGTATCTAGGAGCAAGCTTTCCTTTGATACCGAATATTTGGGTGCCTTTCATCGGAGACACACGGAGATAGACATGATCATCAATGTTGAATGCCAAATCACGATGCTTGCCGTCATAGTAGCTCTTCTGACGCGACTTAGCGGCCTTGAGATTCTCACGTATGACTTTGCACATTTCTTCGGCTTCTGAGATCAAGTCATTGCCAAGAAGTTGACGTTCGCCTGTTTCAGACCAGTTGAGAGGGGTACGGCACTTTCTGCCATAGAGGATTTCAAACGGAGATTTGCCTGCACTTGCTTGAAAGCTGTTGTTGTAAGAGAACTCGGCAAATGGAAGGCAGTCTTCCCATTTCATGCCAAAGGAGATGACACAGGCTCTGAGCATGTCTTCTAGAATCTGATTCACTCGCTCGACTTGACCACTAGTCTGAGGGTGAAAAGCAGTGTTGAACCTGATCTTAGTGCCCATGGCGGACTGAAAGGAGTCCCAGAACCTGGATGTGAACAAACTTCCACGGTCTACGGAGATAACTTGAGGAATGCCATGTAAAGACACAATTCTGGAAGTGTACAGCTCTGCCAATTGAGCTGCATTGATGCGATCGGAGGGCTCCTAACACCCCCAAATCCCCCCTAACCCTAAAAATCTGCTATATAATAGACCCTATGTCTATTTTTGGGCATCCCCTAGCTTCTTCTCCACTCTTCCCTAATTTTTTCAGATCCAATCTGCCATTTGGAGGCTCCTCCTCGAATCCCGAGGGAACCAGCCAGAGCCGCCGCGATTCCCTCGCCTGGGATCGGGATACGACCGGATCCTTCGATCCGCGCGCAGGTCAACGGCCGACCTCGCCTCGATCGCCCAGGCCGGGCCAGCCTTCGACCGCGCCAGGCCGCTTCCCCCTCACTTCGGTCAGGCCCAGTGGCCAGGACCACATCGACATCGCCACCGCTTCGCCGCCTCCTTCGCGGGCCACCTCCTGGATCCATCCCCGCCGGCCCGTTCGCCCGCGCCAGTCAGCTGGACCCCGGGGACCGCTTCGCCGCAGCCGCCCGAGGCTCCGCGCCGCCGTGGGCCTCCGCCCCCCCCCCCCCGAGCCGGCCCATCCGCGCCACCGACGGCAGGCCCGCCTCCTCACCGCACATTGCCGCCCTCCGGCCACATCGCCAGGCACCCCTCACGGCTGGGCCGAGCCGCCCCTCCAGGCCGCGCGCTCGCCTCCCGCGCCTCACCAGTCGGGCCGAGCCCGCACCAGCCGGCTTCCCTCCGCGCCCCGGCTGGGCCGCCGCATCTCAGCCCGATTCGGCCCTTTGCTACAGATCTGAGAGGTTGCTCTTATTTTCCTCTAAATCCCTGGTTCTTTAGTTGTCTGATGCATATTTCTAACTGCTATAACTTTTTGTGTGGATGTCCGTTTCCCGCAAATAGCATGTCCAGACGTTCGTGGTGATTAGCACTACGTTTCATCTCTTTGTGTCATGCATGTTAGAGATCATCTAGGTGCTCGTTTTTCTGTTGCAATAGTGCATCGTGATAAAACTGCTGCGATGTGATGTTTTTATGCCATCTTTGCATAGTGATAACTTTTAGCTCGTTTATCCGAATGATGCAAATGACATGTCCACGTGTTCGTCTTGCCATGCTCTACATGTTGCTTGTGATAGGTTGCATGTTAAATTTATTCTTGCCATGTTTATCATCGTTGCAAAGTGCCATGTGGCTGTGATGTTGTTTCACTTGTTATGAAATGCCTTCTTGTTGAGCTCGTTGCTATCGTTGTGTTTATCTCCATGATGCATGCTTGTATGTTTCGGAATCACCATCATGTGTACTTTGATGAGGTGCTTACCACTTGCCATGTTTAGTTTCTAGGTGACTTAAACTTGCTCGTTTAGATGCCATGATGAAACTGCTGTTTTAGGACTTAGTGGTTTTTCACTAAGCCTGAAATCTGTAACATTCCGATGCCATGTTTGCTTGCTGCTCTAGGACAAACCATGATAGTTTTGGAGTGGATCTTGTTTGTTCCTTGTAGTATATATTGTTGGCTTTCCATTCATGTTCTCACATGCTTATTTAAGTGGCTGTAGCATGTTTAACTTTTGCTCCAAAGTTTCAATAAAATTCTGCTGTCAGAATTTTATTGTCAAGTTCAATATGCCCAAGCTTGTTGCTATTGATCCGTGGCTCCTTTGGGGGTGCACCTTTGGACTTATTTGCTGTAGGATATGTCTAGTTTGTGTACTAGCTCTTTGCCATGATGTTTGAGTGTTGTAGCTTAATTATTTTGTGCTCCGAAGTTGCTATGTTGCTGTAATTTTCAGCTTTCGCTCATTTCTTGTTTCGAGCATAACTTTTAGCCCGTAACTCCGAATTCAGCGAGTCTTATATGAAACTTGATTGATTTTCTGTGTAGATTCATAATATCATATTGTTATCATGTTTTGAGGTGTTTTGCTTGAGTGCTATTTTACGTGCTCCGTGCGCATCCTTAGTGCATCCATCATGCATCCATCATTTTTCGAGTGCGCATTGCATCTTGTTGATTTGTGCCTTGTGTGATTGTATTGTTTAGAGCCGGAATCTGAGACCGAGTACGAGTATGAGCACGAGGTTACCAACGAGGTTGAGCACGAGGACCCTTCTTACGATCCGAACGACTTCTCTTCAGGCAAGATGACCGAACCCCGATAACATTACTATCTTTGCCTATTGCTAATAGTTCCGCTCTATAGTTTTGCCTCGATGCCCATGTTCTTCCTGTCAGCCTCCTACTTGTAACCAGTGCCATGTTTAACCACCCTACCTATGCAAACCGTTGCTTGGCTAAGTACGCTTCGCTCAGCCCTTCTTATAGCATTGCTAGTTGCAGGTGAAGATCGAAGATGCTTGCTTCATGTTGAAGTTTGGTTGGGTTATATCACACTATATAAATGCTTTAAATGAAATCATCTATATATTGGCAAGGGTGGAAGGCTAAGCCTTTTGCTTGGTGATTTGTTCCACTCATGCTGTTAGGAACCGTATAAACCGGTGTTATGTTCCTTGATTATGCGTTCCTAACACGGTTGGGGTGTATGGGACCCCCTCGATAAACCGCTAAGTGCTAAGTCTTTTCCAGCAAGTCCCAACATTGGTACTATTCACCTAATAACAAACTAAACTTGCATAGGGAGTAATTAACCCTCTTTCTTAATCAACAACCCCGGGCCAGTGCTCCACATGAGTGTTGGTCCGAAACGAGCAGATTGCGGGGCCGCCTTGGGGCAACCCGAGGTATCTGGCATACACCTGTAGGATGACTCATCCGGTCGTGTCCTGAGACTTAGATACGCGCGGCTACTATCAGGGTATCGACACGCCGGGAGGATTTTCTGGATTAGCCTTACCTTAGTTCGGTATATCTTGAGCACGGGATTCCGAGAATACTCGGGTCTTCCCACTTTGGAGTTGCGACTCCGCGGATCGTGGGCTTGTAATGGGTCAAGTTGGAACACCCCTGCAGGGTTATGAACTTTCGAAAGCCGTGCCCACGGTTATGTGGCAGATGGGAGCTTGTTAATATCCGGTTGTAGATAACTTGACACAATGTTTCTAATACACTACCAGCGTGTGTTCCGTGACTGTCAATTTCCGAATAGGGATTCGGGAGTTGAACACGGTGGGGTTATGTTTGTTGAGCTTTAGCTAGGATCACTTCGTGATCATCTCTCGACCGAGGCTTTCTCTTCTCGCACTCTCTCATGTAAGCTAGTTCTAGTTGTTGCTGCAGACACTTATTCTTTTCTTCAGCCTTATCCTCTCCCAAGGCTTAAATAGTCTTGTTACCCGGGAACGGGATTGCTGAGTCCTCTGTGGCTCACAGTTACGTCACCACACCAGATGCAGGTCCAGTTGTGAGCTATCCAGGTGATGGCACCGAGCTAGACTGGGAGTACGACGAGGAGCGTAGTCGATACTATGTTCGTTATCCGGATGATCAGTAGTGGAGACTTCTACTAGGATTCGATCCGACCTGTGGTTTATTTATTTAAGTTTGGTATCTTGACATTTGGATTTTGCCCTTAGAGGGTTGTGATATTCTTAATGTATGATGTTTGAGACATGTATTGTATTTGTGTGACGTGGCGAGTGTAAGCCAACTATTTTATGTTTACAATCCCCTCTTTTACATGAGATGTGCAAAGATTACCAAACTTGAGATCATTCTAGGATGGACTTATGCCTTTAAGTCGTGCCTCGACACGTAGGAGGTATAATTCCATCCTGGGCATTACAGTTTATTCTTAGCTAACCCTAGACATGAGGAGGGAGAAGGAGTATATATAGGTCCAAGGTATGAAGAGACAAGTGAGGGTGAATTGGGAAAGATACATCGGTCAAAGCCCAATACATGGACACAGGCAAGTCCGGGCACCCGGGTAAAGGGCGTCGGGCACCCGGAGTCGAGGCGTAGAGGATACGGGAACCCGGGGGTGAAAGCCCGGGCACCTGGGGTGGACAGAGGGGCTGCTCCTTTGTGGCCGTCGGACCGGGTACCCGGGGCATAGGAGGCCGGGCACCCGGGGTTGTCCGACGACTCCGGTGCTTCGCGTCTTGGGGTCCCTCTTCCTCCTCCTTCTCCCTTATTGGATGATGTAGATGTTCTCTTGTGCTTGAACTCCTCCTCGTCATCGATGAAGCTCCTGTAATAACTATGCATGCACACGAGAGGGATGCCAAGTAGTATACCATCCTCGAACGGGTCAAGTGTGTTGGGGAACGTTGCATGGGAAACAAAAAAAATCTACGAACACCCAAGATCAGTCTAGGATATGCACATCTACGAGAGGAGAGTTGGATCTACATACCCTTGTAGATCGCTAAGCGGAAGCGTTCAAGAACGCGGTTGATGTAGTGGCACGTCTTCGCTATCCAATCACGATCCGTACCGCGAACTCCGATCTAGTGCCGAATGGACGACACCTCCCCGTTCAACACACGTACGGCTTGATGACGCCTTCACCTCCTAGATCCAGTGAGCGATGGTGAAGTAGTAGCTCGAGTCCTTCGGCAGCACGACGGCGTGGTGGCGGTTGTGGTGGAGGAATTGTGGCAGAGCTTCGCTAAGCACTACGCGTGCGAGGAGAAGAGATATGGGAGAGGAGGGGTAGCGCCAAGGCGTCTAAGGGTGCGGCTACCCTCTCTCTACCTCTCTATGTATAGTTGGAAGGGGGATAGGGGCGCCCCTAGGAGATCCCATCTAGGGGCGGCGGCCACTAGAGAGGAACCCTAGATGGGTTTCCCCCCTAGGAGACTTGGCCCTCAAGGCAAGGGGGTGGGAACCCTAGGGGTGGCGCCCCCACCTCCTCTGGCAACGTGGGAAAGGGTGAGGGGGCGCATAGCCCCTTAGTGGGCTGGTTTCCCCCCTCCCCTTGGCCCATGAGGCCCCTCAACACTTCTCGGGGCCCCCCAAAACTCCTTTTGGTCATGGTGGCCATCACCCGGTACCCCCGGAACACTTCCTGACTCCAATACCCTTCGTCCAATATATCGATCTTCACCTCCGGACTATTCCGGAGTTCCTCGTCATGTTGGGGATCTCAGCTGGGACTCCGAACAACCTTCGATAACCACCATAGTGACTCAACTATACTAATATCGTCACCAAACGTTAAGTGTGTAGACCCTGTGGGTTCGAGAACTATGCAGACATGACCGAGACACCTCTATAGTCAATAACCAATAGCGGGACCTGGACGCCCATATTGGTTCCCACATATTCTACGAAGATCTTATCGGTTGAACCTCGATGTCAAGGATTCAGTTAATCCCATATGTAGTTCCCTTTGTCTATCGGTATGTTACTTGCCCAAGATTCGATCGTCGGTATCTCCATACCTAGTTCAATCTTGATACCGGCAAGTCTCTTTACTCGTTCTGTAATACAAGATCCTGTGGCCAACTCATTAGTCACATTGCTTGCAAGCTTCTTGTGATGTTGTATTACTGAGTGGGCCCTGGGATACCTTTCCGTCACACGGAGTGAAAAATCCCAGTCTTGATCCATGCCAAATCAACAGACACCCTCGGAGATACCTGTAGAGCACCTTTATAGTCACCCAGGTACGTTGCGACATTTGGTACACACAAGGAACTCCTCCGGTGTCAGTGAGTTGCATGATCTCATGGTCATAGGAACATATACTTGACATGCAGAAAACGATAGCAATAAACTTGACACGATCATATGCTACATTCATAGTTTGGATCTCGTCCATCACATAATTCTCCTAATGATGTGACCTTGTTATCAAATGACAACTCATGTCAATGGCTAGGAAACCATAGCCATCTTTGATCAACGAGCTAGACCGGTAGAGGCTGACTAGGGACATATTGTCGTCTATGCATCCACACATGTATTTGAATTTCCAATCAATACAATTATAGCATGGATAATAAACGATTATCATGAACAAAGAAATATGATAATAACCAATTTATTATTGCCTCTAGGGCTTATTTCCAACAGTCTCCCACTTGCACTAGAGTCAATAATCTAGTATTACATGGTAATGAATCTAACACCCATGTAGTCCTAGTGTGGATCATGTTTTGCCCGTGGAAGAGGTTTAGTCAACGGATCTGCAACCTTCAGATATGTGTGTTCTTTACAAATGTTTATGTCCTCCTCCTTGATCGAATCACGGATGGAATTAAAGCATCACTTTATGTGTCTGGTCCTCTTGTGAAACCTTGGTTCCTTGGCTAGAGCAATGGCACCAGTGTTGTCACAGAACAGAGTCATTAGGTCCGGTGCACTGCGCACAACTCCAAGATCTGTCATGAACTGCTTCATCCAGACAGCTTCCTTCGCTGCCTCCGAGGCAGCTATGTACTTTGCTTCGCATGTACAATCAGCTACCACACTTTGCTTGGAACTGCACCAGCTTACCGCTCCCTCGGTAAGAATATATACGTATCTGGTTTGAGACATGGAGTCATCCGGATCAGTGTCAAAGCTTGCATCGAGGTAACCCTTTACGACGAGCTCTTGATCACCTCCATAAACGAGAAACATTTCCTTGGTCCTTTTCAGGTACTTACGGATATTCTTGACCGTTGTCCGGTGCTCCATTCTAAGATTAATTTGAAACCCTCCCGCCATACTTATGGCAAGGATGACATATGGTCTTGTGCACAAGATTGCATACATGATAGAGCCTATGGCTGAAGCATAGGGGATGACAATCATCTTTTCTCTATCCTCTGTAGTCGCTGGGCACTGAGTCTTACTCAACTTCACACCTTGAAACACAAGCAAGAACCCCTTCTTGGACTGATCCATTTTGAACTTCTTCACAATCTTATCAAGATATGTGCTTTGTGAAAGTCCTATTAAGGGTTTCTATCTATCACTATAGATTTTAATGCCTAATATGAAAGCAGGTTCTCCTAGGCCCTTCATCGAAAAACTCTTGTTCAAATATTCCTTCACGTTTTCCAAAAGTTCTACATTGTTTCCAATCAACAATATGTCATCCACATATAATATTAGAAACGCTATGGAGCTCCCACTCACTTTATTGTAAATACAAGCTTCTCTGAAAACTTGTATAAACCCAAACGCTTTGATCACCTCATCAAAGCGAAGATTCCAACTCCGAGATGCTTGCACCAGTCCATAAATGGATCGTTGGAGTTTGCACACTTTGCCAGCATTCTCTGGATCGACAAAACCTTCGGGTTGCATCATATACAACTCTTCCTTAGGGAAACCATTAAGGAACGCTATTTTGACATCCATCTGCCAGATTTCATAATCGAAAAATGCAGCTATTGCCGACATGATTCTCACAGACTTAAGCATCGCTACGGGTGAGAAAGTCTCATTATAGTCAACTCCTTGAACTTGTGAAAACCCCTTTGCCACAAGTCGAGCTTTATGGACGGAGACATTACCGTCCGCGTCCGTCTTCTTCTTGAAGATCCATTTATTTTGAATGGCCTTTCGCCCTTCAGGTAATACTTCCAAAGTCCATACTTTGTTTTCATACATGGATCCCATCTCGGATTTCATGGCCTCTAACCATTTGTCAGAATTCGGGCCCACCATCGCTTCTCCATAACTCGTTGGTTCATCATTGTCCAACAACATGACCTCTAAGACAGGGTTACCGTACCACTCAGGAGCAGAACGTATCCTTGTCGACCTACGAGGTTCGAGACTAACTTGATCCAAAAGTTCATGATCACCATCATTAATTTCGTCTTCAACTGAAGTAGGTGCCACAGAAACTTCTTTCTGCACTGTGCTACTATCTGGTTGAAGTGAAGGTTCAACAACCTCATCAAGTTCTATCTTCCTCCCACTCAATTCTTTCGAGAGAAACTCTTTCTCGAGAAAGGACCCGTTCTTAGCGACAAACACTATGCCCTCGGATCTGAGATAGAAGGTATACCCAACCATATCCTTTGGGTATCCTATGAAGACGCATTTGTCTGCTTTGGGTTCGAGCTTTTCTGGCTGAAGCCTTTTGACATAAGCATCGCAGCCCCAAACTTTAAGAAACGACAGCTTAGGTTTCTTGCCAAACCATAGTTCATACAGTGTCGTGTCTACAGACTTAGATGGTGCCCTATTGAATGTGAATGCACCTGTCTCTAACGCATAGCCCCAAAACGATAGTGGCAGATCAGCAAGAGACATCATAAAACGCACCATGTACAATAAGGTATGATTATGACGTTCGGACACACCATTATGTTGTGGTGTTCCAGGTGGTGTCAACTGTGAAACAATTACACATTGTCCTAAGTGATTGCCAAACTCATAACTCAGATATTCTCCCCCTCGATCGGATCGGAGGAATTTAATCTTCTTGTTACGATGATTCTCGACTTCACTCTAAAATTGCTTGAACTTTTCAAACGTTTCAGACTTATGCTTCATTAAGTAAATATACCCATATCTACTCAAATCATCGGTGAAGGTGAGGAAAGAACGATATCCACCGCGCGCGTCAACACTCATCAGACCACACACATCAGTATGTATGATTTCCAACAAGTCACTTGCCCGTTCCATTGTTCCGGAAAACGGGGTTTTTGTCATCTTGCCCATGAGGCATGGTTCGCATGTGTCAAGTGATTCAAAATCAAGAGACTCCAAAATTCCATCAGCATGGAGTTTCTTCATGCGCTTTACACCAATATGACCTAGGTGGCAGTGCCACAAGAAAGTGGTACTATCATTATCAACTCTACATCATTTGGCATCAATGTTATGAACATGTGTATCATCACTATCGAGATTGAATAAGAATAAAACCCTCACAATGGGTGCATGACCATAAAAGATATTACCCATATAAATAGAACAACAATTATTCTCTAATTTAAATGAGTAACCGTCTCGCATTAAAAAAGATCCAGATATAATGTTCATGCTCAACGCAGGCAGTAAATAACAATTATTCTAATATCGATGGTAATCGAAGAGCGAGCGTGCCGACGGCGATCACATCATCCTTGGAACCATTTCCCACGCGCATTGTCACTTTGTCCTTCACCAACCTCCGTCTATTCCGTAGTTCCTGTTTAGAGTTGCAAATGTGAGCAATCGCACCGGTATCAAATACCCAGGCACTACAACGAGAGCTGGTTAGGTACACATCAATAACATGTATATCATATATACCTTTGTGCCCCCCTTCTTGTCAGCCATATACTTGGGGTAATTTCGCTTCCAGTGGCCAGTTCCCTTGCAATAGAAGCACTCAGTTTCTGGCTTGGGTCCAGCCTTGGGTTTCTTCACGGGAAGAGCAACTGCTTTGCCACCTTTCTTGAAGTTTCCCTCCTTTCCCTTGCTCTTCTTGAAACTAGAAGTTTATTGACCATCAACACTTGATGCTCCTTCTGGATGTCCGACTCAGTGACTTTCAGCATCGCGAACAGCTCAGAGACTTACCTATTCATCCTTTGCATGTTACAGTTCAACACAAAGCTCTTGTAGCTAGGTGGTAGCGGTTGACGAACTCTGTCAGTGATCGCCTCAGGCGGGAGCTCAACTCCCAACTCAGCCAGACGGTTGTAGTACCTAGACATTCTGAGTAAGTGCTCACTGACAGAAGTGTTCTCCTCCATTTTGCAGGTGTAGAACTTAGCGGAGGTCTCATACCTCTCGATCCGAGCATTTTTCACAAAAATAAACTACAACTCCTGGAACATCTCATATGCTCCATGACGTTCAAAATGCCTTTGAAGTCCCGGTTCTAAGCCATACAACATGGCGCACTGAACTATTGAGTAGTCATCAACACGCGACTGCCAAGCGTTCATAACGTCCACAGACATGGGAGCAGGTGGCGTACCAAGTGGTGCATCAAGGACATAAACATTTTGGGAAGCCGTGAGGATAATCCTCATATTACGGGCCCAGTCCACAAAGTTACTTCCATCATCTTTCAGCTTAGCTTTCTCTAGGAACGCATTGAAATTCAGGGGAGCTACTGCGCGAGCCATTGATCTACAACATAAATTTGCAAAGACAACTTAGACTATTGTTCATGATAAATGAGTTCAATTAATCTTATTACTTAAGAACTCCCACTCAAATCAACATCCCTTCGGTTGTACGAGTGTAACATGATCCAAATTCACCAACCCAAGTTCGATCATCACGTGAGATGAGGTGGTTTCAATGGTGAAACATCTCCATTTTGATCATATCTACTATATGACTTGTGTTCGACCTTTCGGTCTCTTGTGCTCCGAGGCCATGTCTGTACATGCTAGGCTCGTCAAGTTTAACCCAAGTGTTCCGCATGTGCAAAACTGGCTTGCACCTGTTGTATGTGAACGTAGAGTCTATCACACCCGGTCATCACGTGGTGCTCCGAAACAACGAACTTTCGCAAAGGTGCACACTTGGGGAGAACACAGTTTTATCTTGAAATTTTAGTGAGGGGTCACCTTATAATGCTACCATCGTCCTAAGCAAATAAGATGCATAAAAGGATTAACATCACATGTAAATCATAAGTGACATGATATGGCCATCATCTTGTGCTTTTGATCTCCATCTCCAAAGCACCGGCATGATCTCCATCGTCACCGGCATGACACCATGATCTCCATCATCATGATCTCCATCATCGTGCTACCATCGGGGTTGTCACGCCAACCATGCTTCTACTACTATTGCTACCGCTTAGCGATGAAGTAAAGCATTACAAAGCGTTTAATGATTGACACGCATGTCATACAATTATGAAAGACAACCCTATGGCTCATGTCGGTTGCCGTATTCATCGACATGCAAGTCGTGATAAACTATTACAAAACATGATCATCTCATACATCAAATATATCTCATCATGTCTTTGGCCATATCATATCACAACATACCCTGCAAAAATAAGTTAGACATTCTCTAATTTGTTGTTGCATGTTTTACGTGGCTGCTATGGTTATCTAGCAAGAACGATTCTTACCTGCGCCAAGGCACAACGGTGATATGGAAATTGCTATTCAACCTTCTACAAGGACCGCCTTCGTCGAATCCGATCCACCTAAAGTGGGAGAGAGACACACCCGCCAGCCATCTTTATGCAACAAGTTGCATGTCTGTCGATGGAACCGGTCTCATGTACGTGGACATGTAGTGTTGGTCTGAGCCGCTTGTAATGCCCCGGATGTAATACTTTCCCTTTTGGGTATATAATATATCTCCGGCTTCATCTATTTCCATTCCGGGTTCTTTGTCTTTCGGGTTTTCGTCGTGTTGTTGTGTGCGTGTGTGGCATTCATTCATATCATGTAGACATGTGCATTGCATTGCATTTATGTTGTCGGTTGCATCCGGTTCCCCGCGTTCCTTCCCGTTGTCCGTTTCGCGTTCCGGAGCTCCCTCACGTGTCTGTGGCGTCCCGTAGGCCTACTTTGGTGTTTGGGCGTGTAACGTTACCGGTGTGCCGCGAGGTTGTTGTGTGTGTTGTTGTTTTGTTGTGTGCAACCCGCCTCTCAAATCTCGTCGCATTTGGACTCCGTGTGCTATCCCAACAGTTATTCGTGTGGGTCCAAAGTGCCTTCACTTTGTGTCCCAGAAACATCCCTCCTGCAGCCCACTACCCTCTTCTAGGCCCATCCTGACTCCCTCCGCGATCGGATCCGTCGGATCGCGATCTGAGGGCTCCTAACACCCCTAAATCCCCTAACCCTAAATTCTGCTATATAATAGACCCTAGTCTACTTGGGCATCTATCTTCTACCTCCTCCTTCCCCTAAATTTCTGGATCCAGCCACCACCTCTCAGCCACTTGGCTGTCCATCTCCTAAAAATCCGCCAGATCCCGAGGGAACCAGCAGATCGCCGCCGCTCGGGACGAGGGCGCCCAATCCCCTCGCCCGTCCAGATCGCATCGCTAGAGTCAACGGCCTTCGTCCCCCTCGACCGTTTCCCTCCGCACAGGCCAGCGACCGGGTCCTGGACCACATCCCCGCGCCGCATCGCTGCCCGATCGCCCCCGCGAAGGCCCGTGTCGGGCCTTCCAGCGCCGAGCCACCGGGCGCCAGCCGGCCCACCTCCGTTGCATCGCCCGCAAGCCGCCTCACCAGCTCGACCACATCGCACCGCAGGCTGGGCCTCCCGACCGCCCCAGGCCGCCGCACGCCCAGGCCGCGGCCTTCCCCGCGCCAGCAGGCCCCCAGGCCGGCCTCCCTCCGTCTCCCGCGGGCCGAAGCAGCCGCTCCGCTGGGCCGCCGCCTTTTCTCCAGATCTGGCCCGAATCCCTTTGATTTTTCTGATCTGAGGTTATTTCTTAAACCCTAGTCCCTGAGATCTATTAATCTGTGATGCAATGTTCTACTGTGGATATCTTTTTGTGTGTTGCTCCGATTCACGCAAATAGCATGTCCAGACGTTCGTGAAATCGTGCACTACGTTTTATCTTTTAGTGTCATGCATGTTAGAGATCATCTAGGTGCTCGTTTTGCTGTTGCAAGAGTACATCGTGATATAAACTGCTGTTATGTGATGTTTTTATGTCATCTTTGCCATGTGATATCTTTTAGCTCGTTTGTCCTAATGATGCAAATGACATGTCCACGTGTTCGTCTTGCCATGCTCTACATGTTGTATGTGATAGGTTGCATGATAGATTTATTCTTGCCATGTTTATCATCGTTGCAAAGTGCCATGTGGCTGTGATGTTGTTTCACTTGTTATGAAATGCCATCTTGTTGAGCTCGTTGCTATCGTTGTGTTTATCTCAATGAAGCATGCTTGTGTGTTTCAGAATCACCATCATGTGTACTTTGATGAGGTGCTTACCACTTGCCATGTTTAGTTTCGAGGTGACTTAAACATGCTCTTTTGGATGCCATGATGAAATTGCTGTTTTAGGACTTAGTGGATTTTCACTAAGTCTGAAATCTGTAACGTTCCGATGCCATGTTCGTGTGATGTTCTAGGACAAAGCATGATAGTTTTGGAGTGGATCTTGATTGTTCCTTGTAGTATATATTGTTGTCTTTCCATCCATGTTCTCACATGTTTATTTGAGTGGTTGTAGCATGTTTATCTTTTGCTCCAAAGTTTCAATAAAATTCTGCTGCCAGAATTTTATTGTCAAGTTCAATATGTCCAGGCTTATTGCTATTGAACCGTGGCTCCTTTGGGGGTGCACCTTTGGACTTAGTTGCTGTAGTATATGTCTAGTTTGTGTTCATGTCCTTGCCATGTTGTTTGAGTGATGTAGCTTAATTATTTTGTGCTCCGAAGTTGCTATGTTGCTGTAATTTTTGGTGTAATTTTTGAAAGTAGAAGAGGCAAGAGTAGTCGTCAGGAGTCCTCACCAGAGTGAAAAGAGAAGAGGAGCAAAAGAAATCCTACTCTCCGATATATATATAGGACTCAAAACATTTTCAGTGTCTGCCTAGACTCAACCGTCAACGATTCAATCAATCAGTGGGGGCTTCTAGGTCGGAGAAGGCTCTGAATACCAACTTGTAATGCCCAGGATGAGACTATACCTCCTACGTGTCGAGGCACGACTTAAAGGTATAAGCCCATCCTAGAATGATCTCAAGTTTGGTATCTTTGCACGACTCATGTAAAAGAGGGATTAAATTGCCAAAGGAGATAGTTGGCTTACACTCGCCACTTCACACAATACATTACATAAGCAAGACATCATCCAAAACATCACAACCCATCTAAGGGCAAGATCCAAAAGAAAGATACCAAAACAACATAAAGCCACAGGTCAGGATCGAATCATAGTAGAAACCACTACTGATCGTCGAAAGGTCACAAGCATACGGCCACACTCTTCAACGAGCTCCCAGTGAAGAACTTGAACCAGCTTCTGCATCAAACTCGGCGGAACCTGCATCTGGTGTTGTAGTAACTGTGAGCCACGAGGACTCAGCAATCCCATAACCATGGGTATCAAGACTAGCAAAGCTTTGGGTAGGAGGAGGTAAAATGGTGAGGCTGCAGCAGCGGCTAAGCATAATATGGTGGCTAGCTTACGAGTACCAGAATAAGATGAGAAGCTACGCAAACGGTCGCAAAAGTGGTGATCGCTAAAGATCCTAACTACATACGAGTCAAGCATAACCCCACCGTGTTCTCTTCTCAAAGTGAAAAGAGACAGTCACGGTTACTCACACAGTTGTGTGTTTTACTTCGGATCCTCTGTCAAGTTTTCTACAACCGGACATTAACAAATTCCAATCTGCCACATAACCGCGGGCACGGCTTTCGAAAGATCATAACCCTGCAGGGTGTTCCAACTTAGCCCATCACAAGCTCTCACGATTAGCTGAAGTGATAAATATAATATCATCACCCCTTATCTTAGGGAAATCCGATCAGGCTCGGCATCCCGGTAGCACAAGTCATTTTGACAATGGTAAAACAAGTCCAGCAAGACCTCCCGGCGTGCCGACACCCTGATGGTAGCCGCGCGCATCTCGTCTCAGGCCACGTCCGGATGAGCGCTACGTACAAATACCGAAGACCCCAGCGAACTTGGTAGTATCCGCAAGTGACTCTAGTTTGGGACCAACACCATCAGCACTGGCCCCCCCTGCTATCTAGAATTAAGAATTCTCGGGGACGCGACCCCCTATGCAATTTTAATTATTTAATTAAGTTGTTATTATGAGGCAAATTAAAACCAATGTTGGGCCTTGCTGGAGGAGTTTTATTCAAAGTCGAACTGTCAAGGGGTCCCCATTTCACCCATCGTGTAAGGAACGCAAAATCAAGGAACATAATGCCGGTTTATCGGCGCCTAAGGTGGCATGAGTGGAACAAAACACCGAGCAAAAGGTCAAGCCTTCCACCCATGCCCAGTATATAGGTGTGTTAATAATAATTATAGATATTGTGATATATCCAACAACAAGTTCCCTCCTGGAACGAACTTCATCTTCACCTGCAACTAACAACGCTATAAGAGGGACTGAGCAAGCGAGGCTGAGCAAGCGGGTAACATAGCCAAACAGTGGTTTTGCTAGGAAGGTGTCAAGGTTAGAGGTTTCATGGCAACAAGGAGAGGGCTGACATAAAAATGGGTAGCGCGACATGTAACGATAGCATCGAGACAACTAAGCATGGCAATGGTAGTAAAGGTATCCAAGGGTATGATCATCTTGCCTGGGATTCCGCAAAGGAAGAAGAACGGGTCCATGAAGTAGACGGAGCAACACAGACGAGCGAATCCCCACAAGTCCGGAACGAAACCGAAGCTAACAAGAGAAGCAACCGGAAAGAAAGAAACAACACGGTAAACACGCAAGCATAAACATGGCATACGATGCACATCCAAGTATGATGCATGTCCGGTTTAATTATGCATGGCATGGCAAAGTGCACAAACAAAACTACAAGTTAAGTGGAGCTCAATATGCAACGAGTTGCATATTGACGAAACACAACATTTAATTATTTAGTTGACTCTCGTTTATTAACAAGACAAGATTAAATGTTTTTAACATGGCAAGAGGTGAAGCATAATAGAACTACACTATTAAGACATTTAAATGAGGCCGGAAGAACAACAATAATTTCGGAAAATCCCCATGAGCATGTTTAATAATTATTAAAGCAACAACAATTCACACATATTAATGTTGTTAATATGATGCGGATGACATGAACAAGTTTATGCAATTTTTATTAAAATGTTAACATGAAGAAGATATGAAGTATTGTCACCGTGGTGGAAGGGAAAAAGGTGCCATGGCAACGATCCGAAAATGAAGCATGGCAACATCTCGGTTCCGGTAACTCATTGAGAGACCGGTGCAAAAGATAACGGAGAGCGAGTGAAACAAGATGAAGGTGGGGCGATCCCGTCACCGGGTTCCCATGAGTCGGTGACGAGGCAACCGAGGAACATGACAAACGGACGAAACGGCACGAAGCACACACGGGAAACATTTCATACAACACGAGCAAGCATCACACGGGTCATCCACGGGGTCGTCTCGTTATACCTTTGAAGCGTGCGTTTCGGGGTGGTTCGAGATCGTAGAGGGACGTAGTGGAAGTAGTGGTTCACGTTTCCGAAGAGGAAGTAGTCGTTCCGATATCGTGTCGTGGTACTTGCGGCGTCGGACATCTTCGGGGCGACGGTAGTGGTACATGTTCCGTAGGGGTACTTGTCGCATCGCCATGTAGTTGTTCACGTTCATCGGAGAGGTACTCGCCATCGTAGCCGTTCGGTCTTGCCGGTCTCGTCTCGAGTCGTAGTTGTTCATGTCGTCGAGGTACTTGCTGCATCGACGTGTAGGGGTACTTGGTCGTGGTACTTGGCGTCGGTCCGGTCTTGGCGTCGAAGGGGTACTTGGCGGTCTCGGGGTCCCTCGTTCGAAGAACTCGGCATCACGGCAGCAAGCAAAAGAGGCGCGGCATAAGATGGCAGCAAGCAAAACAGCACGGCACGGTCACGTTCACGGCCACGGCAAGGAGGCTGCTCGGGAATACGAGACCATGCAGCGGCACGGCGATGAGGTGCTGGAGGTGCTTGGGGCGGCGCCAGCGCTGCACGGACGAGGAGCTGCACGAGGCGACGACTTGGGGGTGCTGGAAGGAGACGACGGCAGAGGCGGCGTGCTGCGGAGGACGGCGCAGGGCCATGGCTGGAGAAGCTGTGGCGTCCGCACGGTTCCTGGCCGGCCCGCGGCGAGGAGGACCGAAGGCGCAGGGCGGCGTCCTGGCGGCGAAGGTCCTGAGGGCCGGAGGCGTGCTGGAGAACCGGAGGGAGGTGCGGCGAGAGGAGGGGTGCTCGGCTCCTGGCGCGACTGAAAGGATGGGGCGCGGGCGCTCACAGGAGATGGCGGCTCTGGCCGGCCTCGGAGGACGGGGCGCAGAGGACGGAGGGAGGAGCGCTGGAAGGAGGTTGTGGCCTCGCACGGCGCTGGAGGAGCTCGGAGGGAGGAGCGCTGGAAGGAGGTTGCGGCCTCGCACGGCGCTGGAGGAGCTCGGAGGGAGGCAACCGAGCTGGAGAGGCCTTGGCGCGGTCGCGGCGCAGGGGCCTTGCTGGAGGCCTACGGTCACGGGCAGGCGACGCTGCGAGGGAATCGAGGAAGGGGCACGGGGAATCGGGGTTGAGGGAAACGGGCGCTCGAGGGAGAGTGGGTCGGGAGGAACGAGGGGGTCGAGGGAGAGTGAGACTCGAGCGAGGGGAGGCTGCGGCGGCGCTGAGAGGGAGAGGGAGGAGCGATCGCTAGGGGCTAGGGTTCGGTAGGAATTGGGCCTATGGGCCAGGAGGGATGCTGGGCCGCAAGGGGGGAGGCTGGGCTCTGTTCTTATTTGATCTTTTTTCCAGAAACCAAATAAGGAAAGAAAAGAATGAGGAGGAGGTGGCTAGGGAAGAATTAGGGCATGAGATCACTTTAACTGGACTCGCAAAATTGCGTTGATTCCCAGAAAAATATAAAAGGGACATGATTGGAAAATAAATTCAAATTCCTTTGAATTTATTTCAAACGGTGTGAACAAGACTATGATTTAGAAGAGCCCAAAAATGTCCGGAATTTTGGAGGAGCCTCGATAAAAGGAAAAAGAATTATAGGGAGGTTTTGACGGTGAAACTTGAAGTAGGAAAAGCATGGGGAAAAATTATGCACGTGTGTTGGGTTAATTCCAAACAATGGAATATTTATTTATATAGCTCCCTAGATATTGAGAGACTTTTATAAGTTATAAAGAGAAGTCATCCTTCCCTCGATTTAAATGGACCGAAGGCCCACACGATTTATTTAGGTTGAGATGCAAAATAAAATATGACATGATGGCATGATGACATGATGCAATGCAAAAATAAATAAAGCAAGCACAAAAGAAACACACGGGCAACCCGGAACATCTGGAATCTTCTGGAATCTTCTGGAATCTTCTGGGA
The DNA here is from genome assembly GCA_902687465.1 of Secale cereale. Taxonomy (NCBI): domain Eukaryota; kingdom Viridiplantae; phylum Streptophyta; class Magnoliopsida; order Poales; family Poaceae; genus Secale; species Secale cereale. The sequence goes on from LR738709.1 coordinate 145,584,387, forward strand.
CGTCGGTCTTCGGGCGTCACAACTCTCCCACACTAACAGAGGATCTCGACCCGAGATCCTAGAGATATCACCGGGTAAAAACGGAAAAGAAGAGGTAAAACAAAGTTGCTTCTTTGACAGATGAGTGAAACCAAAGAACCTTGAGAGGTTTAACAAATGAAAGAAGAATACAATGGAGATGAACGAAGATAAGAGCACTTCGGTAAAAGGAGGAACATGGAACATTATCAGAACCTTGAAGGTTGAAAGACATGAAACAAGAGCTCACGGATGACAAAAGAATATGAAACTGCAACGGTATAGCCAAGGAATAAGAATGACAGAATTTGGACAGCACTCCGTCTGAAAATGGAGGGAATTAACAAGAACTTGAGGAGATGGAATGATACTTGATGTAATCAACAACATCTTGCCTCCGAAACAATTGAAAGAATGGCACAAGAGGTAAGAAAGGATTCAGATAGCACTCCGGTTAAAAGAGAGTTAAAACTTGATAAGAAGAGGAAACTTGAATGAAGAATACAACGCTCCGGATAAAATATAAGCAAGGGAAAAAACATGATCTCGATATGACAAGATGATGGTTTGGAGAGAGCAACATCACAATGCCTCCGGAATGAAGGAATAGCATATGAATCAAAGAAAGAATAGATGCAAGATCGTTGGGAAGAAATAACGGAGAAGAAAAAGACAACTTCTCTCAAAATTGAATTTGAAAGAGCATCCTTACGAAAAAGGGTTGAATAGAGTTGTTGGAAATTCAACAACGAAAAGAATAAGCTCATGTGGGCTTATGGAAAACATCTCAAAATTAAGAGGTGACAACCAGCCACTAATGGAAAACAATTGATTGGATTGATATCAACAAGGAGACGAAAAACTTATTTCACCGGAATGATAAATGAAGAACTTGGGTCATTTCTAAGCACCATAATAGCAACAATTCTTAGGGAAAGCTTTTAAGTGAATTATAACCCAAGATAACTCTAATGAATAAATTGAAGGGTTGAAAGGATCTCCTGAACAAGGAAAAATGATGGGTTTAAATATCTCATTCTTGATAACTCGTGAATCATGAAACATGAAGGAATAATTATCAAGAATGACATAACACCATCTGAAAAGATAAGGTAAAAGAAATGCACTTGGCATGCATGATGAAGAAATGCTTGAGCTCCAACAAGAATCTTGATGAAGACTTCTAGGATTAATTAAATGAAGATGAACCACCCTGAAGAACTCCGGTAATGAAAGCATGAGAAGTGAAAGATGAAAAGAATAAGATTCAGGCCTGCGATGAATTAGATGGAGCTTTGAAATGATATAATTGAAATAACTTGGAGCTCCGGAAAACAAGATGGACAACTTAGAACCGAGAATATGATATGATGAACAAGCTCCGAAGGAAGGGATTAATCACTTGAATGAAATAAGAATAAGAATTATGTTGTGCGTATCCTTCACCAATTTAAATTGATGACAACCAATGGATTTGGCATACAACTTATTCTCGTTGCAAAGAATTAAAGAGAGATCTCGCACAAACTTGGGTAAATCTTCAACGAACCACCGGTAGGATTATGAAAAGAACAAATGAATTAATACGATAACAAGGAAGAGAAAAACTTGAAAGAACCACCGTAAGAATAGGGAGACGAACGAAGGGGCATCAATGAAGAATATTTGGAGGACGAAGTTGAAAACTGAGAACGAAGAAATATTTTGAGATGATGGCCTTCGGAGGATCACAAAGAAAAGAGTTCATGAAATGCTTCGGATGGGTATAAAGAATTCCTCACAATCAAACGATAATGAGGATGGCATGAAGCTAGAACCACGAATCTTGAGAGAACGGGCCAAGATTTAAGAGAAACACTTCTCCGGTCTCCAAATGTTGAGAATGAAGATGAGAAATGCCATAAGAAATGTTGAGCACTCCGGAATGAAGAATTAAAAAGGTTGAACCAATGATGAACAAGAATTTGAAAGCGATCTTGGGGAAGGCATGTGACTGATGGAAATCATTCTTACGTCACCCTTGAAAAGAATTTGAGTATAACTCTGGAAAAGAAGAGTCAGGTAAGATCCTGGAAAAAGACATGTGGGTTAGGGCCCACTAAAGAAATCACCATTGAAAAAGATTGCTTAAGAGATATTGCACCGGTTGAATTAAATGGCTTGAATAAGATGACAATCCTCAAAAATAATTTGAACGGATTAAGAATGGAATTATGAATCTTCAGCACTCCGGGTATGAATAACAAGAGGAGAATGATTAATTGGTGCACCAGAATAAGAAAGCATTGTGAAAAGAGGAAAAGGATAAGATCAACACCGAAATCTTGAATTACATCCACCTGCAGAATTAGAGAACAAAAGAATGATGAACTTGAAGCTCTTGAGCATCTTCACGATAATTCACCGGATAAGAACATTGAAGACAAGAATGAAGAAACATCCCATGAATAAAATGGATATTTCATTGAGAATTGCTGGCTCCAAGAAGAAGAAGAAGAAGGGTGGGAGGGTGGGGAAAACAAGGACAACTTGGGATGAACGAAATGGACACCCGTTGAAAAGAATTTAACATGAAAATCTCGATAGTCAAGAAGAATTAGCACTCCCATAGAAATATGAGAACACCGATTAGGAAAGGTATGGAATCAACATTTGACATCGAAGCAACTCGAATACCAGAATCAAAACAAGAACAAAGGATAGATATTTCGCAGCATCATCTTCACAATATCATCCGAGCAAGAATTGAACGAATGAATTCCGCAGGTACATCAGCTAGTCGAGAAGCCACTTGGAGAACAAAATGTAAATAAAACAAGAAGGAGCAAGGAACAGATAGAACAAATACAAGATAGAAGCTTCATTCCACATCTTCGTGTTGAAAGCTCATGGAACGTGTTACAAAAGGGTTTTGCAATCCCCGGATCAGCATAGCCAAGGACCCTTTAAGATGCAACTCCCGATCAGAACAAGTCCATAAAACCACTTCACTCAATGTAGAACCCCGAACTTCATATCGTGCACTCGTTGTAAGAATGCCTAGAACTACTAGATGAACCCACCTATTAATTTCCGAAAGTTTCCAGTTATGCAATCAGTTGTTGGGGATACACGGGAAGCACCGCGCAATCAACTCTAAACCTACATCCAGGTGTATCCATCCTTCAACACATAACCAGTCTTTCTCGGAAACTGTTTACCTCGGACCTTCGAAACGCATCCACTATACAAGCTATGGCAATACTCCCGAACTACCTCCCCAGTACTGGGTGATGTCGGGGTTATCTTGCCACTAACCACATAGGAGAGTTTTCGATGTCGGCCGTCTTAAGTATTCTAGTACTGCCGCGATGGATTTGTGACGACAACACCTCGGAGCTCAACTCCCCGGGACACTGCCACAACCCCTAATGACAGGAGGCATCGAGAACAATGTTCTCGTCACAAAGACATCGAAACAATCCAAACAATACTCGCGAGATCCTAAAAAAAATTTGGTGTAATTTTTGAAAGTAGAAGAGGCAAGAGTAGTTGTCAGGAGTCCTCACCAGAGTGAAAAGAGAAGAGGAGCAAAAGAAATCCTACTCTCCGATATATATATAGGACTCAAAACATTTTCAGTGTGTGCCTAGACTCAACCGTCAACGATTCGATCAATCAGTGGGGGCTTCTAGGTCTGAGAAGGCTCTGAATACCAACTTGTAATGCCCAGGATGGGACTATACCTCCTACGTGTCGAGGCACGACTTAAAGGTATAAGCCCATCCTAGAATGATCTCAAGTTTGGTATCTTTGCACGACTCATGTAAAAGAGGGATTAAATTGCCAAAGGAGATAGTTGGCTTACACTCGCCACTTCACACAATACATTACATAAGCAAGACATCATCCAAAACATCACAACCCATCTAAGGGCAAGATCCAAAAGAAAGATACCAAAACAACATAAAGCCACAGGTCAGGATCGAATCATAGTAGAAACCACTACTGATCGTCGAAACGTCACAAGCATACGGCCACACTCTTCAACGAGCTCCCAGTGAAGAACTTGAACCAGCTTCTGCATCAAACTCGGCGGAACCTGCATCTGGTGTTGTAGTAACTGTGAGCCACGAGGACTCAGCAATCCCATAACCATGGGTATCAAGACTAGCAAAGCTTTGGGTAGGAGGAGGTAAAATGGTGAGGCTGCAGCAGCGGCTAAGCATAATATGGTGGCTAGCTTACGAGTACCAGAATAAGATGAGAAGCTACGCAAACGGTCGCAAAAGTGGTGATCGCTAAATATCCTAACTACATACGAGTCAAGCATAACCCCACCGTGTTCTCTTCTCAAAGTGAAAAGAGACAGTCACGGTTACTCACACAGTTGTGTGTTTTACTTCGGATCCTCTGTCAAGTTTTCTACAACCGGACATTAACAAATTCCAATCTGCCACATAACCGTGGGCACGGCTTTCGAAAGATCATAACCCTGCAGGGGTGTTCCAACTTAGCCCATCACAAGCTCTCACGATTAGCTGAAGTGATAAATATAATATCATCACCCCTTATCTTAGGGAAATCCGATCAGGCTCGGCATCCCGGTAGCACAAGTCATTTCGACAATGGTAAAACAAGTCCAGCAAGACCTCCCGGTGTGCCGACACCCTGATGGTAGCCGTGCGCATCTCGTCGCAGGCCGCGTCCGGATGAGCGCTACGTACAGATACCGAAGACCCCAGCGAACTGGGTAGTATCCGCAAGTGACTCTAGTTTGGGACCAACACCATCAGCATTGGCCCCCCTGCTATGTAGAATTAAGAATCCTCGAGGACGCGACCCCCTATGCAATTTTAATTATTTAATTAAGTTGTTATTATGAGGCAAATTAAAACCAATGTTGGGCCTTGCTGGAGGAGTTTTATTCAAAGTCGAACTGTCAAGGGGTCCCCATTTCACCCATCGTGTAAGGAACGCAAAATCAAGGAACATAATGCCGGTTTATCGGCGCCTAAGGTGGCATGAGTGGAACAAAACACCGAGCAAAAGGCCAAGCCTTCCACCCATGCCTAGTATATAGGTGTGTTAATAATAATTATAGATATTGTGATATATCCAACAACAAGTTCCCTCCTGGAACAAACTTCAACTTCACCTGCAACTAACAACGCTATAAGAGGGACTGAGCAAGCGAGGCTGAGCAAGCGGGTAACATAGCCAAACAGTGGTTTTGCTAGGAAGGTGTCAAGGTTAGAGGTTTCATGGCAACAAGAAGAGGGCTGACATAAAAATGGGTAGCGCGACATGTAACGATAGCATCGAGACAACTAAGCATGGCAATGGTAGTAAAGGTATCCAAGGGTATGATCATCTTGCCTGGGATTCCGCAAAGGAAGAAGAACGGGTCCATGAAGTAGACGGAGCAACACAGACGAGCGAATCCTCACAACTCCGGAACGAAACCGAAGCTAACAAGAGAAGCAACCGGAAATAAAGAAACAACACGGTAAACACGCAAGCATAAACATGGCATACGATGCACATCCAAGTATGATGCATGTCCGGTTTAATTATGCATGGCATGGCAAAGTGCACAAACAAAACTACAAGTTAAGTGGAGCTCAATATGCAACGAGTTGCATATTGACGAAACACCACATTTAATTATTTAGTTGACTCTCGTTTATTAACAAGACAAGATTAAATGTTTTTAACATGGCAAGAGGTGAAGCATAATAGAACTACACTATTAATACATTTAAATGAGGCCGGAAGAACAACAATAATTCCGGAAAATCCCCATGGGCATGTTTAATAATTATTAAAGCAACAACAATTCACACATATTAATGTTGTTAATATGATGCGGATGACATGATCAAGTTTATGCAATTTTTATTAAAAGGTTAACATGAAGAAGATATGAAGTATTGTCACCGTGGTGGAAGGGAAAAAGGTGCCACGGCAACGATCCGAAAATGAAGCATGGCAACATCTCGGTTCCGGTAACTCATTGAGAGACCGGTGCAAAAGATAGCGGAGAGCGAGTGAAACAAGATGAAGGTGGGGCGATCCCGTCACCGGGTTCCCACGAGTCGGTGACGAGGCAACCGAGGAACATGACAAACGGATGAAACGGCACGAAGCACACACGGGAAACATTTCATACAACACGAGCAAGCATCACACGGGTCATCCACGGGGTCGTCTCGTTATACCTTTGAAGCGTGCGTTTCGGGGCGGTTCGAGATCGTAGAGGGACGTAGTGGAAGTAGTGGTTCACGTTTCCGAAGAGGAAGTAGTCGTTCCGATATCGTGTCGTGGTACTTGCGGCGTCGGACATCTTCGGGGCGACGGTAGTGGTACACGTTCCGTAGGGGTACTTGTCGCATCGCCATGTAGTTGTTCACGTTCATCGGAGAGGTACTCGCCATCGTAGCCGTTCGGTCTTTCCGGTCTCGTCTCGAGTCGTAGTTGTTCATGTCGTCGAGGTACTTGCCGCATCGACGTGTAGGGGTACTTGGTCGTGGTACTTGGCGTCGGTCCGGTCTTGGCGTCGAAGGGGTACTTGGCGGTCTCGGGGTCCCTCGTTCGAAGAACTCGGCATCACGGCAGCAAGCAAAAGAGGCGCGGCATAAGATGGCAGCAAGCAAAACAGCACGGCACGGTCACGTTCACGGCCACGGCAAGGAGGCTGCTCGGGAAGACGAGACCATGCAGCGGCACGGCGATGAGGTGCTGGAGGTGCTTGGGGCGGCGTCGGCGCTGCACGGACGAGGAGCTGCACGAGGCGACGACTTGGGGGTGCTGGAAGGAGACGACGACAGAGGCGGCGTGCTGCGGAGGACGGCGCAGGGCCATGGCTGGAGAAGCTGCGGCGTCCGCACGGTTCCTGGCCGGCCCGTGGCGAGGAGGACCGAAGGCGCAGGGCGGCGTCCTGGCGGCGAAGGTCCTGAGGGCCGGAGGCGTGCTGGAGAACCGGAGGGAGGTGCGGCGAGAGAAGGGGCGCTCGGCTCCTGGCGCGACTGGAAGGACGGGGCGCGGGCGCTCACAGGAGATGGCGACTCGGGCCGGCCTCGGAGGACGAGGTGCAGAGGACGGAGGGAGGAGCGCTGGAAGGAGGCTGCGACCTCGCATGGCGCTGGAGGAGCTCGGAGGGAGGCAACCGAGCTGGAGAGGCCTTGGCGCGGTCGCGGCGCAGGGGCCTTGCTGGAGGCCTACGATCATGGGCAGGCGACGCTGCGAGGGAATCGAGGAAGGGGCACGGGGAATCAGGGTTGAGGGAAACGGGCGCTCGAGGGAGAGTGGGTCGGGAGGAACGAGGGGGTCGAGGGAGAGTGAGACTCGAGCGAGGGGAGGCTGCGGCGGCGCTGAGAGGGAGAGGGAGGAGCGATCGCTAGGGGCTAGGGTTCGGTAGGGATTGGGCCTATGGGCCAGGAGGGATGCTGGGCCGCAAGGGGGGAGGCTGGGCTCTGTTCTTATTTGATCTTTTTTCCAGAAACCAAATAAGGAAAGAAAAGAATGAGGAGGAGGTGGCTAGGGAAGAATTAGGGCATGAGATCACTTTAACTGGACTCGCAAAATTGAGTTGATTCCCAGAAAAATATAAAAGGGGCATGATTGGAAAATAAATTCAAATTCCTTTGAATTTATTTCAAATGGTGTGAACAAGACTATGATTTAGAAGAGCCCAAAAATGTCCGGAATTTTGGAGGAGCCTCGATAAAAGGAAAAAGAATTATAGGGAGGTTTTGACGGTGAAACTTGAAGTAGGAAAAGCATGGGGAAAAATTATGCACGTGTGTTGGGTTAATTCCAAACAATGGAATATTTATTTATATAGCTCCCTAGATATTGAGAGACTTTTATAAGTTATAAAGAGAAGTCATCCTTCCCTCGATTTAAATGGACCGAAGGCCCACACGATTTATTTAGGTTGAGATGCAAAATAAAATATGACATGATGGCATGATGCCATGATGCAATGCAAAAATAAATAAAGCAAGCACAAAAGAAACACACGGGCAACCCGGAACATCTGGAATCTTCTGGAATCTTCTGGGACGTCGGTCTTCGGGCGTCACAGTTCCGTGACCGTCAATTTCCGAATAGGGATTCGGGAGTTGAACACGGAGGGGTTATGTTTGTTGAGCTTGTAGCTAGGATCACTTCGTAATCACTTCTCGTTCGAGGCTTTCTCTTCTCGATCTCACTCACGTAAGCTAGTTGCTAGTTGCTAGTTGCTGCTGCAGACACTTATTCTTTTCTTCAGCCTTATCCTCTCCCAAGGCTTGAATAGTCTTATTACCCGGGAACGGGATTGCTGAGTCCTCTGTGGCTCACAGTTACTTCACCACACCAGATGCAGGTCCAGTTGTGAGCTATCCAGGTGATGGCACCGAGCTAGATTGGGAGTACGACGAGGAGCGTAGTCGGTACTATGTTCGATATCCGGATGATCAGTAGTGGAGACTCCTACTAGGATTCGATCCGCCTGCGGATGCTATTTAAGTTTGGTATCTTGCATTTGTATTTTGCCCTTAGAGGGTTGTGATATTCTTAATGTATGATGTTTGAGACATGTTATGTAATTGTGTGACGTGGCGAGTGTAAGCCAACTATTTATGTTTACAATCCCCTCTTTTACATGAGATGTGCAAAGATTACCAAACTTGAGATCATTCTAGGATGGACTTATGCCTTTAAGTCGTGCCTCGACATGTAGGAGGTATAACTCCATCCTGGGCATTACAAGTTGGTATCAGAGCCTTCTCCGACCTAGGAGCCCCCACTGTTTGATCGAATCGTTGACGGTCGAGTCTAGGCACACACCGAAAATATTTTGAGTCCTATATATTATCGGAGAGTAGGAATTCTTTGCTTCTCATCCCCTTTCTCTCTGGTGAGGACTACTGACGACTACTCTTGTCTCTCCTATCTTCAAAATTGCACCAAATTCTTTTTTTAGGAATCCCGCGAGTATTCTGGGATTGTTTCGATGTTGTTGTGACGAGGATATTGTTCTCGATGCCTCCTGACATTAGGGGTTGTGGTAGTGTCCCGGGGAGTTGAGCTTCGGGGTATTGTCGTCACAAGCATATCGCGGCAGTACTAAATACTTAAGACGGCCGACATCGAAAATCTCTCCTATACGGCCAGTGGCAAGATAACCCCGACATCACCCAGTACTGGGGAGGTAGTTCGGGAGTATTGCCATAGCTTGTTATAGTGGATGCTTTTCGAAGGTCCGAGGTAAACAGTTTCCGAGAAAGACTGGTTATGTGTTGAAGGATGGATACACCTGGATGTAGGTTTAGAGTTGATTGCGCGGTGCTTCCCGTGTATCCCCAACACCTGATTGCATAACTGGAATCTTTCGGAAATCTATAGGTGGGTTTATCCAGTAGATCGTAGGCATTCTTCCAACGAATGCAGGTTAGTGAGTTCGGGGTTCTACATTGAGTGAAGTGGTATTATGACCGATGTTACTATCAGGAGTTGCATCTTAAAGGGTCCTTGGCTATGCTGATCCGGGGATTGCAAAACCTTTTCGTAACGCGTTCATATGCTTTCAGCACAAAGATGTTAGAACGAAGCTCCTTTCTTGTGTTTGTTCCCATCCGTACCTTGTTGTTTTTCTTATTTTCAATTTGATCCCTATGTGGCTTCTCGTGAAGACTGATGTTATCATTTAACTGAGAATTTCATTCGTTCCTCTTGTTCGAATGATTTCATTCGTTCTTATTGTTCGAATGATTATTATGAAGACTTGTTGCAATTCATTCCATTGATTCAGCTTATACCTTTTGTCAATCAATTGCTGATTCGTGGTCATCTCTTTCAGGATGGCTCCAAAAAAGGTTTCCAACGCTAACCCAGAGGTGGAAGAGGTCCCAGATCATCCTCCTTCCCCTCCTCCTCCGCCTGAGGCTTGGAGAGTGATTATGCACACTACAGCTCAGAACACCCAGTTGTTGATGCAGATGATGCAGCAGATGCAAGCTAATCAAGCTAATCAGGGTGTTCCAGGGAACCAAGGTAACTTCTTCAACCAGCAGCACCATGCTACTCTCAACCAGTTCCTGGCCAACAATCCTAAAGCTTTCAGTTACTGTGTCGACCCTCTTGATGCTGAAGATTGGTTAACCGACATAAAGAAGCATTTTGAGTGCAGTAACGTGAAGGAAGATGATTATGTGAAGTTTGCAGCCTTCCAACTGAAAGATCAAGCAGCTGATTGGTGGCAGCAGTACAAAGACTCCAGGCTAGGTCAAGTGATCTCTTGGGAGAATTTCTGCAAGGATTTTCGCTCGCACCACATTCCTACAAGTGTCATCGAGGGTATGCGTGAGCAATTCCGCAACCTGAAGCAGGGATCCGTGACAGTCTATCAGTATAATGTCAAGTTCCAAAACCTCGCCCGCTATGCTAAGCAAGACATTCCTGATGCCAAGAGAAAAATCTACCAGTTCCGTGGAGGTCTCAAAGATGAGCTTCAGCTTGCTCTCACTTTGTTCGAGCCCGATGAATTCGACAAGTTCTATAACATGGCTTTGAAACAAGAACCAGCTCAGCTTAAGATGGAGGCTTCTAAGAAGAGAATTCGAGATGCCTTTCACTCTTCCTCATCGTCTCAGATGGTCTCGAAGCATCAGAAATTCTGGCTTCCTCCTCCTCCAGTGATTCGAGCTCCTTACAACAACTCCAACAACTCCAATAACTCCAACAACAAGAACTCTAGTGGACGTGGTTTCTCCCACCCACCCAACCCGAGCATCAAGTCGAAGAACCAGTTTCAGTCTCAAGGCTCCAAGTCAAGTGGCTCTCATTTCCGTCCTCTCTCTGAAGTGGTGTGCAACAAGTGTGGCCAGAAGGGTCATTATGCCAACCGTTGTCCGAATCCGAAGCGTCTTCCTCCTCCTCCACCTGTGAGTTCAGCTATTGTCAGGCATGATCCAAAGGCAGCAAGGGTCAATCTGATGAATGCAGCACAAGCGGAGAATTCTTCTGATGTCATTTTGGGTAACCTTCCAGTGAACTCTATCCCTGCTAAAGTGTTATTTGATTCGGGTGCTTCACATTCTTTCATGTCATACCCATTTGCATCCAAGCATAGTGTGACCACAGCAGCTTTACCGAGACAGTTGGCAGTTTCTTCTCCGGGAAAGCAGATGCATTCCAGTATATATGCTCCGAATGTGTCTATTCGCATGGGTGACTATCGCTTTCTGGCTAATCCGGTGGTTCTTGGTAATTCTGACATCGACCTCATCCTCGGGATGGATTGGCTTTCTCAGCACGACGCTCACATTGATTGTGCTCAAAAGGAAGTCAAGATGACTCATTCTGATGAAAATGTGATTATCTTCGCCTCCAGGGATAATACTATCAGGCTTTTCTCTCTCAATGATAAGGGCGAAATTAATGCCATATCTCAAATTCCGGTGGTAAACGAATATCAGGACGTCTTTCCTGAAGAACTTCCAGGCATGCCTCCACACCGTCAGGTGGAATTTGTCATTGAACTCGAGCCGGGTACTAAGCCAGCATGCCGGCGTCCATATAAACTCTCTCCTGATGAATTGAAGGAATTGAAGAAGCAGCTTGATAAACAGGAGAGTATGGGTCTCATCAGGCCTAGTACGTCTCCGTGGGGCTGTGGTGTCTTATTTGTCAAGAAGAAAGATGGCACGGAGCGTCTCTGTGTTGATTACCGACCATTGAACAAGAAGACGATTAAGAACAAGTATCTGCTCCCCAACATCAACGAACTCTTCGAGCAGCTCAAAGGAGCTAAAGTGTTCTCTAAGCTTGACCTCCGAATGGGCTATCATCAAATTCGCATTCGCGAGGAAGACATTCCCAAGACGGCCTTCAGAACGAGCTACGGTTCATACGAGTATACCGTCATGTCTTTTGGTCTCGCCAATGCTCCTCCTACCTTTTCGAGGATGATGCATTACATCTTAGACCCCTATACTGGCGAGTTTGTGCTTGTGTATCTGGATGATATTCTGGTGTTTTCCAAGAATGAAGAAGATCACGAAAAGCACTTACGTCTGGTTCTTGATCGACTCCGAGAGCATAAATTCTATGCCAAGTTCTCCAAGTGCGAGTTTTGGCTCGATAAGGTTTTGTACCTGGGCCACATCATCTCAGCTGACGGTATTGCGGTTAATCCCGAGAAAGTTGAAGCAATTGTCAACTGGGAAGCTCCTCAGAACGTCAAGCAGCTCCACAGTTTTCTGGGTCTTGCCAGCTATTGCAGAAGGTTCGTTGAGAACTTCTCCAAGATTGCCAAGCCTCTTTCCAACCTGCTTCAGAAGAATGTCAAATACTTTTGGTCTCCAGAGTGTGAAGTGGCATTCAAAACTCTCAAAGAGAAGCTCGTCTCTGCTCCAGTTCTGACTCCTCCAGATGAATCCAAGCCCTATGAAGTATTTTGTGATGCTTCTCTTCAAGGTCTTGGTGGTGTGCTTATGCAAGATAAGAGAATTGTGGCATACACTTCTCGTTAGCTAAAGCCAAGTGAGAAGAACTATCCCACACATGATCTCGAGCTAGCAGCTGTGGTACATGCTCTGATTACGTGGAGACATCTGTTGTTGGGCAGAAAGGTCGACATCTTCACTGATCACAAGAGCTTGAAGTACATCTTCACACAGCCGCATCTGAACCGCCGCCAGACTCGTTGGGTTGAAATGATCCAAGAGTATAATCCCAGCATTGAATACACTCCTGGCAAGGCGAATGTGATTATAGATGCTTTGAGCAGAAAGGCATATTGCAACAGCCTTCTTATCAAGCCGTACCAGCCTGAGCTTTGTGAAGCATTCAGGAAACTCAACCTCCAAGTTGTTCCGCAGGGTTTTCTTGCAAATCTTCAAGTTGCTCCTACCTTGGAAGATCAAGTCCGTGAGGCCCAGCTCAGTGATACCATGGTGAAGAAGGTGACACATGGTATTGCAAAGGGCATTCCGAAATACAAGTGCTTCCGTGTTGATGAGAGAGATACCTTGTTCTTCGAGGACAGACTCATTGTTCCCAAAGGTGATCTCAGGAAGCTCATAATGGAAGAAGCTCATGATTCTCTCCTTTCCATTCATCCTGGCAGTTCCAAGATGTACCAAGACCTCAAGCAGTCGTACTAGTGGACACGCATGAAAAGGGAGATTGCCCAATTCGTGAATGAATGTGATGTATGCAGAAGAGTGAAAGCAGAACATCAACGTCCAGCCGGTCTTCTCCAACCTCTTCCTATCCCCGAGTGGAAGTTCGACCACATTGAAATGGACTTCGTCACTGGCTTTCCTAAATCCAAGCGAGGAAATGATGATATCTTTGTGGTGATTGACAAGCTTACCAAAGTCGCTCACTTTCTGCCAGTCAAAGAATCAATCAATGCAGCTGAATTGGCAGAGTTGTACACTTCCAGAATTGTGTCCCTTCATCGCATTCCTCAAGTGATATCCTCAGACCGTGGAAGTTTGTTCACTTCAAGGTTCTGGGACTCCTTTCAGTCCGCCATGGGCACGAAGATCAGGTTCATCACTGCTTTCCACCCTCAGACTAGTGGTCAAGTCGAGCGAGTGAATCAGATTCTAGAAGATATGCTCAGAGCCTGTGTCATCTCCTTTGGCATGAAATGGGCAGACTGCCTTCCATTTGCCGAGTTCTCTTACAACAACAGCTTTCAAGCAAGTGCCGGCAAAGCACCATTTGAAATCCTCTATGGCAGAAAGTGCCGTACCCCTCTCAACTGGTCTGAAACAGGCGAATGTCAACTTCTTGGCAATGACTTGATCTCAGAAGCCGAAGAAATGTGCAAAGTCATACGTGAGAATCTCAAGGCCGCTCAGTCGCGTCAGAAGAGTTACTATGACAGAAAGCATCGTGATTTGGCCTTCAACATTGATGATCATGTCTATCTCCGTGTTTCCCCGATGAAAGGCACCCAAAGATTCGGTATCAAAGGAAAGCTTGCTCCTAGATACGTCGGGCCTTTCAAGATTCTTGGCAAGAGAGGCGATCTAGCCTATCAACTTGAGCTCCCTTCAAACTTCGCCAATGTTCATGATGTCTTCCATGTGTCTCAACTTCGCAAATGCTTCAAGGCACCTGAGCGCATGATTCCGTTTGAAGAGATTGATCTTCAACAAGTCCTGTCCTACCGAGAGCACCCAGTTGCAATTCTCGAAGAAACCGAACGCAAGACCCACAACAAGTCCATCAAATTCTTGAAAGTCAAGTGGTCACATCACACCGACCGAGAAGCTACCTGGGAACGAGAAGATCATCTTCGTTCCGAGTACCCTTCCTTTTTCCAGTCCTAGATCTCGGGACGAGATCTTTTTGTAGTAGAGGAGAATTTGTAATGCCCCGGATGTAATACTTTCCCTTTTGGGTATATAATATATCTCCGGCTTCATCTATTTCCATTCCGGGTTCTTTGTCTTTCGGGTTTTCGTCGTGTTGTTGTGTGCGTGTGTGGCATTCATTCATATCATGTAGACATGTGCATTGCATTGCATTTGTGTTGTCGGTTGCATCCGGTTCCCCGCGTTCCTTCCCGTTGTCCGTTTCGCGTTCCGGAGCTCCCTCACATCTCCGTGGCGTCCCGTAGGCCTACTTTGGTGTTTGGGCGTGTAACGTTACCGGTGTGCCGCGAGGTTGTTGTGTGTGTTGTTGTTTTGTTGTGTGCAACCCGCCTCTCAAATCTCGTCGCGTTTGGACTCCGTGTGCTATCCCAACAGTTATTCGTGTGGGTCCAAAGTGCCTTCACTTTGTGTCCCAGAAACATCCCTCCTGCAGCCCACTACCCTCTTCTAGGCCCATCCTGACTCCCCCGGCGATCGGATCCGTCGGAACGCGATCTGAGGGCTCCTAACACCCCTAAATCCCCTAACCCTAAATTCTGCTATATAATAGACCCTAGTCTACTTGGGCATCTAGCTTCTACCTCCTCCTTCCCCTAAATTTCTGGATCCAGCCACCACCTCTCAGCCACTTGGCTGTCCATCTCCTAAAAATCCGCCAGATCCCGAGGGAACCAGCAGATCGCCGCCGCTCGGGACGAGGGCGCCCAATCCCCTCGCCCGTCCAGATCGCATCGCCAGAGTCAACGGCCTTCGTCCCCCTCGACCGTTTCCCTCCGCACAGGCCAACGATCGGGTCCTGGACCACATCCCCGCACCGCATCGCTGCCCGATCGCCTCCGCGAAGGCCCGCGTCGGGCCTTCCAGCGCCGAGCCACCGGGCGCCAGCCGGCCCACCTCCGTCGCATCGCCCGCAAGCCGCCTCACCAGCTCGACCGCATCGCACCGCAGGCTGGGCCTCCCGACCGCCCCAGGCCGCCGCACGCCCAGGCCGCGGCCTTCCCCGCGCCAGCAGGCCACCAGGCCGGCCTCCCTCCGTCTCCCGCGGGCCGAAGCAACCGCTCCGCTGGGCCGCCGCCTTTTCTCCAGATCTGGCCCGAATCCCTTTGATTTTTCTGATCTGAGGTTATTTCTTAAACCCTAGTCCCTGAGATCTATTAATCTGTGATGCAATGTTCTACTGTGGATATCTTTTTGTGTGTTGCTCCGATTCGCGCAAATAGCATGTCCAGATGTTCGTGGGATCGTGCACTACGTTTTATCTTTTAGTGTCATGCATGTTAGAGATCATCTAGGTGCTCGTTTTGCTGTTGCAAGAGTGCATCGTGATATAAACTGTTGTTATGTGATGTTTTTATGTCATCTTTGCCATGTGATATCTTTTAGCTCGTTTGTCCGAATGATGCAAATGACATGTCCACGTGTTCGTCTTGCCATGCTCTACATGTTGTATGTGATAGGTTGCATGATAGATTTATTCTTGCCATGTTTATCATCGTTGCAAAGTGCCATGTGGCTATGATGTTGTTTCACTTGTTATGAAATGCCATCTTGTTGAGCTCGTTGCTATCGTTGTGTTTATCTCAATGAAGCATGCTTGTGTGTTTCGGAATCACCATCATGTGTACTTTGATGAGGTGCCTACCACTTGCCATGTTTAGTTTCGAGGTGACTTAAACATGCTCTTTTAGATGCCATGATGAGATTATTGTTTTAGGACTTAGTGGATTTTCACTAAGTCTGAAATCTGTAACGTTCCGATGCCATGTTCGTGTGATGTTCTAGGACAAAGCATGATAGTTTTGGAGTGGATCTTGATTGTTCCTTGTAGTATATATTGTTCTCTTTCCATCCATGTTCTCACATGTTTATTTGAGTGGCTGTAGCATGTTTATCTTTTGCTCCAAAGTTTCAATAAAATTCTGCTGCCAGAATTTTATTGTCAAGTTCAATATGTCCAGGCTTATTGCTATTGAACCGTGGCTCCTTTGGGGGTGCACCTTTGGACTTAGTTGCTGTAGTATATGTCTAGTTTGTGTTCATGTCCTTGCCATGTTGTTTGAGTGTTGTAGCTTAATTATTTTGTGCTCCGAAGTTGCTATGTTGCTGTAATTTTCAGCTTTCGCTCATTTCTTGTTTCGGGCATAACTTTTAGCCCGTAACTCCGATTTCAGCGAATCTTATATGAAACTTGATTGATTTTCTGTGTAGATTAATAATATCATATTGTTATCATGTTTTGAGGTGTTTTGCTTGAGTGCTATTTTTCCGTGCTCCGTGTGCATCCTTAGTGCATCCATCATTTTTCGAGTGCGCATTGCATCTTGTTGATTTGTGCTTGGTGTGATTGTTTTGTTTAGAGCCGGAAGCTGAGACCGAGTTCGAGTACGAGCACGAGGTTTCCAACGAGGTTGAGCACGAGGACCCTTCTTACGATCCGAACGACTTCTCTTCAAGCAAGATGACCGAACCTCGATAACACTACTATCTTTGCCTATTGCTAGTAGTTCTGCTCTATAGTTTTGCCTCGATGCCCATGATCTTCTTGTCAGCCTCCTACTTGTAACCATTGCCCTGTTTAACCAACCTACCTATGCAAACCGTTGCTTGGCTAAGTACGCTTCGCTCAGCCCTTCTTATAGCATTGCTAGTTGCAGGTGAAGATCGAAGATGCTTGCTTCATGTTGAAGTTTTGTTGGGTTATATCACACTATAAAATGCTTAAAATGAAATCATCTATATATTGGCAAGGGTGGAAGGCTAAGCCTTTTGCTTGGTGATTTGTTCCACTCATGCCGTCAGGAACCGTATAAATCGGTGTTATGTTCCTTGATTATGCGTTCCTAACACGGTTGGGGTGTATGGGACCCCCTCGATAAACCGCTAAGTGCTAAGTCTTTTCCAGCAAGTCCCAACATTGGTACTATTCGCCTAATAACAAACTAAACTTGCATAGGGAGTAATTAACCCTCTTTCTTAATCAATAACCCCGGGCCAGTGCGCCACATGAGTGTTGGTCCGAAACGGGGGTTCTGCGGGGCCGCCTTGGGGCAACCCGAGGTATCTGGTATACACCCGTAGAATCACCCATCCGGTCATGGCCTGAGACGAGATACGCGCGGCTACTATCAGGGTGTCGGCACGCCGGGAGGATTTGTTGGATTAGTCTTACCTTAGTTCGGTATATCTTGAGCACAGGATTCCGAGAATACTCGGGTCTTCCCACTTTGGAGTTGCGACTCCGCGGATCGTGGGCTTGTAATGGGTCAAGTTGGAACACCCCTGCAGGGTTATGAACTTTCGAAAGCCGTGCCCGCGGTTATGTGGCAGATGGGAGCTTGTTAATATCCGGTTGTAGATAACTTGACACAATGTTTCTAATACACTACCAGCGTGTGTTCCGTGACCGTCAATTTCCGAATAGGGATTCGGGAGTAGAACACGGAGAGGTTATGTTTGTTGAGCTTGTAGCTAGGATCACTTCGTGATCACTTCTCGTTCGAGGCTTTCTCTTCTCGCTCTCACTCACGTAAGCTAGTTGCTAGTTGCTAGTTGCTGCTGCAGACACTTATTCTTTTCTTCAGCCTTATCCTCTCCCAAGGCTTGAATAGTCTTGTTACCCGGGAACGGGATTGCTGAGTCCTCTGTGGCTCACAGTTACTTCACCACACCAGATGCAGGTCCAGTTGTGAGCTATCCAGGTGATGGCACCGAGCTGGATTGGGAGTACGACGAGGAGCGTAGTCGGTACTATGTTCGATATCCGGATGATCAGTAGTGGAGACTCCTACTAGGATTCGATCCGCCTGCGGATGTTATTTAAGTTTGGTATCTTGCATTTGGATTTTGCCCTTAGAGGGTTGTGATATTCTTAATGTATGATGTTTGAGACATGTTATGTAATTGTGTGACGTGGCGAGTGTAAGCCAACTATTTATGTTTACAATCCCCTCTTTTACATGAGATGTGCAAAGATTACCAAACTTGAGATCATTCTAGGATGGACTTATGCCTTTAAGTCGTGCCTCGACACGTAGGAGGTATAACTCCATCCTGGGCATTACACCGCTTCATCCCGCAATACCGCTGAATCAAAATAAGACTAGGGAAGGAAGCAATCTGAATATCAACGCCCAGAAACTCCTTTGTGTTCTACTCATGATGTCATCTACGCACAGACCTAGCTCGTGATGCCAATGTTGGGGAACGTTGCATGGGAAACAAAAAAAATCCTACGAACACCCAAGATCAATCTTGGAGATGCACATCTACGAGAGAAGAATTGGATCCACATACCCCGTGTAGATCGCTAAGTGGAAGTGTTCAAGAACGCGGTTGATCTAGTTGTACGTATTCGCTATCCAATCACGATCCGTCCCGCAAACTCCGATCTAGTGCCGAACGGACGGCACCTCCCCATTCAACACACGTACGGCTTGTTGACGCCTTCACCTCCTTGATCCAGTGAGCAATGGTGAAGTAGTAGCTCGAGTCCTCCGGCAGCACGACGGCGTGGTAGCGGTGGTGGTGGAGGAATTGCGGTAGAGCTTCGCTAAGCACTACGCGTATGAGGAGAAGAGCAACGGGAGAGGAGGGGCAGCGCCAAGGCGTGTAAGGGTGCGGCTGCCCTCTCTATACCTCTCTATATGTAGGGGGAGGGGGAGAAGGGGCGGCCCTAGGAGATCCCATCTAGGGCCGACGGCCACTAGAGGGAAACCCTAGATGGGTTTTCCCCCCTAGGAGACTTGGCCCTCAAGGCAAAGGGGTGGGGACCCTAGGGGTCGCGCCCCCACCTCCTCTGCCAACATGGGAAAGGGTGAGGGGGGCGCACAGCCCCTTAGTGGGCTGGTTTTCCCCCTCCCCTTGGCCCATGAGCCCCCCCCCCCCAACACTTGTCGGGGCCCCCAAAAATCCCTTTCGGTCAATGCTGGCCATCACCCGGTACGCCCGGAGCACTTCCGGACTCCAATACCCTTCGTCCAATATATCGATCTTCACCTCCGGACTATTCCGGAGTTCCTTGTCACGTCCGGGATCTCATCCGGGACTCCGAACAACCTTCAATAACCACCATAATGACTCAACTATATTAATATCGTCACCAAACGTTAAGTGTGTAGACCCTGCGGGTTCGAGAACTATGCAGACATGACCGAGACACCTCTACGGTCAATGACCAATAGCGGGACCTGTATGCCCATATTGGTTCCCACATATTCTACCAAGATCTTATCGGTTGAACCTCGATGTCAAGGATTCACATAATCTTGTATGTAGTTCCCTTTATCTATGGGTATGTTACTTGCCCGAGATTCGATCGTCGGTATCTCCATACCTAGTCCAATATCATTACCGGCAAGTCTCTTTACTCGTTCAGTAATAAAATATCC
The DNA here is from genome assembly GCA_902687465.1 of Secale cereale. NCBI lineage: Eukaryota > Viridiplantae > Streptophyta > Magnoliopsida > Poales > Poaceae > Secale > Secale cereale. Next base: position 145,604,152 of record LR738709.1, read on the forward strand.
CGTGGCCAACTCATTAGTCACATTGCTTGCAAGCTTCTTGTGATGTTGTATTACTGAGTGGGCCCTAAGATACCTTTCCGTCACACGGAGTGAAAAATCCTAGTCTTGATCCATGCCAACTCAATAGAAACCCTCGGAGATACCTGTAGAGCACCTTTATAGTCACCCAGTTACATTGCGATGTTTGGTACACACAAGGTACTCCTCTGGTGTCAGTGAGTTGCATGATCTCATGATCATAGGAACATATACTTGACATGCAGAAAACGATAGTAATAAACTTGACACGATCATATGCTACGTTCATAGTTTGGGTCTCGTCGATCACATCATTCTCCTAATGATGTGACCTCGTTATCAAATGACAACTCATGTCAATGGCTAGGAAACCATAGCCATCTTTGATCAACGAGCTAGTCCGGTAGAGGCTGACTAGGGACATATTGTCGTCTATGCATCCACACATGTATTTAAGTTTCCAATCAATACAATTATAGCATGGATAATAAACGATTATCATGAACAAAGAAATATGATAATAACCAATTTGTTATTGCCTCTAGGTCATATTTCCAACAAAGTGAACACGTGTAAAGGAGATGGTTAACCTTTATGTATGTGAAGTAGATGTCGCACGTGTCACTTGCCGAACAGACTCTTGACATGGTAATGTCCGCAGGATGCTCCGCATCACCAGCTGTCTACTCCGTGTGCATGTCGGCCTAAGGTTCGAATCTAGCATGACAGGAGACACATTCTCTACTTATTGTGTGCATGTCCAGATGCATCAGTGGAGTGTCGGGTGATGTGTGGGACTTCCGTATGCGGCCCGGTTTCTAGCCAGATTTGATCAGATTTGGCGCCGGGACCTTGGTGTGCGCATGGCTCTCTGCTGGATGTAGACGATGCGTTAATGTGCTGGCTTTCCGCACATGCGATGGCCGGATGGCGGCGCTACGGTCCACTCTTTGGTGGTGGTGATTCAGATCCGGTCGACCGGATGGTGGTGACTACAAAGTACTGCATCGACTTCCTATGGCTCCCCGACAGCGATGATCATCGAAAGGCCTGGAGGGGTCATTACTCATGATCCGATGGTTGACTTCAACAGTGAGATTCAAATTATATACGACGGCTTGACACAGAGGGATGGTTGCGCAGTGGCGGCATTCACATCGCATGTAGCTGCTGGGATCACGAAAAAATGGTGGCGACAACACATGAGCGAGTTCGATGATGGTGCTACTTGAGCATGTCTTGAGCTCCAGGGCGAAAGCCTAGGTCAGACCCGAGTGGTTATACCTAGCAACGACGACGTTTTTCTTATGTCGTTACCTTGTTGAAGGCATTGCCCTTGGATAGGCTCGAACTGCAGGGTGAAAATCTATATTCTGGCCCTGTGGTTGGATTTGGTGATGGCGGCACCTGAGTGTCGCTCCTTTCCTGGATGCGTTGATGTTTAAAAACCTCGTTGTCCATGTAGTGTCAGAAGATGGCTGGTGAGGATATGATCATGGTTGTAGTTTGCCGATTGCAAATCAGATGCTTCGATTTTTTTTCTCGCCTTCACATAGCTTTGGTCTTGTATAACTTTGTTTGTTGTCGGTGTTTTTTCACATGTGTGAGTTGGTGTAGGTTTTGTGCATCCTAGCTATGCAGAAGCCGGGTGTGTTCTTATTGTGTTATCTATCTTCTTGGTGCTCCATTTTGAGCTAGTCAAAATCATCCTTTGTCGAAAAAAATAAATGCCGCCGCATATGTTTCGTTCCGGACTAACCAACAATTTTTGAGTTAGTATATGATGTGATGCCGAGACTACTTTGTTTTTGCTACAGTTTTTAGTTGACCACAAGTGCATTTATGCGCTACTTCTCAACACTATTAGGTCACTCGCATGTTTCTCAAGCGTGCTCATTCCTGCCCACGTATTTGCAACTTGCTTATACCTGGCCTTTAGCAAGTGGCAACTAGCAAGCAGGGAATTGCATTGCCTGCTCCAAGCTCCAGACTTCACCTTTGTCTTTGCCTTTGGAAATTTCCCCAACCTAATCTTCTTGTGTGAGACGAGGCAGACAGCCGAGAAGATGAAGAGGATACGTGGTCGTATTGGATTGAAAGGTTTCGCTGGTGTTGATTGTAATGGGATGAGTGGGGGCCTTGCGTTGTTCTGGCATGAATCGTATGAGGTGGAGGTGGTGGAGAAGGATTATCGATTTATCGATGCTCTTGTGCGAGTGAAGGAGGGGGCAGATCAGTGGAGACTTACCTGTGTGTATGGGGAGCCGAGGGTGGAGAACCATCATCTTATGTGGGAAAAGCTGCTGCGGTTGAACAACTCTAATGACCTACCGTGGCTTGTGGTGGGAGATTTCAATGAGGCTATGTGGAGTTACGAGCACTTGTCAGCCACCCCTCGAGCGGAACCCCAAATGGTGGCATTCCGAGATACTATGGAAATTTGCGGACTTGTGGACTTAGGGTTCATGGGCATTCCATTCACATATGATAACAAAAGGAGAGGAAGCACAAACGTGCAGGTTCGTCTGGATAGAGCTATGGCCACAAATGCATGGAGGAACCTGTTTGCCTTTTCTTCAGTCTTACATGTTCCCTCGCCATGTTCGGATCATGTGGCCCTCGTGGTTAAAGGATCACCGGACCCAGGACCAAACGGGACTAAGGTAAAACGCTATGAACTTTTTTGGGAAAGGGATTCTGCCCTTCCAGAGGTGATCAAAGATGCGTGGGATGCAGTGGGGAATATTCAGACTTTGGCCCAGTTACGGGATGCCCTATCTAAAACTATGACAACTTTGAGGCTGTGGAGCAGGAAGTTTGGGAATGTGACCCGGGAACTTGCCAAGTCACGGACCCAGCTGGAAGAACTCATGCATATGAATGCGGACAGACAGGACATTAGAAGGGTAACTGACAGGATGAATGAACTACTCTACCAGGAGGAGATGCTCTGGCTACAGAGATCTAGGATAATGTGGTTGAAAGAGGGTGATAGGAACACCAAATATTTCCAGAGTAAGGCGGTTTGGAGGGCTAGGAAGAATAAAATCCGTGAACTAACGGATAGCATTGGTGCAGTGCACTCGGACTTCGAGTCCATGAGCAAGCTGGCCACAGATTACTTCCAAGATATCTTTGCAGCGGACACTTCTCTTGATGCATCACCAATATTGGAACTGGTAGAAGCTAGGGTGTCGGAGGATGATAATGTTAAACTTTGCGCCGCATTCAGTGATAAAGAGATATCTGACGCCCTGTTTCAAATAGGGCCACTTAAGGCTCCAGGACCGGATGGCCTCCCAGCCAGGTTCTTTCAGCGCAACTGGAGTACTTTGAAAGATGGGGTTTTAGCGGCTGTCAAGGAATTCTTCCACTCTGGAGTGATGCCGGAAGGAGTAAACTCTACCTCTATTGTACTTATTCCTAAAGTGCAAAACCCCTCCGGTCTAAAAGATTATAGGCCAATAAGTTTATGCAATGTCATTTATAAGGTGATCTCGAAGTGCCTGGTGAATAGGTTGAGGCCTCTCTTGGATGATCTTATCTCGCCTGAGCAAAGCGCCTTTGTTCCTGGAAGGCTAATTACGGATAATGCGCTCGTGGCGTTCGAATGTTTACACTACATTAAGCAAGAGAAAGATCCTTCGAGGAGTTTTTGTGCATACAAGCTTGATCTCTCCAAAGCATATGATAGGGTAGATTGGATCTTCTTGAGGCAAATGATGCAAAAGATGGGATTTGCTCAACGATGGGTGGACTGGATAATGTCTTGTGTCACGTCGGTGAGATATTCTGTTAACTTCAATGGATCTCTCTTGGATTCATTTGCACCGTCTCGAGGTTTACGGCAAGGTGATCCTCTATCTCCCTTTCTGTTTTTATTTGTGGCTGATGGGCTGTCATTACTACTGAAGAACAAGGTGGCATCGGGGGACTTAACCCCTGTCAGAGTCTGTAGGTCTGCGCCGGGTATCTCTCATCTTCTTTTTGCGGATGATACATTGTTGTTCTTTGAGGCTTCAAGAGCGCAGGCGGAAAGAGTTAAAGCGATTTTGAACCTCTTCGGGAAAGCGACAGGGCAAGTTCTGAACTTTGATAAATGTTCGATACTATTTGGAGAGGCCTGTCCAGGGGACGTGCAAGAAGGAGTCCGAGAAGCCCTGCATATTTCAAGCATGTCGTTCGAGGAGAAGTATCTGGGATTGCCCACCCCGGAGGGACGTATGTCAAAAGGCCGGTTCCAAAATCTGCAAACAAGCCTCACCAAACGTCTGATGCAGTGGGGGGATGGGCTTTTGGCTCAGCCCGGACGGGAGGTTCTTATCAAATCTGTGGCGCAGGCGCTTCCAACTTTCATAATGGGCGTTTTTAAGGTTCCCTTTGCAGTATGTGATGACCTAACACGCATGGTTAGGAACTTTTATTGGGGTGCAACTGATGGCAAAAGGAAAGTTCACTGGAGAAGCTGGGACAAGTTGCAGAAGCCAAAGGAGAAGGGAGGGGCGGGGTTTAGAGATTTTCGGATGTTCAACCAGGCCTTGTTAGCACGCCAAGCGTGGCGCCTACTAACTAACCCGAACAGCCTGTGTGCCCAAGTTCTGAAGGCGAGGTATTACCCTAGAGGCAAGCTGGAGGACACTGTTTTCTCAGGAAACGCTTCCTCGTCATGGCAAGCGATCAGCTATGGTCTGGAACTACTGAAGAAAGGTCTGGTGTGGAGAGTAGGGAATGGAAGAAGCATCCGGGTATGGCGAGACAATTGGATACCGCGGCCTTTCTCTTACAAGCCAATTTCGCCGAAGGGAAGGTGCCGTATTCGTTTTGTTTCTGACTTGCTGAATCCTAATGGGTCGTGGAACTACGAGCTTCTTAACAGACATTTTGTTGCGGCTGATGTGAATGAAATAGCAAAGATAAAGGTCTCCCCCAGACTGGAGGATGATACGTTAGCCTGGGGCCCCGGGAAGTTTGGCGTTTTCACAGTAAAATCAGCTTATACCCTAGCTTTTGAGGAGGAACACCGTGCCTCGGAGTCGTCGTCGAGCTCGGTGCCAGGGGGACAGAGGAAATGCTGGAGTTACATATGGAAGAGCTGGGCGCCGCCGACGGTCCGTAACTTTGCGTGGAGGCTTGCTACTAACTCGCTCCCGACGTGGCAGAGGAAACAAAGAATTGGACTGGAGGTTACTAGCCAGTGCCCAGTGTGTGGAAGAGAAGAAGAAGATAACTTTCATCCGTTTATCCGGTGCCAGCTTGGGAGAGACTTGTATTTGGCAATGTCGAAAGTTTGGACGATCCCAGCGATTGACAAGCTAGCTAATAATGGGAAGGAATGGCTCCTACATGCCCTGGCTCCTTTGAGTGAGGTGGGCCGGATGATGGTGATGTTGATCTTCTGGAGGTCATGGTATATTCGGAATGAGGTAACCCACTCAAAGCCGGCTCCACCCTTGGAATTATCGGTGAGATTCTTACAGAGCTATCTTGATTCTCTTATTGGTGTGAGAATGAACCCCGATGCTGACCCTGCGAAAGGGAAATCGTACATCACATATGGAGGAAAATTTCGAGAGGACAGTTCTTTTAATATGCCGGTGGTGAGAAGATGGTGCCCCCCGGAGATGGGATGGAATAAACTTAATACGGATGGATCCTTTGTCGCAGAAGAAGGAGCCGGTGTTGGGATGATTATGAGAAATCATCTCGGGGCGATCATGTTTTCTTCATGCAGGGCCTTATTTTCATGCCGTGACGCTTTGGAGGCGGAGCTTAGTGCTTGTATGGAGGGCCTCTCCTTGGCGATCAACCGGAGTGACCTACCAGTGCTAGTGGAGATGGATTCCCTTGAAGCTGTTTCCATGATTTCATGTGGTGGTGTCGATCGCTCTATCTATGCCCCTATTGTGCAAGAGATAAAACACTTACTTTCTGCTAGGCAATCTCGTGTAATTCATATCTCTAGGCACCAGAATAAGGCTAGTGATTATTTAGCTTCCTTTGCAAGGAAACATGGTAGGACTATTACTTGGCTGGGAGATGGTCCGGAGGCTCTCAAGGAGATAACGTTGGATGATTGTAAAGACCTTTTAATTGAGTAATGAAGTTCTTTTACCCGCAAAAAAAAAAAAAAATTCCAAGGGCCATACAAGGGATCGCGTCAAAGAAGGAAAATGTTCTTATATGCAGCGAGAAAGTACTACTCCCTCCGTTTCTAAATATAATTTTTTTAAACATTTTAAATAAACTACAACATACGGATATACGTAGACATATTTTAGAGTGTAGATTCACTTATTTTGCTATGTATATAATCATTTGTTTTAATTTCTAAGAAGACAGTAGTACAAAAAACAGTTTATGTAAAGAGTAAAATATCCATCCTTGTCACTTCCTCGTTCCCACTAGATATGGCCAGTTGTGTTTCACAAAATGTCGTTTTCCACCAGCTAGGCAGCCACCTCTAAGCGCTCTAGGTAACACATTTATCATTCCATGAGAGACTCCCTTGGCATTATCCTTGTACAGGTTCATGAGAAAATCACGCAGAGAACGGTATGGGAGGTGCGTGGTTATTTCCTTTTGCTTCCTAGGTGTTGTTTTCTTCGCAGCCCGCAGATTCAGCCACCGGACCGGCCAATGCCATTTGCGAATAATGTAACACGGCAACAAAGCGCACTTGCTTTAGATTTAAGGCAAAGCTGCCGGCCTGCCGGGCACTTGATTCGTTTTCCCACGGGCAAACAATTCCGTAACTGGTCGATGGATTGAAGGCAGAGTACTTTGTGCAATTAAATACGAAGATATGGAGATAGTTGCGTATCATGGTGGTTGGTCATGGCTCATCAGTTCGTACATAAACATAGTCCACCCACCGCAACCCAACGGAACACAATCAACTTGTGAAGGTTGGTGCGTAGCAGCTACTCCCTCCGTCCGGAAATACTTGTCATCAAAATGGACAAAAAGGGATGTATCTAGAACTAAAATACATCTAGATACATCTCTTTTTATTCATTTTGATGACAAGTATTTCCGGACGGAGGGAGTACAATGTTTTTCATTCATATAGGTGCATCATAATGTTAGGGTAAATAACACAGAAACACGCTACTACTAGTATTTTGTTGAGGGGAAGACAGCATGGAGCGCGATAATGTTCAGATCCAGATGTCATCAGTTTTCAGATACAGATTTAACCAGTGTTCAGATCCAGATTTAACACAGAAACAATGCTAGCACAAGTACCACAGATTTGGGACATGCGGGGAATCAGTTTGAAACATCTGCGCCTCTAAAACAAGCAGACCGGCGAGCGTCGCGGTGGCCGGAGACGAAGGAAATGGATCAACCTTAAAACTGGATCTCATTTCCGACCACTCTCCTCTAAGCTCTAACGCATCCTCCATCACAACAACTACAAACAGAAACGATTGGTGATCCCCAAATCGTGAGAGGAAACAACTAGGTACACGCACGGGCACAGCAGCTCTGCTAGTGTCGGCGAGTTGGCTGGCGGCCTAGGTGGAGCGCGCGAGGCGGGAGGCGATGGCGGAGTGGTACATGGCGTCGTGGAAGCTCTCCGTCTCCACCATCCGCGCCCGCAGCTGCCGCGCCTTCTCCTCCGTGAGCCCGCCCACGAACGACCTCCCCGCCTTCTCCTCCTCCACCGCCGACATCGCCGGCGCCGGTGCCGCGGCCTCGATGTAGTCCGCCCGCCCGGACCAGCCGAGCAGCGGCGCCCACCACTTGCCTCCCTCGGGGGCTCCCGCCGCGCGGACCCGCCCGGCGCCAACGGAGCCAGAGGCGGAAGCGGCGCGGGGCCGGAAAGTCGTTCCCGTCGACGGGCGGGGGGAGAAGGAGACGGCGGATGCAGGAGGTGCCATGGCCATTAGCTCGGTCGCTTGCTTCGCTCGTAAGATTCTACTACGGGGTTTCTTTGCTTTCGGTTTGGTGAGAGATGATGGTGACTGTTGTAAACTGTGAATGCTTGAGCTTGCGAGATGGAGAGGTGGAGATGGTGGAAATTTATAACGGGCAGGGGAAGAGGATGAAGAGTGGATGGGAACGGGGGTGCGCTTTTCCTTTAGGCCTCATTTGATAGGAGTGGATCGGAGGGGATTTGAGCGGAATTTCCTCGCGTGGCTCATAAACCTTGCGAAACCATGTGGGCTCATTTGATACGTCGGGTTTCGACGGCCCAACCCCTCGGACCCCCCTCAGATCCCTCATTTCCACGTGGTTGAGAGCCCTCGAGGGGGACCTCGGGGATTTGGAGGAGACGAGCCTGCCCGCCGCCCGCTCAACGCGCCGCCACCCACCGCCTTGACGCCGGCGTACCTCCTCCGTCATACTGGCCTTCGCCCCAAAGGTATGTCCTTGCCGCCCCTCCCCTTCTTTCGCAGAGGTAATCCTCGCCATGGCTGCCACCTCACATGCATCCTCCATCCGCCTTGTCTTCCGGGCGAGCTCGCCAAGAACGCCGTCTTCGTCCCCTCGTCATGGACCATCTCTTCTAGCCCCTCGTCAACCCTACCCCAACCTGGCGAGATTGCAATAAATTAGTGATGGTGATGTTCTGATGGATCTAGGAGGATAAATTGATAGATTATAGTACTGGATCAGCAGATTGTAGTGCTGGATAAATCAGTAGATTGTTGTACTGGTTCATAAATTAGCAGATGGTGATGGTACGATGGATAAATTAGCAGATTCTGGTACTACTGAGCATCAGCACATCAAAGGAACGTAGTGGTCTTTTTTTACATGGATGGTGAATAATCTGTAAACTACTAGTTCAAAGCAACGTAGTGGTCTGATGGATTTTTTGTCTTGTTTACATATTTAGTTTCCAACATAATGATCGCTCGATCTGTTTCATTCCTGTATACATCATGCTCAATTCTTACCATGATCATCCCTGCTTATTTTTGTTGATTATCTCTGTTTATTTCAGTAAATCTCATGATTTATGTCTGTATATAACAAATGATTTTTAGTAAATATGCATACCACTATAGCTACTGTGGTGACACATTCATGTTCAGAAAATGGACAACAAATAGTTTGGTTGTCCACACGAATTAGGAGGGGAAAAAGATCGTCGTTCCAATCGTGCCTTGGCTACATTTGTAGTATCACTTTATTGTTGTTTCAGCACAAGGTTCTATCCATCTGCTGTTTAGGCAAGTGCAGCATGTGTAGTTTTGGGACAACAGGACCAAACTAAATCTATGTACATAAGCCATCATCATTTCACAAGTACTAGCACTCCTATTAACTGTGGCAAACTTTATAGCCAACTCTGTGGCAAAAGAAATTAAACAGTGTTATTTCTCATCTGTAAATAAATATATTGTATTTTTGCCCAGCTCCATGCTGATAAATAAATAGTATTAATGCCCATCTGTTCATGTGCAAAATTTACTAGTATCCATGTAGGACTAGAAATTTGTGACATCTAGCTTTAAATGAGCATGTTTGTGAGCCCAAATCTGTGGGATAAATTGTGAGACAAAATGTATCGTCATGTACATGCTTTCCTGGTTGTTGTTTCCACTATAAACAAGCATATGTTCATCTCTTTTTGTTTCATCAGGTTCTTAGGCAACCAAAGAAGCAAAGACTAAACAAGTTGGATGATCATTGAGCTATTGCACAAGTACCAATTATGGCGTTGTGTTGTGACGGTTATGGCTGCTATGGATGTTTCGAGGACCTGATGTTCTCGTCATGGAGTGCAATACTTGCATTTGATTCCTGATAATTATGTAATACTCATCATATTCTGTTCTAGTTTAATTTGGTAGCAAGATGCCTACAAATCAGAATGTTCAACTTAGCAAGTTATTCTTATTATGCATAATCTGGGAGCAAGTACCGATGAAGTTCTATATCATTCCTTCTTATACGAGATGTTAAAGTTGCAAAGATTTGATTTTTAATTGTACTGTGTTATTTTGTACCATCCTAGTTTGTTATAGTAAACCCTGTCTATCAAATAAGTTTTTATGGAAGGGGATTGGTGACGAGGTTACAGACCTAGGGTAGGGTCATAGGCCTGACCCAAGTACCCCACCCAAGGTCACTACCCTAGAAGATCAAAAGACAAGACCCATGGCGGTGGAGACAGTCGACTGAGACGGTCCAAAGAGACACTTCACTCGACCGATCCACGTACGCGGGACGACCCAGCTCCACTCGACCGGACCGAGCACTCGACCTTCAAAGACCAAGGGCTTCTTGGAACGGCAACGGTCCTATATTTACTCTCTGTAGTAAATATCTTAATTGTCCTTTACTGCAGGCGTTATCAGTAACACCTGCCTTAATGTACCTTTAAACCCTTGGTAACGTGGAGCATGGCTGGGGTCCTGGCACGCTATATAAGCCACCCCCCTCCTCCAGAACAAGGGTTCACACCTCGGTAACACACATATACACACATCAGTCGACCAAGCCTCTGGGCACCGAGACGTAGGGCTATTACTTCCTCCGAGAAGGGCCTGAACTCGCTAAACACTCTGTGTACAACCTCGCCATAGCTAGAACATTGCCTCTCCATTCGTACCCCCTACCCTTACTGTCAGACTTAGAACCACGACAGTTGGCGCCCACCGTGGGGCAAGGCGTCTTAGCGACATTTGGTGAAGTTGCGATCTCTTCCCCGACCACTTTCATCATGGTGTCAGGCGGCGCTCTGGCCTCGGGCCACGAGATCCGGCTCGGCGCGCTGGTCTTCGTCGCCGACGACTCCGCGTGGCTCCAGGAAGCCCCTCTCGACGTTGAGGCTCTACCCGCCCGCAGAGCCACACACTTTCACGCTGGAGCCGGCGGCGTCCTCCTTCTGCAGCCGTCGACCCAGTACTCATTGTCTGCCATCCCCGCTGGACGCCGCCGCAAGCGATCCGGTCGTTCACGGCTCCAGCGGTGGGTGAAACATGCGGTGGCCCGTCAAACGGCCACCCCACAAGTCGCGGCCATTGAGCCCGACGGTTACCTTTACGGGCCGGCCGATCAGTCGACCGGGCTCGTAGATTCCGTTTCCGAGTGCGGGAGCAGCGATCCCACGGCGGAAATACTCATGGTCGATTCGCGCCGCAGCCCACCAGGTTTTCCTCGTGGGGAGAACGGCGGCAGCGGTGGCGATCGGGCACACGACAACGACGGTTACATCCCTCAGCCCCTCACCTCCGAGCAAAGAGCTGAGCTTTGTCGCCGCAACGGAGATGCACTCTTCACCCCCATCATGGGGGATTCCCCAGAAGCTTTGGCTCTCAAAGCCACGCGCGTGGCCACCTTGGCCGAGCGCGCGTGCCTGGAAAACATCCAACGTTCACTCGACGAACAGGCCCGCCGACTGGCCCCCGAGTCCAGTCGACGGCCGCGGCAATCGCGTCAGCGCGAGACTCAGGTGTTCTGCACACCAGTCCAAAACCTCGAAGCCACGGCTCATATCGCGGAGTCGATTCAACCCTCCCAGTCGGAAGCTGGGAGAGGCCTTCAGCAAATCCGAGCTTTGCTCCGAACGGCTGAAGAGCAAAACGCGGCTGTCTCTCAGTCGTGCAATAGGATTCACAGCAGATCGGTGGCTGCAGACATCGTATGGTCGGCCCACAGTCCAAGATCGCCCCCGAGGCGCGAGGAACGTGGTCCACGGCATGACAGACACCTGGGCCGGAACGACGATCCACTTGACCGTCGACACGGACGCTACGACCGCCGTCAAGCGCCTACCCCTCCTCCGGGGAGTGGGTCGCACTCGCCCCAGCGGCACGTGGGCAGGCGCCTGCGAGACGACGAGCGTAGGGGTCCCCCGGATCCCTGGCGGCCAGGTTTCGATGCGAGGTCCATCCTTGTGCAGGGTCGGGTCGACCGTAACCGAGCATCCAGGGACGAGCGAGGCGGAGAGCAACCCAGCGGCAGCCGAGCGCCGGCCTCCGGGCCCGAATGCTTCTGCAGCGCAATCAGGGCCGCGGAGATCCCCCCGAACTTCAGGCTGGCGGCAGGAGTAAGCAAGTTCACCGGTGAGTCGAAGCCGTACACTTGGCTGGAAGACTACCGAGTGGCCGTGCAGATCGGGGGCAGCAACGACGACGTGGCCATGAAACACCTCCCCTTGATGCTGGGAGGCTCCGCTCGGGCGTGGCTCAACCAGTTAGCCCCCAGGAGCATATACAGTTGGGAAGAGCTCGCTCGAATTTTCGTTCGGACCTTCGAAGGCACCTGCAAGTGACCTACTGGACTCGCGGAGCTTCAGCAGTGCACGCAGAAGCCGAGTGAAACTTTGAGGGACTACATTCAGCGGTGGACCACTTTGCATCACACGGTGGAAAACGTTTTCGAGCACCAGGCGGTGTGGGCTTTCAAGGAAGGCCTGCGTAACCGAAAGTTGAATCTGAAGTTCGGCCAAACAGACGACATGTCCCTGTCGCGGATGATGGAGATTGCCAGTCGGTACGCCAACGGCGAAGAGGTCGATCGGCTTCGTAGCGGCAAGAAACCAGTCGGGCAGGACGACCAGAATCACAGTCGAAAGAACAAGCGTAAGGCCGACCCAGCCGCTCAGGGAGAGGCTGCGGTGGTTAATCAAGGGATGGGCAAAGGGAAGCCCAAAGGCTCCTGGGCCCCCAAGAAAGGAAAGGGTCAGGCTGCAGATGATATGCTCGACCAGCCGTGTCCCATACACACAAAGAAAGACGAAGAGGGAACTTGGTGTACCCAAAGCACACCACTCGGCAGTGTCGACTCTTGATCCAGAGTTTCCAGAAGGATCAGTCGACTGAGAAAGAGAAGGAATCAAAAGAGTCCGAGGACAAGGAAGGGGACGGAGGATACCCCCGCATCAACTCCACCTTGGTGATTTTCGTGGACGTCGAAAGCAAAAGTCGACTGAAAATCATCAACAGAGAAGTGAACATGGTTGCTCCAGCGACCCCCACGTTTTTGAAATGGTCGAAGACCCCCATCACATTTGACCAGTCCGATCATCCAGCGCACATCGCCACCCCTGGGCGGCAGGCGTTGGTGGTCGACCCAGTAGTCGAAGGCATGCGCCTGACCAGAGTTCTGATGGATGGAAGCAGCTGCTTGAATATCATTTATGCAGCAACCCTCCGGGATATGGGCATTCCGATGTCCAAGCTAAGGGAAAGTAACATGAGGTTCCACGGAGTAATCCCCGGGAAGAAAGCCGACTCACTCGGCCAGATATCACTCGACGTCGTCTTTGGTGAGTCCAAGAACTACCGAAAGGAGAAGCTGACGTTCGAAGTGGTGGACTTCAACAGCGCTCATCACGCCATCCTGGGTAGGCCCGCCTATGCCAGGTTCATGGCTCGACCATGTTACGTCTACCTCAAGCTGAAGATGCCGGGGCCCAACGGCATCATAACCATCACCGGGAACAGGCAGAAAGCGGAAGAATGCTTCCAGAAAGGCTCGAAGATCGCTGACGAGCAAATGGCAGCAGTAGAGATGGAGGAGTACCAAAAGCAAGTGGATCCTGGCGACCTGCTAAGGGCGAAGAAGCCGGCTTCCGAGTCAGCTTTTCAGTCGGCAGGAGACACAAAACCTGTGCACATCCACCCCACCGACCCCAACGCAGCGCCGACCCACATCTCCACCACACTCGACAGCAAATAGGAAGAAGCGCTCATCCAGTTCCTCCGTGAGAACTGGGACATCTTTGCATGGAAACCATCAGACATGCCGGGTGTGCCCAGGAGGCTGGCTGAGCACCATTTGCGAGTCGACCCGAAGGTGAAACCTGTGAAGGAACATCTCCGTCGATCCGCTGCGGAGAAGCGGAAGGCAATTGGCGAAGAAGTGGCTCGACTCCTAGCAGCAGAGTTTATCCGCGAGTTATACCACTCCGAGTGGCTCGCCAACGTCGTCATGGTCCCCAAGAAGGACAAGTCTCTCCGCATGTGCATCGATTTCAAGCACATCAATCGGGCCGGCCCGAAAGATCATTTCCCTCTTCCCCGCATCGATCAGATAGTCGACTCGACTGTGGGATGTGAGCGTTTGTCCTTTCTGGACGCATATTCCGGGTACCATCAGATCCGTCTGTATGGGCCCGATGAAATAAAGACAGCTTTCATCACCCCTTTCGGGTGTTTTTGTTATGTCACCATGCCTTTCGGTCTCAAAAATGCCGGCGCCACCTTCATGCGCATGATCCAGAAGTGCTTAATAAAGCAAATCAGTCGGAACGTCGAGGAGTACATGGATGACATCGTGGTCAAGTCACGGAAAGGTTCCGACCTGCAGACTGACCTCGCTGAGACATTCGCGAACCTCAGAAGCTACGATATCAAGCTCAACCCGTCGAAGTGTACATTTGGAGTTCCTGGTGGCAAGTTGCTCGGTTTTCTCGTTTCCGAACGGGGAATCGACGCCAACCCAGAGAAGGTCGGCGCCATCCTCCGAATGAAACGCCCCGAGCGTATACACGATGTCCAGAAGCTTAATGGTTGCTTGGCCGCATTGAGTCGATTCATTTCCCGTCTTGGGGAGAAGGCACTGCCTCTCTACCGACTCATGAAGAAATCCGACAAGTTCGAGTGGAATCCCGAGGCCGAAGCAGCGTTTGAAGAGCTCAAAGCCCTGCTGTCCACCCAGCCGGTGCTCGCTGCCCCAGTCAGCAGAGAGCCTCTTCTGCTGTACATTGCTGCCACCGGACAAGTCGTCAGTACTGTACTCACGGTCGAGCGGGAAGAAGAGGGCAAGGCATACAAAGTCCAACGCCCGGTCTATTACATATCCGAAGTTTTGACTCCCTCCAAGCAAAGGTATCCACATTACCAAAAGCTCATGTACGGGATTTACTTGACTGCAAAAAAGGTTGCAAAATGCGTGATTGAACTTCTTCGGATCATTCAATCTCAGTCGTCAGCGACGCCCCATTATCAGAGATACTAAACAACCGAGATGCAACTGGTCGAGTGGCAAAATGGGTGATTGAACTTCTTCCGTTACATATCAAGTTTGAAGCGAAGAAAGCCATCAAGTCTCAGGCCATAGCGGATTTTGTGGCTGAGTGGATAGAACAAGAGCTTCCGACTCAAGTCCAGTCGGACCATTGGACTATGTTCTTCGATGGGTCCAAGATGCTGAACGGATCCGGTGCAGGCGTGGTCCTAATCTCTCCCAGGGGCGACACGCTCAGCTACGTCCTTCGGATCCATTTTGATTCATCAAACAACGAGGCCGAATACGAAGCACTTTTGTATGGGTTGCGTATGGCCATCTCACTCGGCGTCTGTCGCCTGATGGTCTACGGCGATTCCGACCTAGTGGTGAACCAAGTAATGAAAGAATGGGACGTCAGGAGCCCGACAATGACCAGTTATTGTAGTGCGGTGCGGAAACTCGAAAAGAAGTTCGAAGGCTTAGAGCTCCATCATGTGCCCAGGGCAAAGAATCAGCTAGCCGACGATCTCGCAAAAGTTGGGTCGACTCGGAGGTCCATACCCAAGAATGTGTTCCTGGAACATCTGCACACTCCCTCTGTCAAGGAAGACCCCTTCACGGAAGAGCCCCCGCAGCCAGTCAGCGCGACAGATCCGACTGAGGTCGAAGTGCCTGCCGTGGTCGACTTGATCATGGAGGTCTTAGTGATCACACCTGATTGGACTGTGCCATATATATCATATCTGCTCATACAAGAACTCCCAGAAGACGAAGAAGAAGCGCGCCAGATCGTCCGCCGATCCAAAGCGTTCACAGTCATTCAAGGTCAGCTCTATAGAGAAAGCGTCACTGGAGTCGCCCAGTGCTGCGTCGATCCAGAAGAAGGTCGACTGATCTTGGATGAAATCCACTCGGGGACTTGCGGCCACCACGCCTCTTCTCGGACTATCGTGGCCAAAGCATACCGAGCCGGGTTTTACTGGCCCCGTGCCAACGAGATGGCCAAGGATATTGTGGATAAATGCGCAGGTTGCCAGTTCTACTCCAACATATCACACAAGCCAGCATCCGCCCTGAAAACCATCCCACTAGTCTGGACCTTCGCTGTTTGGGGCTTGGATATGGTCGGCCCCTTCAGGACAGGCAGGAGCGGATTCACCCACCTTCTGGTGGCAGTCGACAAGTTCACCAAGTGGATTGAGGCCAAACCCATCAAGAACCTCGAGTCGAGCACCGCCATCAGCTTCATCAGAGAGATTATATTCAGATATGGGGTCCCCCACAGCATCATCACGGACAACGGCTCCAACTTTGACTCGGATGAGTTTAGAGCTTTCTGTGCTTCCCAAGGAACACGAGTCGACTACGCCTCCGTGGCACATCCGCAGTCGAATGGACAGGCGGAAAGAGCAAATGGTTTGATTCTCCAAGGCCTAAAGCCATGGCTCATGCGTGATTTTAAGCATGCCGCCGGAGCTTGGGTAACTGAGCTGCCCTCTGTCCTATGGGGTCCGAGGACGACGCCGAATCGGTCGACTGGCCGTACCCCTTTCTTCTTGATCTATGGGGCCGAAGCTGTGCTGCCGAGCGACTTGTTACACAACGCCCTCAGAGTAGAACTCTTCTCTGAAGCCGAGGCAGAGCAATCCCGTCAAGATGCAGTCGACCTTCTGGAAGAAGAAAAAGAGATGGCCCTGATCCGGTCGACCATCTACCAACAGGACATGCGTCGATTCCATGCTCGCAACGTAAGAAGCCGAGCATTCCAGGAAGGAGACCTGGTCCTGCGAGTGCATCAGAAACGTCCGCACAAGCTCGCCCCGGCCTGGGAAGGCCCGTTCATCGTCACAAAGGTGCTGCGCAACAGAGCGTACCACCTCTACAATGTAGCCCAGAAGAAAGACGAACCTCATTCGTGGAATTCGGACCTACTCCGTCGTTTTTTCACTTGAAACACTCGACGGCCGAGTTGTAATAAAGATCCCCCAATTTGTTTCAAAGACAAGATAGCAATGATCCCCTAACAATTGGTGTCCTCTAAATCCCCCAGTGGGTGCTTAGCTGCGGTCCTCCGAGCTACGCCACAAGTACAAAGCAGTTCGGTCCTCCGAACTCCGCCACAAGTACAACGTAGCTTGTAATCGCCTAAGTTACAACTATCTACTCCGAGTGAAGAGCAACCCTCTCACTCGGAGGCTTAGCTGCGGTCCTCCGAGCTACGCCACAAGTACAAAGCGGCTCGGTCCTTCGAACTCCACCACAAGTACAACGTAGCTTGGGATCGCCTAAGTTATAAACATTCTACTCCGAGTGAAGAGCGACCCTCTCACTCGGGGGCTTAGCTGCGACCCCGTGACTCGCCTAAGTTACAACTATCTACTCCGAGTGAAGAGCAACCCTCTCACTCGGAGGCTTAGCTGCGGTCCTCCGAGCTACGCCACAAGTACAAAGCGGCTCGGTCCTCTGAACTCCGCCACAAGTACAACGTAGCTTGGAATCGCCTAAGTTATAAACATTCTACTCCGAGTGAAGAGC
>LR738709.1:145622123-145637127 GCA_902687465.1 Secale cereale
GTGACTCGCCTAAGTTACAACTATCTACTCCGAGTGAAGAGCAACCCTCTCACTCGGGGGCTTAGCTGCGGTCCTTCGAGCTACGCCACAAGTACAAAGCGGCTCGGTCCTCCGAACTCCGCCACAAGTACAACGTAGCTTGGAATCGCCTAAGTTATAAACATTCTACTCCGAGTGAAGAGCGACCCTCTCACTCGGGGGGCTTAGCTGCGACCCCGTGATTCGCCTAAGTTACAACCATCTACTCCGAGTGAAGAGCGACCCTCTCACTCGGGGGAGATCTTAGCCGAAGACGTCGACTCCAAGATTCAGACGATCAAAAGAAGAGCGACAGACCAAAAGATCAAAATCAAATAAAAGCCCCGCAAAGACCGGGCAAGAGTACATGGGCCACAGACCCACCAGAGTTTAACGAGTACAAATCCATGCGGCATTCCGCGGCAAATAAGATTAATGTATCAAAGTCATGGCTCGGGAGGAGGTGGGCTCGCAGGCGCAAAAAATTCGTCCAGATCAATCCTATCGGCGATACAAGTGGCGGCCTCCAGGAAAGTCTCCATGAACGACTGGAATTGGAGCTCCTTCGTGTTTGCGACCTTCAGCGCAGCAAGCTTCCTCTCCTTCACCTTCCTGCAGTGCACACGGACCAAAGACAGCGCCACGTCTGCTCCTCCCTGGGCGCCCGACTTCTTCCATTCCTGCACTCGGTCGGGGATCTCGTTGAGTCGAGTCATCAAGGACTCGAGGTCGTTCTCCTGCATGGTCCCCCTCCAGAGCGCAGCGTCGATTCGGGCCATCACTGCCTTCAGTCGTCCCAGGTAATCAGTGGCTGCAGTAAGGCGGGACTCCAGCCTCAGTATGTTTATGGAAACCTCGTCCTTCACGATGGAGTTGGTGGGGTCCAAGCCAGGCTCGACCCGTCCAGTCTCCTCTTCGAAGTTACAACAGAACTCTGCACCAAGAACAGCAAGTTGAGTCAGCAGATAAGATACGGGTCGACCAGTCCAATTTTAACCAATCCAAAGGGGACTTACCTTCGAGCACGAGGTACCATTTTTTGGTGATGTCGCCCAGATACGCCTCAAGATCGAGCCTCTTCCGAAATAGAGCCTCGTACTTGTCGTTCAAGACGGCCTTGGACTTCTTCAGCTGAGTCACCTCCTGGTTGGCCACGTCGAGTGAGCCTCTCAGTCGGATAATCTCTGCCTCAAGCGCACCCACGGAAGCCAGCTTCTTCGCCGCCAGCTCCGACTTCTCCTGAGCCGCCTGCTGCGCCGCCGCCAGGTCAAGATCCTTTTGCTCCAAAGCTGCCCTCAGTTGACCTACCAAAGCCGCCACTGGACAGATGAACATGAAGGAACACTCTAGCGAAAAGTCGGTCGACAGAAGACAAAAGTAAGTTACCAGCCGCATCGTCTTGCGTCTTCTTCAGATGGTCCCGAGCCAACTGCAAGTCAAGATTAAGCTGGATTTGCCTCTGCTCAAGATCTGCAAACTTGGCCCCGAACTCGCAAGATTTCTGCATCAACACAACAAAACAAGATTGTAAGACTACAGTCGAGTCAGAACACTCAACAGCAGCCTCGGGGACTACACCCAGTGGGTGCACTGAGCGTGCCCCCACTGGTCTCACTCGGCCGAGATCAGTCCGGCGCGAGCAAAAAAAAAACAGCAACCAACAACATGGAAGTTCTATAGTAAGACCATGGCCGACCGCCAGCAGTCGACTACGGTCTCGGGGACTACACCTAGTGGGTGCACTGAGCGTACCCCCACTGGTTTCACTCGGCCGAGGACAGCCCGGCGCGAGCTCAAAGAAGACAGAGAAAGAAGAACACCCAGTGGGTGTGGTACCTCACGAAGCAAAACAAGCAGATTCTCTCGAAGTTAAAGACTACTCCAATAAAGACAACGTACCTGGACGTTGGCCCGAAGAGCGGAGCTGGCATCGTAAGCCGCCATGCTGGCCTCATACGCCGCCTTCGTCCTCTCCATCATCACCTCCGCCTGGCGAACGGCTTCTTGAGCCGCCCCCACAGGGTCCTCCGGGAGGCGGTAGGTAGAGAAGAGGACAGATGAAGCGGCGGGCGTCGAGCCGGCCGCGGGCGCAGGCGCTGGATCGACGGCTCGGACCGGCGCGGAGTCGACGGCTGGAGCGGACGCTGGGTCGAAAACCGAGGCGGGCGCTGGGTCGACGCTCGGCGCGGACGATGGGTCAGCAGCGTGCACGATCGACACGGGGACGGCGAAAGAGACCGCGGCTCGGACCGCGTCCTCCCGTCGCTGGGCCTCCGAGCCAGAAGGCGCCTTCTGGCCCTTCTTCCTTGTGCGCCGGCGGTCCTCTCCCAACTGCTCCTCGTCTTCGTCGTCGTCCGGCAGCTCTATGACGAGGTGTGGCGCTTCAGGTCAAGCAGGGAACCAAGTCAGTCGACCATCACCCGCGAAAGAGAAGAAGGATAAGACAAGTCTCATAGAGCCCATACCTGCATGAGATGTCGCGGCATCGCCGATCTCCTCGTCATCTCGACCCCGATCGATGTCCATCGAGGTCGTGGAAGCGGCAGCTCTGAAAGATTCAGTCAAGAAATGAGTCGACCAAAACTGCAGTCGACCCCCAAGAAACAGAAAGAAGCAAGTCCAAGTGGCACTTACATGGAGGTGATGGGTACGTCCACCTTAATCCTTGGCAGGGCCTTTCGGGGCTTGGTGGTGGTGACCTTGGGCTGCTTGGGTGTCTTCTCGGCCGACTCAGGGGTGGTCGTGCGAGTGCGTTTGGGCGTCCGAGACCCCGAGGGACCCACTTGGGGTCGAGCGGCCCCTGGGTCGTTCTTCTCCTTGGATCGGCGCTCGACTCGGGGAGGTGACTCGACCTCCTCCCCGCAGCTGTAATCCTCGCTCTCCTCGGTCTCCTCCTCCGACTTCCATTCGGCGGCGTCGCCCGTGCCCTCCTCGCCCTCCTGGCCCAAGTCCCCGTTGGGCAGCGAGTACATCTCTGTATAGATCTGCAAAGAAAAGAAGTTGATCAAATACCAGTCGAAACCATCAATAAAGACCACAAATCAGTCGACAGGCACGTCACTCGGAAGCGGAAGGCTAACTTGTCTGGCAGGTGGTCGGCGTCGAATGGGATGATCCTCCCAGACCCCCTGGGGTTGTCCTTGTTCCCGGTGATGCTCTTCAAGCACCGCACTACATACTCCGGGTGAGCCGCCTCCGGGTGGACTCGCGACGAGTCGTCGGTGCCGGAGTACAGCCACATCGGGAGGTCCCGGGCTTGAAGCGGCTGGATCCTCCGCGTGAGGTACACCTCGAACAGGTCCATCCCCGTGACCCCCTCGCGGACTAGCTGGACAACCCTCTCCATCAACATGTCTACCTCGGCCCTCTCGGCCTTACTCACTACCATCGAAGGAGGTGGGCTGGCTCGACCTAGAGTAAATGGAGGAAGGCCAGTCGACTGACCCGGAGTCGGACTGTCCTTGTAATAAAACCAGGTCGACTGCCAGCCCCGAATCGACTCTGGAAGGTTCATGGGAGGGAAGGCACTCCTATTCCTAAGCTGAATCCCGAGCCCGCCGCATGCCTGGAGGACGTGCGTCTTACCGTCACTCGGGTTCACCCTCTTGACGATTTGTGAGCGGCAGGTGAAGATGTGCTTGAACAAGCCCCAGTGCGGTCGGCAACTGAGGAAGTTCTCGCACATAGAAACGAAAGCGGAGAGGAAGGCGATGGAGTTGGGTGTAAAGTAATGCAACTGGGCGCCGAAGAAGATCTGAAACGCGTGGAAGAAAGGGTGCGGGGACGTAGAGAAACCTCGGTCGACGTGGGTGGCGTGGAGTACACACTCGCCCTCCTGCGGCCGGGGCTTGAGCTCTCCTCCCAGCGCCCGCCAGGAGCCGCCGGCGATCAGCCCCTCCTCCTCCAGCTCCTCCAGATCCTCCACCACGACGGTGGACCGGATCCAATCCCCCTGGATCCATCCAGTGGGGAGTCCGGACCTCGACGACGAACCGACCCGGCCAGCTCGCCTCCCCTTCCCCGACGCCGCCTTCTTGGAGCGCTCCATGGCCGCAGTCTTGTCTTTGCCCTTGGCTCGCGAGACGGCGGTCGCCACGGAGAGAAACAAGAAAGAGCGGGCGGCGGAGAAGCAAGAACGCTGCAGAGAAGACAAGGCGGGCGGGAGAAGACTAGGCGCACAGTACCCCCCGCGGCGGACACGGCGCGCCTTTATAATGGCCCGGTCGAGTGGCTGACCGGTGGCCCCGCGCAATCCTATCTGATCCCGTAACAGGCGCTGACGCGATACGTGGCGAAAAAGGAGGCGCGGGAATCGAGGCGTTCGAACCGCACCCCTCCGATTGATGCGGCACGTCCCGCCCCGCACGCTTCCCCAAATTTCGAAATCCCCGCCGAATCCGGCGTCCAGAGGGCAACCGATCCCGTCGAAAACGGCGCACGCTCACTGCGCCCGACGCCTAGCACAAAACCCAGTCGACGCAAGGAGCTCAATTGACGCAAGACATCCAGTCGACGCGGGAAGCAACTAATTCATTGATGGCTTCAGAATCGATCGAGGCGACCAAGACACAACCGAGGGAGCCTGCCCAAGTCACGAGCTCCGAAGCAATATGCCTCTAGAGCGTCGAGCCAAGGCCAGAGCTTCCCTCAGCATCCCCTTGCTCGAGCCCCAATCCATTCGGGGGCTACTGACGAGGTTAGAGACCTAGGGTAGGGTCATAGGCCTGACCCAAGTACCCCACCCAAGGTCACTACCCTAGAAGATCAAAAGACAAGACCCATGGCGGTGGAGACAGTCGACTGAGACGGTCCAAAGAGACACTTCACTCGATCGATCCACGTACGCGGGACGACCCAGTTCCACTCGACCGGACCGAGCACTCGACCTCCGAAGACCAAGGGCTTCTTGGAACGGCAACGGTCCTATATTTACTCTCTGTAGTAAATATCTTAATTGTCCTTTACTGCAGGCGTTATCAGTAACGCCTGCCTTAATGTACCTTTAAACCCTTGGTAATGTGGAGCATGGCTGGGGTCCTGGGACGCTATATAAGCCACCCCCTCCTCCAGAACAAGGGTTCGCACCTCGGTAACACACATATACACACATCAGTCGACCAAGCCTCTGGGCACCGAGACGTAGGGCTATTACTTCCTCCGAGAAGGGCCTGAACTCGCTAAACACTCTGTGTACAACCTCGCCATAGCTAGAATCTTGCCTCTCCATTCGTACCCCCAACCCTTACTGTCAGACTTAGAACCACGACAATTGGGGACTTGGGGATGTGAGGGGAATTGAGGGGATTGGGTGGAAGGGAGGGATTTGTTGGGGAATGTAGTATTTCAAAATTTTCCTACGATCACGCAAGATCTATCTACCAGATGCATAGCAACGAGAGGGAAGAGTGTGTCTACGTACCCTCGTAGACCGGAAGCGGAAGCGTCAAGTGACACGGTTGATGTTGTCGAACTTCTTCACGATTCAACCGATCAAGCACCGAACGTACGGCACCTCCTCGTTCAGCACACGTTCAGCTTGATGACGTCCCACGAGCTCTTGATCCAGTTGAGCTTCACGGGAGAGTTTCGTTAGCACGACGACGTGGTGAAGGATATGATGTATCTACCGGCGCAGGGCTTCGCCTAAGCACTGCGACGGTATGACCGAGGTGTGTTTCTGTGGAGGGGGGCACCGCACACGGCTGGAACAATTCAACTTGTGTGTCTTTGGGTGCCCCCCTGCCCCCGTATATAAAGGAGCAAGGGAGGAAGCCGGCCGGCCCTCCTATGGTGCGGCTAGGGCTGCAATCCTACTAGGAATAGGATTGTAATCCTATTCCTAGTAGGAACTACCAAAGAATGAAGAAGGGGGAAGGAAAGAGAGGGAGAGGGAGAGGGAAAGAGGGGCCGCGCCCCCCTCCCCTTGTCCTATTCGGACTCCTCCTAGGGAGGGGGCGCGCCACCTCCTGGCTGCTTCCCTCTCTCTCCCATATGGCCCACCAGGGCCCACCATTCCCCCGGGGGTTCCGGTAACCCCCCCGGCACTCCGGTAAATTCCGAAACTTTCCAGAACACTTCCGGTGTCCGAATATAGTCGTCCAATATATCAATCTTTATGTCTCGGACATTCCGAGACTCCTCGTCATGTCCGTGATCTCATTCGGGTCTCCGAACTACCTTCGGTACATCAAAACTCATAAACTCATAATACCGATCATCATCAAACGTTAAGCGTGCGGACCCTACGGGTTCGAGAACTATGTAGACATGACCGAGACTCATCTCCGGTCAATAACCAATAGCGGAACCTGGATGCTCATATTGGCTCCTACATATTCTACTAAGGTCTTTATTGGTCAAACCGCATAACAACATACGTTGTTCCTTTTGTCATCGGTATGTTACTTGCCCGAGATTCGATCGTCGGTATCTCTATACTTAGTTCAATCTCGTTACCGGCAAGTCTCTTTACTCGTTCCTAACACATCATCTCGTGACTAACTCATTAGTCTTTTGCTTGCAAGGCTTATTATTATGTGTGTTACCGAGAGGGCCCAGAGATACCTCTCTGACACTTCGGAGTGACAAATCCTAATCTTGATCTATGCCAACACCACGAATACTTTCGGAGACACCTGTAGAGCATCTTTATGATCACCCAGTTACGTTGTGACGTTTGATAGCACACAAGGTGTTCCTACGGTATTCGGGAGTTGCATAATCTCATAGTCATAGGAACATGTATAAGTCATGAAGAAAGCAATAGCAGAAAAACTAAACGATCATAGTGCTATGCTAACGGATGGGTCTAGTCCATCACATCATTCTCCTAATGATGTGATCCCGTTGATCAAATGACAACTCATGTCTATGGCTAGGAAACATAACCATCTTTGATCAATGAGCTAGTCTAGTAGAGGCATACTAGGGACATACTGTTTTGTCTATGTATCCACACATGTACTAAGTTTCCGGTTAATACAATTCTAGCATGAATAAAAGACATTTATCATGATAAAAGGAAATACAAAATAACATCTTTATTATTGCCTCTAGGGCATATTTCCTTCAGTCTCCCACTTGAACTAGAGTCAATAATCTAGATTACAAAGTGATGATCCTCACACCCATGGAGTCCTGGTGCTGATCATGTTTTGCCCGTGGAAGAGGCTTAGTCAACGGGTCTACAACATTCAGATCCGTATGTATTTTGCAAATCTCTATGTCTCCCTCCTTGACTAGATCGCGGATGGAATTGAAGCGTCTTTTGATGTGCTTTGTTCTCTTGTGAAACCTGGATTCCTTTGCCAAGGCTATTGCTCCAGTGTTGTCACAAAAGATTTTCATTGGACCCGGTGCACTAGGTATTACACCTAGATCGGATATGAACTCCTTCATCCAGACTCCTTCATTTGCTGCTTCCGAAGCAGCTATGTATTCCGCTTCACACGTAGATCCCGCCACGACGCTTTGTTTGGAACTGCACCAACTGACAGCTCCACCGTTCAATAAAAATACATATCCGGTTTGTGACTTAGAGTCATCCGGATCAGTGTCAAAGCTAGAATCAACGTAACCGTTTACGACGAGCTCTTTGTCACCTCCATACACGAGAAACATATCCTTAGTCCTTTTCAGGTATTTCAGGATGTTCTTGACCGCTGTCCAGTGATCCACTCCTAGATTACTTTGGTACCTCCCTGCTAGACTTATAGCAAGGCACACATCAGGTCTGGTACACAGCATTGCATACATGATAGATCCTATGGCTGAGGCATAGGAAATGACTTTCATTTTCTCTCTATCTTCTGCAGTGGTCGGGCATTGAGTCTTACTCAACTTCATACCTTGTAATACAGGCAAGAACCCTTTCTTTGACTGATCCATTTTGAACTTCTTCAAAATCTTATCAAGGTATGTGCTTTGTGAAAGTCCTATTAAGCGTCTTGATCTATCTCTATAGATTTTGATGCCTAATATGTAAGCAGCTTCACCGAGGTCTTTCATTGAAAAACTCTTATTCAAGTATCCTTTTATGCTATCCAGAAATTCTATATCATTTCCAATCAATAATATGCCATCCACATATAATATTAGAAATGCTACAGAGCTCCCACTCACTTTCTTGTAAATACAGGCTTCTCCAAAAGTTTGTATAAAACCATATGCTTTGATCACCTCATCAAAGCGTATATTCCAACTCCGAGATGCTTGCACCAGTCCATAGATGGATCGCTGGAGCTTGCACACTTTGTTAGCACCTTTTGGATCGACAAAACCTTCTGGTTGCATCATATACAACTCTTCTTTGAGATATCCATTCAGGAATTCAGTTTTGACATCCATTTGCCATATTTCATAATCATAAAATGCGGCAATTGCTAACATGATTTGGACAGACTTAAGCATCGCTACTGGTGAGAAAGTCTCATCGTAGTCAACTCCTTGAACTTGTCGAAACCCTTTCGCAACAAGTCGAGCTTTGTAAACAGTAATATTACCGTCTGCATCGGTCTTCCTCTTAAAGATCCATTTATTTTCGATGGCCTGCCGATCATCGGGCAAGTCAACCAAAGTCCACACTTCGTTCTCATACATGGATCCCATCTCAGATTTCATGGCCTCAAGCCATTTTGCGGAATTTGGGCTCATCATCGCTTCCTCATAGTTCGTAGGTTCATCATGGTCTAGTAACATGATTTCCAAAACTGGGTTGCCGTACCACTCTGGTGCGGAATGTACTCTGGTTGATCTACGACGTTCAGCAGAAACTTGATCCGAAGTTTCATGATCATCATCATTAACTTCCTCACTGATTGGTGTAGGTATCACTGGAACAATTTTCTGTGATGTACTACATTCCAATTCGGGAGAAGGTACAATTACCTCATCAAGTTCTACTTTCCTCCCACTCACTTCTTTCGAGAGAAACTCCTTCTCTAGAAAGGATCCATTCTTAGCAACGAATATCTTGCCTTCGGATCTGTGATAGAAGGTGTACCCAACAGTCTCTTTTGGGTATCCTATGAAGACACATTTCTCCGACTTGGGTTCGAGCTTATCAGGTTGAAGCTTTTTCACATAAGCATCGCGGCCCCAAACTTTAAGAAACGACAACTTTGGTTTCTTGCCAAACCATAGTTCATAAGGTGTCGTATCAACGGATTTAGATGGTGCCCTATTTAACGTGAATGCAGCTGTCTCTAAAGCATAACCCCAAAATGATAGCGGTAAATCGGTAAGAGACATCATAGATCGCACCATATCCAATAAAGTACGGTTACGGTTCGGACACACCATTACGTTGTGGTGTTCCGGATGGCGCGAGCTGTGAAACTATTCCACACTGTTTCAAATGAAGACCAAACTCGTAACTCAAATATTCTCCTCCACGATCAGATCGTAGAAACTTTATTTTCTTGTTACGATGATTCTCTACTTCACTCTGAAATTCTTTGAACTTTTCAAATGTTTCAGACTTGTGCTTCATTAAGTAGATATACCCATATCTGCTCAAATCATCAGTGAAGGTCAGAAAATAATGATACCCGCCGCGAGCTTCAACACTCATTGGCCCACATACATCAGTATGTATGATTTCCAACAAATCTGTAGCTCGCTCCATAGTTCCGGAGAACGGAGTTTTAGTCATTTTGCCCATGAGGCATGGTTCGCAAGCACCAAGTGATTCATAATCAAGTGATTCCAAAAGTCCATCACTATGGAGTTTCTTCATGCGCTTTAAACCAATATGACCTAAACGGCAGTGCCACAAATAAGTTGCACTATCATTATTAACCTTGCATCTTTTGGTTTCAATATTATGAATATGTGTATCACTACAATCGAGATCCAATAAGAATAGACCACTCTTCAAGGGTGCGTGACCATAAAAGATATTATTCATAAAAATAGAACAACCATTATTCTCTGATTTAAATGAATAACTGTCTCGCAACAAACAAGATCCAGATATAATGTTCATGCTCAACGCTGGCACCAAATAACAATTATTTAGGTCTAAAACTAATCCCGAAGGTAGATGTAGAGGTAGCGTGCCGACGGCGATCACATCGACTTTGGAACCATTTCCCACGCGCATTGTCACCTCATCCTTAGCTAATCTTCGTTTAATCCGTAGTCCCTGTTTCGAGTTACAAATATTAGCAACCGAACCGGTATCAAATACCCAGGTACTACTTCGAGCATTAGTAAGGTACACATCAATAACATGTATATCACATATACCTTTGTTCACCTTGCCATCCTTCTTATCCGCCAAATACTTGGGGCAGTTCCGCTTCCAGTGTCCAGTCCCCTTGTAGTAGAAGCACTCAGTTTCAGGCTTGGCTCCAGACTTGGGTTTCTTCGTGGGAGTAGCAACTGTCTTGCTATTCTTCTTGAAGTTCCCCTTCTTTCCCTTGCCGTTTTTCTTGAAACTAGTGGTCTTGTTAACCATCAACACTTGATGCTCCTTTTTGATTTCTACCTCCGCAGCCTTGAGCATAGCGAAGAGCTCGGGAATTGTCTTTTGCATCCCTTGCATATTATAGTTCATCACGAAGCCTTTATAGCTTGGTGGCAGTGATTGAAGAACTCTATCAATAACACTATCCTCGTCAACTTTGCAACCAAGTTGAGTCATATGATTGTAGTACCCAGACATTCTGAGCAAGTGTTCACTGATAGAACTATTCTCCTCCATCTTGCAGCTATAGAACTTATTGGAAATCTCATATTTCTCAATCCGGGCATTTGCTTGAAATATTAACTTCAACTCCTGGAACATCTCATATGGTCCATGACGTTCAAAACGTCGTTGAAGTCCCGGTTCTAAGCCGTAAAGCATGGCACACTGAACTATCGTGTAGTCATCAGACCGCGACTGCCAGACGTTCAAAGCGTCTACATTAGCGGGAGGGGGCTTGTCACCTAGCGGTGCTTCAAGGACATAATTCTTCTGTGCAGCAATGAGGATAATCCTCAAGTTACGGACCCAGTCCGTGTAATTGCTACCATCATCTTTCAACTTAGCTTTCTCTAGGAATGCATTAAAATTCAAAGGAACGGTAGCACGGGCCATTGATCTACAACAACATAGATATGCAAAAACTATCAGGACTAAGTTCATGATAAATTAAAGTTCAATTTAATCATATTAATTAAAGAACTCCCACTTAGATAGACATCCCTCCGGTCATCTAAATGATCACGTGATCCAAATCAACTAAACCATGTCCGATCATCACGTGAGATGGAGTAGTATCAATGGTGAACATCTTATGTTGATCATATCTGCTATATGATTCACGCTCGACCTTTCGGTCTCGAGTGTTCCGAGGCCATATCTGCATATGCTAGGCTCGTCAAGTTTAACCCGAGTATTCTGCGTGTGCAAAACTGGCTTACACCCGTTGTATTTGAACGTAGAGCTTATCACACCCGATCATCACGTGGTGTCTCGGCACGACGAACTTTCGCAACGGTGCATACTCAGGGAGAACACTTATACCTTGAAATTTAGTAAGGGATCATCTTATAATGCTACCGTCGTTCTAAGCAAAATAAGAAGCATAATAAGATAAACATCACATGCAATCAAAATATGTGACATGATATGGCCATCATCATCTTGTGCTTTTGATCTCCATCTTCAAAGCACCGTCATGATCACCTTCGTCACCGGCGCGACACCTTGATCTCCATCGTAGCATCATTGTCGTCTCGCCAACTATTGCTTCTATGACTATCGCTACCGCTTAGTGATAAAGTAAAGCAATTACATGGCGATTGAATTTCATACAATAAAGCAACAACCTTATGGCTCCTGCCAGTTGCCGATAACATTACAAAACATGATCATCTCATACAAAACCGTATAACTCATCATGTCTTGACCATATCACATCACAACATGCCCTGCAAAAACAAGTTAGACGTCATCTACTTTGTTGTTGCAAGTTTTATGTGGCTGCTACGGGCTTAGCAAGAACCGTTCTTACCTATGGATATAAAAACCACAACGATGTTTCGTCAAGTATGTGCTGTTTTAACCTTCGCAAGAAACGGGCGTAGCCACACTTGATTCAGCTAAAGTGAGAGAGACAGACACCCGCCAGTCACCTTTAAGCAACGAGTGCTCGTAACGGTGAAACCAGTCTCGCGTAAGCGTACACGTAATGTCGGTCCAGGCAGCTTCATCTCACAATACCGCCGAAGCAAAGTATGACATGCTGGTA
Organism: Secale cereale; assembly: GCA_902687465.1. Taxonomy (NCBI): domain Eukaryota; kingdom Viridiplantae; phylum Streptophyta; class Magnoliopsida; order Poales; family Poaceae; genus Secale; species Secale cereale. The sequence continues at coordinate 145,634,381 of LR738709.1, forward strand.
AGCAGTATGACTAGTATTGCCCACAACTCATTGTGTTCTACTCGTGCATATCATCTACACATAGACCTGGCTCATGATGCCACTGTTGGGGAACGTACTATTTCAAAATTTTCCTAATCACGCAAGATCTATCTACCAGATGCATAGCATCGAGAGGGAAGAGTGTGTCTACGTACCCTCGTAGACCGGAAGCGGAAGCGTCAAGTGACACGGTTGATGTAGTCGAACTTTTTCACGATTCAACCGATCAAGCACCGAACGTACGGCACCTCCTCGTTCAGCACACGTTCAGCTTGATGACGTCCCACGAGCTCTTGATCCAGTTGAGCTTCACGGGAGAGTTTCGTTAGCACGACGGCGTGGTGACGGATATGATGTATCTACCGGCGCAAGGCTTCGCCTAAGCACTGCGACGGTATGATCGAGGTGTGTTTCTGTGGAGGGGGGCACCGCACACGGCTGGAACAATTCAACTTGTGTGTCTTTGGGTGCCCCCCTGCCCCCGTATATAAAGGAGCAAGGGAGGAGGCCGTCCGGCCCTCCTATGGTGCGGCTAGGGCTGCAATCCTACTAGGAATAGGATTGCAATCCTATTCCTAGTAGGAACTACCAAAGAAGGAAGAAGGGGGAAGGAAAGAGAGGGAGAGGGAGAGGGAAAGAGGGGCCGCGCCCCCCTCCCCTTGTCCTATTTGGACTCCTCCTAGGGAGGGGGCGCGCCACCTCCTGGCTGCTGCCCTCTCTCTCCCCTATGGCCCACCAGGGCCCACCATTCCCCCGGGGGTTCCGGTAACCCCCCCGACACTCCGGTAAATTCCGAAACTTTCCAGAACACTTCCGGTGTCCGAATATAGTCGTCCAATATATCAATCTTTATGTCTCGGACATTCCGAGACTCCTCATCATGTCCGTGATCTCATTCGGGACTCCGAACTACCTTCGGTACATCAAAACTCATAAACTCATAATACCGATCATCATCAAACGTTAAGCGTGCGGACCCTACGGGTTCGAGAACTATGTAGACATGACCGAGACTCATCTCCGGTCAATAACCAATAGAGGAACCTGGATGCTCATATTGGCTCCTACATATTCTACGAAGGTCTTTATTGGTCCAACCGCATAACAACATACATTGTTCCTTTTGTCATCGGTATGTTACTTGCCCGAGATTCGATCGTCGGTATCTCTATACCTAGTTCAATATCGTTACCGGCAAGTCTCTTTACTCGTTCCTAACACATCATCTCGTGACTAACTCATTAGTCTTTTGCTTGCAAGGCTTATTATTATGTGTGTTACCGAGAGGGCCCAGAGATACCTCTCTGACACTTCGGAGTGACAAATCCTAATCTTGATCTATGCCAACACCACGAATACTTTCGGAGACACCTGTAGAGCATCTTTATGATCACCCAGTTAGGTTGTGACGTTTGATAGCACACAAGGTGTTCCTACGGTATTCGGGAGTTGCATAATCTCATAGTCATAGGAACATGTATAAGTCATGAAGAAAGCAATAGCAGAAAAACTAAACGATCATAGTGCTATGCTAACGGATGGGTCTAGTCCATCACATCATTCTCCTAATGATGTGATCCCGTTGATCAAATGACAACTCATGTCTATGGCTAGGAAACATAACCATCTTTGATCAATGAGCTAGTCTAGTAGAGGCATACTAGGGACATACTGTTTTGTCTATGTATCCATACATGTACTAAGTTTCCGGTTAATACAATTCTAGCATGAATAAAAGACATTTATTATGATATAAGGAAATACAAAATAACATCTTTATTATTGCCTCTAGGGCATATTTCCTTCAGGATTCACCAAATCCTCCCAAATCCCCTCCTCCCAAAACCTGACAAATACTCCTCTACCAAACAAAGCCTTACGCGTGACGTGTGATCGCGTGGACTCATGCACGCACCTGTATCAACTAATTTTTTTTAAATAATACTCCCTCTGTTCCTAAATATAAGTCTTTGTAGAGATTTCACTACGAACCACATACGGATGTATGTAGATGTATGTAGATGCATTTTAGAGTGTAGATCGCCCATTCTGTTCCGTATGTAGCCCATAGTGGAATCTCCACAGAGACTTATATTTAGGAACGAAGGGAGTACATGTTTAAATTAATTTTCAGAAATAATACACGGTTCTGATATTTTTCGAAAATAATACAGCCTCGTCTCCAGGATGACTGGACCTAATCGTCCTCCAGGAAGATGATTAAGCTCCAGTCGTCCTCCAGGAAGATGATTAGTTCCAGTCGTCCTCCAGGAAGACGATTAGTTCCAGTCGTCCTTCAGGAAGATGATTAGTTCCTGGCCTAGTCCATCAAAATTTTCCATAACCGCGTTCCCGGGAATCCTTTGCCGCCATCTTCTTTCCCGCCAAACCTGTCTTTCCCTCCATCTTCTTTCCAACCCAACCTGCGTTTCCCGCCATCTTCTTTCCCACGAACCCTGCAGTTCCCTCCATCTTCTTTCCCGCCATCGTCTTTCACGCCAACTTATTTCCCGCCACCCCTTATGTTCTCGCCATCTTCTTTCCCGTCGTATTTATCTTCTCGACTTATAAACCCCCCTCCCATACAGAAAGGGTTGGTAAGCAGTGCATTGTAGTCTCGTCAAGATGTCCCGTCCTCATTATCCTTTCGATCGTAGTTTGCACCCGAGTATGTCGAAATGTCTTCTGAGGTTAGCCAGCAATTTCGAGGAGGAAGCTCGGACGTT
>LR738709.1:145637226-145667490 GCA_902687465.1 Secale cereale
GGGGGGGACGTTACGGGGAGGAAGCTCAGACCATTCCTGTCATACTGTGTTTCCTATGTGGAAGGCGGTGTCGGAGTCGAATACATGTCCACCCACTCGTTGTGCTGCGACAACTAATCATCTTCCTCGAGAACGACTGGAGCTAATCATCTTCCTGGAGGACGACTGGAACTAATCATCTTCCTGAAGGACGACTGGAGCTAATCATCTTCCTGGAGGACGATTAGGTCCAGTCGTCCTCCAGGAAGACGAGGCCGTATTATTTTCGAAAAATATCAAAACCATGTATTATTTGTGAAAATTAATTAAAAATGTATTATTTAAAAAAATTAGCCCTGTATCACCCCGAGGACGACGGCAAACGTGAGAAACGCACAAAGTTTCTACTGATGTTCAAAAGAAAAAGATCGAGCACATATTTTACTTTATTTTTGAGGGGGGTGGGGGAGCACATATTAGACATGGCCAATCCGTCCCCTCAAACGCCCATAGACGCACCAGTCGCATTTGCAGGCACTAATTGGTCACTTCTCAAATTACGTCGTTCATATCCATACATCTCATATCCATACATACTAAATCATGCAATGTTGATGAAAACAACGTAGATCATAAATAGACATATAAACGAACATACAGATGCACAATCCGTTCATCAAGAGATTACATTCGAATCTTCAAAAGATTGCCAAAGTTCACATAATGCTCATAATACGATGGACAAGTTTAAACTACTACATCTGAAAACTTAAAATTAAAGTGGAGAAGGCGGATCTTGACCACTTCCTCATCGGCCCACTCTTCCTCCGATCGTCGCCGCGGTTGTAGGCATCGTCGATTGGTGGAGGGTCGGCCGAGTCGTCGGATGAGGCGTCGTGGTCGTCGGCAGAGGAGTAGTCGGAGAGGATGATGAGCCCTTTGAGCCGCTACACGGCCCTGTCCGGCTGCCACTTGAGTTTCATCAGCAGAGTCGGCTCCTCCGCCACCTTGCGCTCGGACTACTCAATGGCAATCCGAAGATCTTGGCGTTCTTCCGATGGAGCCGCCGAGCATTCGCCTTCGCCGTCGTAAGCAATCGGAGGTAGACCCAAGCGAGGAGCCGCTCATCCTCGTCAGGCTCCACGCGGCGGCACAAAGAATTCTCCGCCACGTCCCTTGCCCACTGCCTCTCGCAACAGGCACAAAGAATTCTAATTTTTTGTGTTTTCTGATTTTCCACTTTTTTCTTTTTTTTTCAAGGTTTATAAATTAAAGTAAAACGATTAAAAATAGATCTAGTATTATAAAAATTGTGGTATTTTTTATTTCTAATTTTTAGATGCTGTTCACATTATAAAAAAGATTATATTAATTTTTCAAATAATTTTCAAAATTGTTCACATTCTCAAAAAATGTTTTTTCAATAATATTCAGAAATTTAGAAAAAGTTCCCAATTTCCAAAAAATGTTCTCTTTTTGTAAACCAAATGCTCACAATTTACACAAATTGTTCACATTCTCCAGAAAGGTTAGCATTTAAAAAAAAATTGAAAAATATTACGGCCCGTTTGGTTGTAGACATTTGGAGCGAGTATTCGGAATTGGCATTGTCTGTCCCGAATGCCACCGTTTGGGTGGTATAGACATTCGTGTATGGAATTCGGTCCCAATATCTAGAGGCCAACTCGAGCACTGGCTAACCCCCTCGCAAATTCAGAGCCCCGACTCTCCGTATTTGGTTGTATTGGCTGGCTTATCTCTGTTGATCCGCCGTGCCGCCGTCTCCCCGACCTCCGGGCGAAGCCGTCTAGGCCACCAGTGCTGCCTTCCCGGCCGGCGAAAACACTCCTCCGTCAATCCGCGACCTCCCCGCTGGCAACCACCATCGATGGAGTTTGCCGTTGACTACCGCCCTGGTTCCTCACCACATCATCCACGGGATCCTGTCTCCGCTGAATGTCGCCGTTGGTTGCCGTCTCTTCTCTTCTCGATGAACGGCACAACCTTCTTTACAGAACCAACCATGTGTGGCAATGACGAGCGCGGGAGCAGTGGCTTGGATCTGAGCGCTGCATGCACAAGCTTCTGCGGCATCTCAAGTTGCACCTGCGATGCACGTACCACACATATTCTCCAGCCACTTCCTAATCCTCCCACTTCAGCCAAGACATGCAGTTGTCCGCCGTGGACTAAGGCCGCCACGCCCATGAGATGTTCGACTAAATGCCAACCCATCCAGTTGCGGCATGTCGTGACCCTCAACAGTTGTCAAATTTTAAAACTGATGCCAACCCATTCAGCTTGACGTATGGCATGTAGGTAAAGTACAAGGAGGTAGTAGTAGCTAACTAGAATAACGTAGTCTGCAAATGTTAATTGGACCCAAATTATAGTCTTGCTTGGTAGTGACTAATTTTTTTACTATAATTTTCATGTGTGTACACACCTTGGTCATTTTTTAAAACTGATGCATCTTTCCATGTGTTTATGTGTGAGTAATTGTGAATGTTAAGAAGTGAGAAATTCCAAACTCTATCCATCCAAACAAAAATTGGAATTGGTGCTCCCTTTGGATTCCAAGCATCAAATGTATAAACATTCAAACACTAAAATTGGAATTGAAGATCAATATCAATGTAATGAGATATTGGCATTGAAGCCAATACAATGCCAAGCCCTTGAATGTCTACATCCAAACAGAGCTTTAGTGTTTTCCAAAGAAAACTTCGTAAGTTATTATTCTTATGTTTTTGACAATAAGAAAAAATAGATTCTACAGTACACAAGCCGTTACTTCGCTAATTGCCCGGCCCATTCAGGGCGCGCCCAGTACGTCGGGCTACTACTATTGAACGCAAAGCGCGTCATCTCGGCCGAACGCACAAGAGGCGTTCGCAGTGGGTTGGCCCATTCGCAGTAGCAGCTCAGCTAATATACCATTAGTGAGTGGTCTATTGTTTCTCAAAAAAATAAAATAGTGACTGGTCTACTACTGTGTAGCAATCTTTTTTCTTCTGGCTTTACAAAAAACACGAAAAAACAATCGAAAGTGTAAACATTTTTGTAAAATGTCTATTTAAAAAAACGTGAACATATTTGAAATAATGTCACACACTTTTTGAAACAAGAATTTTATTTGAATTTTGATATTTTTGTAAATTTAGGAAAAACAATGAAATTTCAAACATAAACAAATATTGAAATTCTTAACCTTTTTTAAATCATTTTTTAAACAAAGACAATATTTGAAAACACCAAATATGTTTTGAAAATGAGAATAATTGTTAAAATTCGAATTGTTTTTTGCAAACATGAACAAATATTTAATAATGCGAATTGTTTTTGAAAATATGAACATTTTTTGGAAACATGAACACATTTTGAATATATTGAACATTTCTTGTGATTGTTTAAAATAATAGAAAAAGGGAAAATGAAAAACAAAAACCAAGTGTGGAAATAAATCGATTGGGGGCTGCTAGACAACGAGTTAGCTTTTGGACGTGATGATGCACCTTTGGTTTCTTCATGTCGACAATGAAATTGACATCCTCCGTGTTGGCTTAGATTCCTCATCCGGAAGCAAGAAAACCAAGTAGCTTCCTCGCATGCAACCAAAACACATTTTTCTGGGTTGAGCTTGATGTCCGGAAGCTCGGCGATTTTTGAACGTTTTCACGAGGTGGGTGAGGAGATCAGATCCCTTAAACGACTTCACGATGATGTTGTTGACGTAATCATTTTGTTAATCTACTTGTGCAAACAAGTTTGAACCACACACTAATAAGTAGCACAAATGACATTATTATATAACAGAAAGGCCCAAACCGAATTGTGAAGGCCATTTTTGTCTGATCACTTTCTTTCATTCGGATTTGATGATAACCTAAATAAGCATCGACGAAACATAATCCCTCGTAGTCAGAAGTGGAGTCCACTATCTGTTCAACGCAAGTAAGTATGAAGTGGTATTTCGGACACATCTGATTAATGTTTTCGATGTCGACACACATGCGCCAGGAGTTCTTCTTCTTTCTCACCATGATTGGGTTTGGAAGCCATTCCAAGTGTGACAGCTCCTTGATGAATCTGGCTAACAACAAACAAATAATCAAAGATCCCGCTAAATACTATAAAGTGTGAGGAAGAGGTCTACGATATACGCACAGATGTCTCAGAACACATGCAGTAGAGGAAACAAACTATTAACATATGTTATATAATTGTATTTGTACATGTCGTGTGTATGGCCTCTGTGTCGCCTCACTACTGTAATAGCCTCCTAGTCATCAGAATGATGATCCTCTCTTCTAGATAATGGCATGCGTGCCTACACCCACGGGAGTAGTTGGGGCTCCTTCTATTTGTACTCTATACACTGCTTTCAGTGAGTACAATGGCCGTGTACGGGATCCTAAACCTTAGCTTGGTGTCAGGCACCGTGACCTTCGAGGACATCTTTGGCATGCCTCCATCTCGGACCACCACTCCACCTCCTCTTAGGTGACATCTCCATACCTCCTGCTAGCTCCTCTACCCTCAACTTCCACACCGATCATACCTCCAATTACATCAAATTCAAGATGGATTATACGGGAAATAACGATGTCAAGTGATGCATCTTCTCTCACATCGTTCTTATCCAGTACCATGTCGTTGATCACGTCAATAGCCCGCCCCCTGATCATCCCATTGCCGCATGGCTTGTTGTCGAGCCTCGCCTTCTGGATCATCTTCATGCTGCGGATCCCTTTCTTGATCTTCTAATGGGTGACACCTGCAATGCTTATACGGGCGCATGTTACCTTCATTTGACGTGCCAATACTACAACCTATGGGAGGGTGATACCTCGGTACTGACTACGCTCACAGCCTAAAGGCCCTTGCATATGGCCTTGCTGACACTGGCGCTCCGTTCTCTGGCCTGGATCTCATGATGCACCTCCTTCATGCCCTGTAGAGCCGCTTCGACACCATACGTACCATGTTGGGCACCACGGTGCCTTGTGTGTGTTTGACGTCGCGTGCTCTCGCCTGGAGCTTGTGGAGTATAACATCAATGTGAGGGCTGCTGAGGTGGGATCCTCCTCTCTCACCATCTCTGGTGGCTCCGGCTCCAGAGCCGATCGCGGTGGCCGAGCCCCTCATGGTGCTCCTTCAAGCTGTGGTAATGGTGGCAACCGTGACATGGGTGTAGACCGTCGCCGCGGTCGCGGCCGTGGCCAGGGTGGATCTGGCCGAGGACGCGGTCGCTCCGACTACGATGGTCGCAGATCGCAACAACAGACGCCGGCGCCGTGGACGAGCTACTTTGCCCCCTACGACATGGTGCTGCCTGCTCCCTGATACGTCTCAAACGTATCTATAATTTTAAATTGTTTCATGCCATTATAATATCGCTTTTCAATACTTTTATAGCATTTTATTTATTTTTGACTAAACTATTAATTTATTACCCAACGTCCGTAGCTTTTTCTGCATGTTTTTTACTTTTCAGAAAATCAATATCTACCAAACCCTGAGGATTTAATATGATTTTTTTTCGGGCAATGAAGATTCCGCGAATGACGGCGCTTTGGTCCCGACCCCACCCTAGCGGGAGCCCCCCAATATCTCACGTTGAATCACTCGAATATCTCATATGTGGTTCAACAAGCCTGCCTTTTCATGCATGACCTCGCACCTCCCACCACCAATTCGTCCAAAAGATTTTGCATTATCTCAAGGCCACCTCTCATGACGGGCTTCAAATCTATCATTCTCCCGATCATGATTTGGTGGCCTACTCTGATGCTAATTGGCTGGTAGTCCCGACACATGGAAATCCACCTATGGTTTATGCATGTTTCTCGTCCGCAACATGGTATCATGGTCCTCCAAACGTTAGCATGCCGTCTTCCGGTCCTGCACGGAAATAGAGTACCGGGCCGTTGCTAACTGTATCACGGAATCATGTTGGCTTTGTCAACTACTCAAGGAGCTGCATCGCCCCCATCTCGTGCTACTCTTGTCTACCGCGACCACATCATCACAACGTATCTCTCCCCCAACCCGGCTCAACACCAGCGCACCATACACGTCAAAATTGACCTGCACTTTGTTCGTGACCGGATAGCCTTGGACGAGAGGCTCGAGTTCGACACATCTCGTCCAACTCCTAGTTCGCTGACGTGTTCACCAAGGGACTCCTTACAAACATCAACCTTTGAGAGACTTACATTCCAGTCTGAACATCCCGACTGCGGGGACCGTTCACATATGTGGTACAATTGCACTTGTACCTTTGACGTGTATGGCCTGGGTGCCGTCTCTCTGTTGTAACAGACTCCTAGTCACCAGGATCAGGAACCTGCCAGGTAGTGTTCCGACTGCCAGGGGCATTAACATATGTGGTACAATTGTACTTGTACCTATCATGTGTATGGCATGCGTGCCGCCTTTGTTGTAACCATCTCCTAGTCAGCAGTATCACGATCCTCTCTTCTTGCCAATGGCCTGCGTGCCTACACCTACGGGAGTAGTTGAGGCTCCTTCTATTTGTACTATGTACATTGCTTTCGATGAATACAACGGCTGTTTGCGGTGATCCTAAACCTCAGCTCAAACCGTTATCCTAATGATGTGATCCCATTATCAATGACATCCAATGTCCATGGTCAGGAAACCGTAACCATCTATTGATCAACGAGCTAGTCAACTAGAGGCTTACTAGGGACATGTTGTGGTCTATGTATTCACACATGTATTACAGTTTCCGGTTAATACAATTATAGCATGAACAATAGACAATTATCATGAACAAGGAGATACAATAATAACCCATTTATTATTGCCTCTATGGCATATTTCCAACAGTCTCCCACTTGCACTAGAGTCAATAATCTAGTTACATTGTGATGAATCGAACACCCATAGAGTTATGGTGCTGATCATGTTTTGCTCGTGGAAGAGGTTTAGTCAACGGATCTGCGACATTCAGATCCGTATGTACTTTACAAATATCTATGTCTCCATCTTGAATATAACCATGAATGGAGTTGAAACGGTGCTTGATGTGCTTGGTCTTCTTGTAAAACATGGGCTCCTTGGCAATGGCAATAGCTCCAGTGTTGTCATAGAAGAGAGTCATCGGGCCCGACGCATTTGGAATGACTCCTAGGTCGGTGATGAACTTCTTCATCCAAACTCCTTCCTGTGCTGCTTCGGAAGCGACTATGTACTCCGCTTCACATGTAGATGCCGCCACGACGCTTTGCTTGTAATTGCACCAACTGACTGCCCCACCATTCAAAACATACATGTATCCGATTTGTGACTTGGAGTCATCCGGATCTGTGTCGAAGCTAGCATCAACATAACCCTTTACGACGGGCTCTTCGTCACCTCCATAAACGAGAAACATATCCTTAGTCCTTTTCAGGTACTTCAGGATGTTCTTGACCGCTGTCCAGTGTTCCATTCCGGGATCACTTTGGTACCTCCCCACCAAACTTATGGCAAGGTTCACATCAGGTCTGGTACACTGCATGGCATACATAATAGAACCTATGGCTGAGGCATAGGGGATGACACTCATCTTTTCTCTATCTTCCGCCGAGGTCGGGCATTGAGCTGTGCTCAATCTCACACCTTGCAATATAGGCAAGAACCCCTTCTTGGACTGATCCATATTGAACTTATTCAATATCTTGTCAAGGTACGTGGTTTGTGAAAGACTAATGAGGCGCCTTGATCTATCTCTATAGATCTTGATGCCTAATATGTAAGCAGCTTCTCCAAGGTTCTTCATTGAAAAACACTTATTCAAGTAGGCCTTTATGCTTTCCAAAAGTTCTATCATTTCCCATCAACAATATGTTATCCACATATAATATGAGAAATGCTACAGAGCTCCCACTCACTTTCTTGTAAATACAGGCTTCTCCATAAGTCTGTATGAACCCAAACGCTTTGATCACTTCATCAAAACGAATGTTCCAACTCCGAGATGCCTGCATCAACCCATGGATGGAGCGCTGGAGCTTGCATACCTTGTCAGCATTCTTAGGATCGACAAAAACTTCCGATTGCATCATATACAATTCTTCCTTAAGGAAATCGTTAAGGAATGCCGTTTTGATGTCCATTTGCCAGATCTCATAATGATAGAATGCGGCAATTGCCAACATGATTTAGACGGACTTCAGCATCGCTACGGGAGAGAAAGTCTCATCGTAGTCAATTCATTGAACTTGTCAATAACCTTTAGCGACAAGCCGAGCCTTATAGATGGTCACATTTCCATCCGCGTTAGTCTTGTTCTTAAACATCCATTTATTTTGTATGGCTTGCCGATCATCGGTCAAGTCTACCAAAGTCCATACTTTGTTATCATACATGGATCCTATCTCGGATTTCATGGCTTCAAGCCATCTGTTGGAATTCGGGCCCGCCATCGCTTCTTCATAGTTCGAAGGTTCACCATTGTCTAACAACATGATTTCCAGGACAGGGTTGTTGTACCACTCTGGTGCGGAACATGTCTCCGTGGACCTACGAAGTTCAGTAGCAACTTGATCCGATGTTTCATGATCATTATAATTAAATTACTCTCTAGCCGGTCCAGGCACCACGGAAACATCGTCCTGTGCTATGCTGCTTTCCGGTTCAAGAGGGGTTACAATCACCTCATCAAGTTCTACTTTCCTCCCACTTACTTCTTTCGAGAGAAACTCTTTCTCCATAAAGGATCCATTCTTGGCAACAAAGACTTGCCTTTGGATCTGAGGTAGAAGGTATACCCTATAGTTTCCTTAGGGTATCCTATGAAGACACATTTTTCCGATTTGGGTTCGAGCTTTCCAGGTTGAAGTTTCTTGACATAAGCATCGCATCCCCAAACTTTTAGAAACGACAACTTGGGTTTGTTCCCAAACCATAATTCATACCGTGTCGTCTCAACGGATTTAGACGATGCCCTATTTAAAGTGAATGCGACAGTCTCTAAAACATAACCCCAAAATGATAGCGGTAAATCATGACTCAAATATTCTTCTCCACGATCTGATCGTAAGAAATTTATTTTCCTGTCATGTTGATTCTCTACCTCATTCTGAAATTCCTTGAACTCTTCAAAGGTCTCAGACTTGTGTTTCATTAGGTAGACATACCCATATCTACTTAAGTCATCAGTGAGGGTGAGAACATAACGATAGCCACCGCGAGCCTCAACGCTCATCGGACTGCACACATCAGTATGTATGATTTCCAATGAGTTGGTTGCTCACTCCATTGTTCCGGAGAACGGAGTCTTGGTCATCTTCCCCATAAGGCATGGTTCACATGTGTCAAATGATTCAAAATCAAGAGACTCCAAAAGTCCATCTGCATGGATTTTCTTCATGTGTTTGACACCAATATGACTAAGGCGGCAGTGCCACAAGTATGTTGCACTATCATTATCAACCTTACATCTTTTGGTATTCACACTATGAATATGTGTAACATCATGTTCGAGATTTAACAAAAATAAACCATTGACCAACAGGGCATGACCATAAAACATATCTCTCATATAAATAGAACAAACATTATTCTCGGATTTAAATGAGTAGCCATCTCGCATTAAATGAGATCCAGATACAATGTTCATGCTCAAAGCTCACACTAAATAACAATTATTGAGGTTTAAAACTAATCCTGAAGGTATATGTAGAGGTAGCGTGCCGACGGCGACCACATCGACCTTGGAACCATTCCCGACGCGCATCGTCACCTCGTCCTTCGTCAGTCTCCGCTTATTCTGCAGCTCCTGCTTAGAGTTACAAATGCGAGCAACTTCACCGGTATCAAATACCCATGAGCTACTACGAGCGCTGGTAAGATACACATCAATAACATGTATATCATATATACCTTTGACATTGCCGGCCTTCTTATCCGCTAAGTGTTGGGGAACGTGGTATTTCAAAAAATTTACCTACGACCACGCAAGATCTATCTAGGAGAAGCAGAGCAACGAGCGGGACAGTGTGTCCACGTACCCTCGTAGACCGAAAGCGGAAGCATTTAGTAACACGGTTGATGTAGTCGAACGTCTTCGTGATCCAACCGATCCAAGTACCAAACGTACGGCACCTCCGCGTTCAGCACACGTTCAGCTTGATGACGTCCCACGAACTCTTGATCCAGTTGAGTGTCGCGGGAGAGTTTCGTCAGCACGACGGTGTGGTGACGATGATGATGAAGTTACCGGCGCAGGGCTTCGCCTAAGCACTACAACGATATAATAGAGGTGTGTAACTGTGGAGGGGGGCACCGCACACGGCTTGGAAATCAACTTGTGTGTCTTTGGGGTGCCTCCTCCCCATGTATATAAAGGAGGGAGGGAGGAGGAGGCAGCCAAGGAGGGGGCGCGCCAAGAGGGGGAGTCCTACTCCCACTAGGAATAGGACTCCTCCTTTTCCTAGTAGGAGTAGGAGAGGGGGAAGGGAAGGAGAGGAGGAGAAGGAAAGGCGGGGGCGCCGCCCCTCCCCCTAGTCCAATTCGGACTAGGCTTGCGGGGGGGGGGGGAGCCCTAGCCATCCCTCTCTCTCTCTTCCCTAAAGCCCATTAAGGCTCATATACTCCCCGGGGGGTTCCGGTAACCTCCCAGTACTCCGGTATTTATCCGGTGACCCCCAGAACACTTCCGGTGTCCGAATATAACCTTCAATATATCAATCTTTATGTCTCGACCATTTCGAGACTCCTCGTCATGTCTGTGATCACATCCGGGACTGTGAACTACCTTCGGTGCATCAAAACACATAAAATCGTAATACCGATTGTCATCGAACGTTAAGCGTGCGGACCCTACGGGTTCGAGAACTATGTAGACATGACCGAGACTCATCTCCGGTCAATAACCAATAGCGGAACCTAGATGCTCATATTGGTTCCTACATATTCTACGAAGATGTTTATCGGTCAAACCGCATAACAACATACGTTGTTCCCTTTGTCATCGGTATGTTTACTTGCCCGAGATTGGATCGTCGGTATCATCATACCTAGTTCAATATCGTCATCGGCAAGTCTCTTTACTCGTTCCTTAATACATCATCTCGTGACTAACTCATTAGTCGTTTGCTTGCAAGGCTTATTATGATGTGTATTACCGAGAGGGCCTAGAGATACCTCTCCGACACTCGGAGTGACAAATCCTATTCTCGATCTATGCCAACACCACAAACACCTTCGGAGACACCTATAGAGCATCTTTATAATCACCCAGTTACACTGTGACATTTGATAGCACACAAGGTGTTCCTCCGGTATTCAGGAGTTGCATAATCTCATAGTCATAGGAACATGTATAAGTCATGAAGAAAGCAATAGCAGAAATACTAAACGATCAAGATGCTAAGCTAACGGATGGGTATTATCCATCAAATCATCTCCCATTGATCAAATAACAACTCATGTCTATGGTTAGGAAACATAACCATCTTTGATTAACGAGCTAGTCTAGTAGAGGCATACTAGGGACACTCTGTTTTGTCTATGTATTCACACATGTATCAAGTTTCCGGTTAATACAATTATAACATGAATAAAAGACATTTATCATGATGTATATGGAAATATAAATAACAACTTTATTATTGCCTCTAGGGCATATTTCCTTCAGTCTCCCACTTGCACTAGAGTCAATAATCTAGATTACATTGTAATGATTCTAACACCCATGTAGTCTTCGTGCTGATCATGTTTTGCTCGTGGTAGAGGCTTAGTCAACGGGTCTGCGACATTCAGATCCATATGTATCTTGCAATTTTCTGTGTCTCCCTCCTTGACATGATCGCAGATGGAATTGAAGCGTCTCTTGATGTGCTTGGTTCTCTTGTGAAACCTGGATTCCTTCGCCAAGGCTATTGCTCCAGTGTTGTCACAAAAGATTTTCATTGGACCCGATGCACTAGGTATTACACCTAGATCGGATATGAACTCCTTCATCCAGATTCCTTCATTCACCGCTTCCGAAGCAGCTATGTACTCCGCTTCACACGTAGATCCCGCCACGACGCTCTGCTTGGAACTGCACCAACTGACAGCTCCACCGTTCAACAAAAATACATATCCGGTTTGTGACTTAGAGTCATCCGGATCAGTGTAAAATCTTGAATCGATGTAACCATTTACAACAAGCTATTTGTCATCTCCATAAACGAGAAACATATCCTTTTTCCTTTTTAGGTACTTCAGGATGTTCTTGACCGCTGTCTAGTGATCCACTCTTGGATTACTTTGGTACCTCCCTTCTAAACTTAAAGCAAGGCACACATCAGGTCTGGTACACAGCATTGCATACATGATAGATCCTATGGCTAAGGCATAGGGAATGACTTATTTTCTCTCTATCTTCTACAGTGGCCGGGCATTGAGTCTTACTCAACTTCACACCTTGTAATACAGGTAAGAACCCTTTCTTTGATTGATCCATTTTGAACTTCTTCAAAACTTTATCAAGGTATGTGCTTTGTGAAAGTCCAATTAAGCGTCTTGATGTATCTCTATAGATCTTGATGCCTAATATATAAGCAACTTCACCAAGGTCTTTCATTGAAAAATTCTTATTCAAGTATCCCTTTATGCCATCCAGAAATTCTATATCATTTCCAATCAACAATATGTCATCCACATATAATATCAGAAATGCTACAGAGCTCCCACTCACTTTCTTGTAAATACAGGCTTCTCCAAAAGTCTGTATAAAACCATATGCTTTGATCACTTCATCAAAGCGTATATTCCAACTCCGAGATGCTTGCACCAGTCCATAGATGGATTGTTGGAGCTTGCACACTTTGTTAGCACCTTCAGGATCGACAAAACCTTCTGGTTGCATCATATACAACTCCCCTTTGAGGTATCCATTAAGGAATGCAGTTTTGACATCCATTTGCCAGATATAAAATGCAACAATTGCTAACATGATTTGGACAGACTTAAGCATCGCTACTGGTGAGAAAGTCTCATCGTAGTCAACTCCTTGAACTTGTCGTAAACCTTTCGCAACAAGTTGAGCTTTGTAGACAGTAACATTACCGTCGGCGTCAGTCTTCCTCTTAAAAATCCATTTATTTTCAATGGCTTGCCGATCATCGGGCAAGTCAACCAAAGTACACACTTTGTTCTCATACATGCATCCCATCTCAGATTCATGGCCTCAAGCCATTTTGCGGAATCTGGGCTCATCATCGCTTCCTCATAGTTCGTAGGTTCATCATGGTCTAGTAACATGACTTCCAGAACTGGGTTACCATACCACTCTGGCGCGAAACGCACTCTAGTTGACCTACAAGGTTCAGCAGTAACTTGATCTGAAGTTTCATGATCATCATCATTAGCTTCCTCACTAATTGGTGTAGGAATCACTGGAACTAGTTTCTGTGATGTACTACTTTCCAATTCGGGAGAAGGTACAATTACCTCATCAAGTTCTACTTTCCTCCCACTCACTTCTTTCGAGAGAAACTCCTTCTCTAGAAAGGATTCATTCTTAGCAACGAATATCTTGCCTTTGGATCTGTGATAGAAGGTGTACCCAACAGTTTCTTTTGGGTATCCTATGAAGACACATTTCTCCGACTTGGGTTCAAGCTTATCAGGTTGAAGCTTTTTCACATAAGCATCGCAGCCCCAAACTTTAAGAAATGACAACTTGGGTTTCTTGCCAAACCACAGTTCACAAAGTATCGTCTCAACGGATTTAAATGTGCCCTATTTAATGTGAATGCAGCTGTCTCTAAAGCATAACCCCAAAATGATAGTGGTAAATCAGTAAGAGACATCATAGATCACACCATATCTAATAAAGTACGGTTACGACGTTCGGACACACCATTACGCTGTGGTGTTCCAGGTGGCGTGAGATGTGAAACTATTCGACATTGTTTCAAATGAAGACTAAACTCGTAACTCAAATATTCACCTCCGCGATCAGGTCGTAGAAACTTAATTTTCTTGTTACGATGATTCTCTACTTCACTATGAAATTCTTTGAATTCAAATATTTCAGACTTGTGTTTCGTCAAGTAGATATACCTATATCTGCTCAAATCATCAGTGAAGGTCAGAAAATAACGATACCCGCCATGAGCCTCAACACTCATCGGTCCACATAAATCAGTATGTATGATTTCCAATAAATCAGTTGCTTGCTCCATTGTTCCAGAGAACAGAGTTTTAGTCATCTTGCCATGAGGTATGGTTCGCAAGCACCAAGTGATTCATAAACAAGTGATTCCAAAAGTCCATCGGCATGGAGTTTCTTCATGTGCTTTACACCAATATGACCTAAATGGCAGTGCCACAAATAAGTTGCACTATCATTATCAACTTTGCATCTTTTGGCTTCAATATTATGAATATGTATATCACTACGATCGAGATCCAACAAGAATAGACCACTCTTCAAGGGTGCATGACCATAAAAAATATTACTCATATAAATGGAACAACCATTATTCTATGGTTTAAATGAATACCGGTCCCGCAACAAACAAGATCCAGATATAATGTTCATGCTCAACGCTGGCACCAAATAACAATTATTTAGGTCTAAAACTAACCTCGAAGGTAGATGTAGAGGTAGCGTGCCGACGGCGATCACATCGACTTTGGAACCATTTCCCACGCGCATCGTCACCTCATCCTTAGCTAATCTTCGTTTAATCCGTAGCCCCTGTTTCGAGTTACAAATATTAGCAACCGAACCAGTATCAAATACCCAGGTGCTACTACGAGCATTAGTAAGGTACACATCAATAACATGTATATAAAATACACCTTTGTTCACTTTGCCATCCTTCTTATCCGCCAAATACTTGGGGCAGTTCCGCTTCCAGTGTCCAGTCCCTTTGCAGTAGAAGCACTCAGTTTCCGGCTTGGCTCGAGACTTGGGTTTCTTCGCGGGAGTAGCAACTGACTTGCTATTCTTATTGTAGTTCCCCTTCTTTCCCTTGCCCTTTTTCTTGAAACTAGTGGTCTTGTTAACCATCAAGACTTGTTGCTCCATTTTGATTTCTACCTCCACGGCTTTGAGCATAGCGGAGAGCTCGGGAATTGTCTTCTGCATCCCTTGCATATTATAGTTCATCACGAAGCCTTTATAGGTTGGTGGCAGTGACTAAAGAACTCTATCAATAACACCATCTTCGTCAACTTTCCAAGCAAGTTGAGTCATGTGACTGTAGTACCCAGACATTCTGAGTATGTGTTCGCCGATAGAACTGTTCTCCTCCATCTTGCAACCGTAGAACTTATTAGAGACTTCATATCTCTCAATTCGGGCATTTGCTTGAAATATTAACTTCAATTCTTGGAACATCTCGTATGCTCCATGACGTTCAACACATCTTTGAAGTCCCGATTCTAAGCCACAAAGCATGGCACACTGAACTATCGAGTAGTCATCAGACCGCGTCTGCTGGACGTTCAAAGCGTCTACATTAGCGGGAGAGGGCTTGTCACCTAGCGGCGCTTCGAGGACATAATTCTTCTGTGCAGCAATGAGGATAATCCTCAAGTTACGGACCCAGTCCGTGTAGTTGCTACCATCATCTTTCAACTTAGCTTTCTCTAGGAACGCATTAAAATTCAAGGGAACGGTAGCACGGGCCATTGATCTACAACATAGACATGCAAAAACTATAAGGATTAAGTTCATGATAAATTAAAGTTCAATTAATCATATTACTAAAGAACTCCCACTTAGATAGACATCCCTCTAGACATCTAAATGATCACGTGATCCAAATCAACTAAACCATGTCCGATCATCACGTGAGATGGAGTAGTTTTCTATGGTGAACATCTTATGTTGATCATATCTACTATATGATTCACGTTCGACCTTTTGGTCTCCAGGGTTCCGAGGCCATGTCTGTACATGCTAGGCTCGTCAAGTTTAACTCGAGTATTCTACGTGTGCAAAACTGTCTTACACCCGTTGTATTTGAACGTAGATCTTATCACACCCGATCATCACGTGGTGTCTCAGCACGACGAACTTTCGCAACGGTGCATACTCAGGGAGAACACTTGTACCTTGAAATTTTGTAAGGGATCATCTTATAATGCTACCGCCGTACTAAGCAAAATAAGAAGCATAATAAGATAAAAATCACATGCAATCAAAATATGTGACATGATATGGCCATCATCATCTTGTGCTTTTGATCTCCATCTCCAAAGCATCGTCATGATCTCCATCGTCACCGACTTGACACCATGAT
Source organism: Secale cereale (assembly GCA_902687465.1). Taxonomy (NCBI): domain Eukaryota; kingdom Viridiplantae; phylum Streptophyta; class Magnoliopsida; order Poales; family Poaceae; genus Secale; species Secale cereale. Next base: position 145,653,465 of record LR738709.1, read on the forward strand.
CTTCATCATAGCGTCATGGTCGTCTCACCAACTATTGCTACTACTACTATCTCTAACTCATAGTGATAAAGTAAATCAATTACATGGCCTTCACAATTCATACAATAAAGAGACAACCATAAGGCTCCTGCCGGTTGCCGATAATTTACAAAACATGATCATCTCATACAATAAGGTATAACTCATCACGTCTTAACCACATCACATCACAAAATGCCCTGCAAAAACAAGTTAGACGTCCTCTACTTTGCTATTGCAAGTTTTATGTGGCTGCTACGGGCTTAGCAAGAACCATTCTTACCTACGCATACAAAACCACAACGATTTTTCGTCAAGTGTGTTGTTTTAACCTTCACAAGGACCGGGCGTAGCCACACTCGATTCAACTACAGTGAGAGAGACAGACACCCACCGGTCACCTTTAAGCAACGAGTGCTCGTAACGGTGAAACCAGTCGTAATGTCGGTGTGGGCCGCTTCATCTCACAGTACTGCCGAATCAAAGTATTACATGCTGGTAAGCGGTATGACTATTATCGCCCACAACTCATTGTGTTCTACTCGTGCAAATCATCTATGCATAGACGTGGCTCATGATGCCACTATTGGGGAACATAGTATTTCAAAAAAATTACCTACGATCACGCAAGATCTATCTAGGAGAAGCATAGAACCGAGCGGGAGAGTGTGTCCATGTACCCTCGTAGACAGAAAGCAGAAGCGTTTAGTAACGCGGTTGATGTAGTCGAACGTCTTCGCGATCCAACCGGTCCAAGCACCGAACATACGACACCTCCGCATTCAACACACATTCAGCTCGATGACGTTCCATGAACTCTTGATCCACTTGTGTACTGCGAGAGAGTTTTGTCAGCACGATGGCATGGTGACGATGATGATAAAGTTACCGGCATCGGGCTTTGCCTAAGCACTGCAACGATATAACCGAGGTGTGTAACTATGGAGGGGGGCACTGCACACGGCTTGCAAATTAAGTTGTGTGTCTTTGGGGTGCCCCCTCCGCACGTATATAAAGGAGGGATGGAGGAGTAGCTGACCAAGGAGGGGTCGCGCCAAGACGGGGAGTCCTACTCCCACTAGGAGTAGGACTCCTCCTTTTCCTAGTAGGAGTAGGAGAGGGGGAAGGGAAGGAGAGGAGGAGAAGGAAAGGAGGGGGCGCCGCCCCTCCCCCCTAGTCCAATTCGGACTAGGCTTGGGGGGGGGGCCAGCCCTAGCCAGCTCTCTCTCTCTTCCCTAAAGCCCATTAAGGCCCATATACTCCTTGGGGGGGGGGGGGTCCGGTAACCTCCTGGTACTCTGGTATTTATCCGGTGACCCCCGGAACACTTTCGGTGTCCGAATATAATCTTCCAATATATCAATCTTTATGTCTCGACCATTTCAAGATTCATCGTCATGTCCGTGATCACATTCGGGACTCCGAACTACCTTCGGTGCATCAAAACACATAAACTCAGATTACTGATTGTCATCGAACGATAAGCATGTGGACCCTACGTGTGATGCCCCCGATTTGATTGTACACTAATCATGCACGTAAATGTGTATGACCAAGATCAGGGACTCAGGGGAAGATATCACAACACAAATGTGGACACAAATTAAAATAATACAAGCTTCATATTACAAGCCAGAGGCCTCGAGGGCTCGAATACAGAAGCTTGAATACAAACAAGTCAGCGGAAGCAACAATATCTGAGTACAGACATAAGTTAAACATGTTTTGCTTTAAGAAGTCTAGCACAAACATCAATGATCGAAGAGGCAAGGCCTCCTGCCTGGGACCTCCTAACTACTCCTGGTCGTCAGCGATCTCCACATAGTAGTAGGCTCCGTCGGGGTAGTAGTAGTAGTCGACTGGGGTGGCATCTAGCTCCTGGGATCCGCCATCTGGTCGCAACAACCAGAAAGAAGGAAGAAGGGGGAAAAGGGGGAGCAAAGCAATGGCGAGTACTCATCCAAAGTACTCGCAAGCATCAGATCTATACTAAGTATGCATCAGTATCAAAGGAGTATGCTGTATATGTGGACTGAACTGTAGAATGCCAGAAGAGGAGGGGAAAAGCATAGCCTATCGAAGACTAACATCTTCAAGCATCTTCTGGAAAGCACCATCTTGCAGCGGTAGAAGGAAATACAGAATAGCAGTTTATATTTAACAATCATGTTGTAGTATTAACGGCCTAAAGATCCTTCCTCGACTCCCTGCAAGAAAGTAATCTCGCCGCCAACATATCCATCACATATATCAAGTATCCATTTCTAGTTATAATAGATCAAGATATAAGACTAAACGTCCATTACCATGGACACGGCTATTCGAATAGATAACTTCCCCGCAGGGCCACGTTACCCTCACGCTCGATCATCTCTGGCCGGAGACACTTTGTTGGGTCAATGCCAGGCTTTGGAAGATCAACACGTCACAGCCCTGCCTAGGCTCAGGAGAGAGGGCCCCGCCGGTCTACATCCTAAGCACTCCGGGGTCATGGGCCATCGCTCGTTGCACTCCGGGTCGTTGCGAGCAGGGCAGATTTAATGCCTAGGATGCGACTATATCTCCTACGTGTCGAGGCACGAGTTAGAGACGTAAGCACATTCTGGAATGATCGCAAGTGTGGTATCTTTGCACAACTCATGTAAAGAACATGGATGAAAGAGTAAAGTAGTTGGTTTACACTCGCCACGTCACACAATTAATACAATAGCATACATTCATCCAAATAACACAGGGTCCGACTATGAACGAAATCAAACGAGAAAAGATACCACAACCACAAGTCCTGATCGCCCCTAGTAGGAACCACTACTAATCGTCGAGATACGTTACATAAAAATGACCACGCTCTTCATCAAACTCCCAGTGAAGTCCTTGTCCATCTCCTGCATCGTACTCTATTATACCTGCATCTGGTGTGTGTTGTAGTCTGAGTCACAAGGACTCAGCAATCCCATTCCCGGGTATCAAAACTAACAAAGCCTTATAGGTGTGGAGAGGTAATAAAGTGTCTGCAGCAAGCACTAAGCAACTAGCTTACGAGTACACAGCAAGAAGAGAATATGTGCCAACGGTCACCAAAGATGATCAATAAGTGATCCTAGCTACTCACGTTCATGCATAACCCCACCGTGTTCACTTTCCGAAACCCCCTTCGAAAAGAGACCATCACGGTTACTCACACATGTAGTGTATTCTTAAGGGTAAGGTGTCAAGTTATCTACAACTGGATATTAACAAATTCCCATCTGCCACATAACCGCGGGCATGGCTTTCGAAAGTTCATAACCCTGTAGGGGTGTCCCAACTTATCCCATCACAAGCTCACGATCCGCGAAGTCGCAACTCCATGTTGGGAAGACCCGAGTATTCTCGGAATCCCTTGCTCAAGATATTTCGACAAAGGTAAAACTAATCCAGCAAGACCTCCCGGCGTGCTGCTACCTCTTGAGCTTGCGTTGTATTCCCTCGAAGAGGAAAGGGAGATGCAGCACAGTAGCGTAAGTATTTCCCTAAGTTTTTGAGAACCAAGGTATCAATCCAGTAGGTGACCACGCGCGAGTCCCTCGCACCTACACAAACAAATAAGAACTTCGCAACCAACGCGATAAGGGGTTGTCAATCCCTTTACGGTCACTTACGAGAGTGAGATCTGATAGAGATGATAATTATATTTTTGTTATTTTTAGTTTAATAAAACAACAAATAAAAGCGGTAAAAGTAAAGTAGATGTAGATTGAAATGTTAAGAATAGACCCGGGGGCCATAGTTTTATCTAGTGGCTTCTCTCAGGATAACGATATTCTACGGTGGGTAAACAAATTATTGTCGAGCAATTGATAGAAAAGCGAATAATTATGAGACTATCTAGGCATGATCATTGTATATAGGCATCACGTCCGAGACAAGTACACCGAAACGATTCTGCATCTACTACTATTACTCCACACATCGACCGCTATCCAGCATGCATCTAGTGTATTGAGTTCATACGAACAGAGTAACGCCTTAAGTAAGATGACATGATGTAGAGGGATAAACTCAAGCAATATGATGAAAACCCCATCTTTTTATCCTTGATGGCAACAATACAATACGTGCCTTGCTGCCCCTACTGTCACTGGGGACACCGCAAGATTGAACCCAAAGCCAGGCACTTCTCCCATTGCAAGAACTATAGATCTAGTAGGCCAAACCAAACCAATAATTCGAAGAGACTTGCAAGGATATTATGAGCACACATAAAAATTTCAGAGAAGAACCAAATATCTTTCATAGATAACCTTGATCGTAAACTCACAATTCATTGGATCTCGACAAAAACACCGTAAAAAGAGATTACATCGAATAGATCCCCTCGAAGACCGAGGAGAACTTTGTATTGAGATCCGGAGAGAGAGAAGAAGCCATCTAGATACAAGTTATGGACCCGAAGGTCTGTGGTAAACTACTCACAACTCATGGTGAGGGCGATGATGATGATGATGATGAAGACCTCCGTGATGGATCCCCCTCCCGGAATAGGCTCCAAGATGGGATCTCCACGGGAACATAAGCTACGGCGGTGGAATTAGGGTTTTCTCTCTGCGTCTGGAGTTTATGGGGTACGTAGGTATATATAGGAAGAAGGAGGGCACCGGGGGCCACACGGGCCAGCCTCGAGGCAGGGGGACGCGCCCCCACCCTCGAGGGCTGGCCCTCTGCCCCTGACTTGGTCCTGACGTTTCCGGAGCGTGATTTTCTCCAAAAATTTCTCTCGCAAAGGTTTCATTCCATTTGGACTCCGTTTGATATTCCTTTTCTGCAAAACCCTGAAATAGGCAAAAAACAGCAATCTGGACTAGGCCTTTGGGTCAGTAGGTTAGTCCCAAAACTGCTATAAAAGTGAATGATAAAGCCCATTAAACATCCAAGACTTCATAAATAATAGCATGGAACAATCGAAAATTATAGATACGTTGGAGACGTATCAAGCATCCCCAAGCTTAATTCCTGCTCTTCCTCGAGTAGGTGAATGATAAAGAAAGAACTTTTGATGTGGAATGCTAACCAATATAGTTTTTCAATGTAATTATCTTAATTGTGGCATGAATGTTCAGATCTGAAAGATTCAAGATAAAAGACTATGTTGACATAAGAAATAACAATACTTCAAGCAATACTAACAAAGCAATCATGTCTTCTCAAAATACCATGGCTAAAGAAAGTTATCCCTACAAAATCATATAGTGTTGGCTATGCTCCCTTATTATCACACAAAAATATTCATATCATGCACAACCCCGATTTCAGCCAAGCATTTGTTTTCATACTCTATCTTTTCAAACCTTTCAACTTTCACGCAATACATGAGCGTGAGCCATGGATATAGCACTATGGGTGGAATAGAGGTGGTTGTGGAGAAGACAAAAATGAGGGAGATAGTCTCACATTGACTAGGCGTATCAACGGGCTATGGAGATGCCCATCAATAGATATCAATGTGAGTGAGTAGGGATTGCCATGCAACGGATGCACTAGAGCTAAATATGAATGAAAGCTCAACAAAAGAAACTAGTGGGTGTGCATCCAACTTGCTTCCTCACGAAGACCTAGGGCATTTGAGGAAGCCCATCGTTGGAATATACAAGTCAAGTTCTATAATGAAAATTCCCACTAGTATATGAAAGTGACTAAGCATGAGACTCTCTACAATGAAGAACATGGTGCTACTTTGAAGCACAAGTGTGGAAAAAGATAGTAGCAATTGTCCCTTTTTCTTTTTTCTTTTTTCTTTTTCTTTTTTGGGCCTTTCTTTTTTTATTTGGCCTTTTTTTCTTTTTTGGAGGGGCTTTATAGATTCAGCCTTTCCTCCCATGGGACAATGCTCTAATAATGATGATCATCACACTTTCATTACAACACGATATTACAACTCGATACTACAACAACAAAGTATGACTCTATATGAATGCCTCCGGCGGTGTACCGGTATGTGCAATGAAACAAGAGTGACATGTATGAAAAATTATGCATGGTGGCCTTGCCACAGATACGATGTCAACTACATGATCATGCATGGCAATATGACAATATGATGCGTGTCATATAAACGGAATGGTGGAAAGTTGCATGGCAATATATCTCGGGATGGCTATGGAAATGCCATGATAGGTAGGTATGGTGGATGTTTTGAGGAACAATATGGTGGCTGTTTTGGGGAAGGATATATAATGGGTTTATGGCACCGGCGAAAGTTGCGCGGTACAAGAGAGGCTAGCAATGGTGGAAGGGTGAGAGTGCGTATAATCCATGGACTCAACATTAGTCATAAGAACTCATATACTTATTGCAAAAATCTACGAGTCATCAAAAGAAAGCAATCAATGCATGCTCCTAGGGGGGAGGTTGGTAGGAGTTAACCATCGCGCGCCCCCGACCTCCACACAAAGGTTGACACTCTACAAATACCTCATGCTCTAACTTAGTCACATAACGGTTCACCATACATGCATGCTACGGGAATCACTAATCTTAACACAAGTATTTCTCAATTTCATAAGAACTCCATTAGCATGACTCAAATATCACTATCCTCATGTCTCAAAACAATTATCAAGCATCCAACATCTCATTCTATTCAATGCACTTGGTGTGATTTTTTTTACTACATTGACATTGGATGTTTATCATGTGAAGACTAGTTTCTTTAGCCTAAACACTTTACCATGCTGTTTTAACAGACTTTCAAATAGATATAAGTGAAGCATGAGAGTTCAACAATTTCTACAAAATATTACCACGACCATGCTCTAAAAGATATAAGTGAAGCACTAGAGCAAAAACTATTCAACTCAAAAGATATAAGTGATGCACTTAGAGTGTTCTAACAATTTCTAGGCCATATTTAACTCTCTCAAATAGGTGTGTCCAGCAAGGATGATTGTGGAAAACTAACAAGCAAATACTCAAATTATACAAGATGCTCCAAGCAAAACACATAACATGTGGTGAATAAAAATATAGCTCCGAGTATAGTTACCGATGGATGAAGACGAAAGAGGGGATGCCTTCCCGGGGCTTCCTCAAGCTTAGGCTTTTGATTATCTTGAATTTACTTGGGGTGCCATGGGAATCCCCAAGCTTAGGCCTTTGCTACTCCTTGTTCCATAGTCCATCAAAGCAATACTCAAAACTTGAAAACTTCACAACACAAAACTTAGACAAAAATTCTCATGAGCTTCGTTAGTAAGAGAAACCAAACCACTACTCAAAGGTACAGCAAGGAATTCATTATTTGTTTATAATGGTGTTAAACCTACTGTACTCCAAGTTCTCTATGGTTCATATCCTCCAATATTACTCATAGATGCATCGGAATAAGCAAACAACACACGAAAAACAGAATCTGTCAAAGACAGAACAGTCTGTAGTAATCTGCAGGGTTCGCCTACTTCTGGAACTCCAAAAATTCAAACTAAATTAGTAAATTTGCGCAATTTGTCTACCAATCAGAAGCAAAAAGAATCAACTAAAAATCATGCTCCAGTAAAATCCCACGACTACTTTAGCGAGCGCTAACGATTCTGTTTTCACAGCAAGATCATATAAACTTCCCACAGGTCTTACCAAAGGTTCTACTTGGCACAAACACAAAACAAAACATGAAAACACATCTAATCAGAGGCTAGATTCAATATTTATTCCCTAACAGCAACAAAAACAAAAAACATAAAATTGGGTTGCCTCCCAACAAGCGCTATCGTTTTACGCCCCTAGCTAGGCACTATACAAGATAGATCTAGGGATAGCCACAGTGATACGATATGTCGCGAAAGCTCATCTCATATTCTCTACGCTCAACAGAAAGCTTCCTTTGTGGCAAGCAAAAGTAATCAAAAGGGCTAAATTTAATGGGACAAAAGCCCCCTACATCAATCTCAGGAGGAACTGGTTCCTCCTTTTGCCCTTTGTAGTGGATGACCAATTCATCATTATAGGCATTCTTTTGGCAGAAGGCCATGAGCCTTCGTTCAAGGGAGAAGCCTAACCCATTATTCTGAACGGAAAAGTCATCATTTATCTTAGAAATTCTATCAATCAAGATCTCAACAAGAACCTTTTTTTCTAAGGTTTTCATTAAAAGCAACATGATCAGGAGATCGCATAAGGTCTTCTTGATTGAACAAGATAGCCTCTATAGGAGGTCGACCGGCATCTACTCCGTAATGAGCAAAGATTTCTCTGGCCTCTTTCATGATATATCTAAATTCATGAGCCATAAAGATAGTAGCTGCACGCTTAACAGAAGAATGCTCAATATTAGAGAACTCCAAAAATACTCTCTGAATACACGGATGCATATGGATAAATTGCCTTTCTATTTCTACTATGAGCATAGATACATCATCTGCAAGGCTATTAGTTCTGTGAAGAATAGAGCCACCCATAGTGGGCAAAGCATCGGCACAAGTAAAGAAGTCTTGAAGAACCCCTTTTCCAATAATATTGCCACTACCAACCCGGAACTTCTTAACATGTAAAGTGGTAGCTTCATCCGGGGGGTCAACATGAACGTTGCCCTCGGCATTGCTAACCTTCTCGATAAAATCATCCCCCATATCAGACATGAGGGCAAGCAAGCACGCAACACACAGAAGCAAACGAGAAGCAAGCGAACGAAAAACACACGGGGGAAGAAGGGAAAATAAAACGGCAAGGGTGAAGTGGGGGAGAGGAAAACGAGAGGCAAATAAATGTAATGCGAAGGATAAGGGTTTGTGATAGGTACTTGGTATATGACTTTTGCGTAAGCCTCCCCGGCAACGGCGCCAGAAATTCTTCTTGCTACCTCTTCAGCTTGCGTTGTATTCCCTCGAAGAGGAAAGGGAGATGCAGCACAGTAGCATAAGTATTTCCCTCAGTTTTTGAGAACCAAGGTATCAATCCAGTAGGAGACCACGCGCGAGTCCCTCGCACCTGCACAAACAAATAAGAACTTCGCAGCCAACGTGATAAGGGGTTGTCAATCCCTTTACGGTCACTTACGAGAGTGAGATCTGATAGAGATGATAATTATATTTTTGGTATTTTTAGATTAATAAAACATCAAATAAAAGCGGTGAAAGTAAAGTAGATGTAGATTGATATGTTGAGAATAGACATGGGGGCCATAGTTTTCTCTATTGGCTTCTCTCATGATAGCAATATTCTACGGCGGGTAAACAAATTACTGTTGAGCAATTGATAGAAAAGCGAATAATTATGAGACTATCTAGGCATGATCATTGTAAATAGGCATCACGTCCGAGACAAGTAGACCGAAACGATTCTGCATCTACTACTATTACTCCACACATCGACCGCTATCCAGCATGCATCTAGTGTATTGAGTTCATACGAACAGAGTAACGCCTTAAGCAAGATGACATGATGTAGATGGATAAACTCAAGCAATATGGTGAAAACCCCATCTTTTTATCCTCGATGGCAACAATACAATACGTGCCTTGATGCCCCTACTGTCACTGGGAAAGGACACCACAAGATTGAACCCAAAGCCAAGCACTTCTCCCATTGCAAGGACTATAGATCTAGTAGGCCAAACCAAACCAATATTTCGAAGAGACTTGCAAGGATATTATGAGCACACATAAAAAGTTCAGAGAAGAACCAAATATCTTTCATAGATAACCTTGATCATAAACTCACAATTCATCGGATCTCGACAAACACACCGCAAAAAGAGATTACATCGAATAGATCTCCTCGAAGACCGAGGAGAACTTTGTATTGAGATCCGGAGAGAGAGAGAAGAAGCCATCTAGATACTAGCTGTGGACCCGAAGGTCTGTGGTAAACTACTCACAACTCATGGTGAGGGCGATGATGATGATGACCTCTGTGATGGATCCCCCTCCCGGAATAGGCTCCAAGATGGGATCTCCATGGGAACAGAAGCTACGACGGTGGAATTAGGGTTTTCTCTCTGTGTCTAGAGTTTCTGGGGTACGTAGGTATATATAGGAAGAAGGAGGGCACCGGGGGCCACACGGGCCAACCTCGAGGCAGGGGGCGCGCCCTAGGAAGGGGGGCGCGCCCCCCACCCTCGAGGGCTGGCCCTCTGCCCCCTGACTTGGTCCTGACGTTTCCAGAGCGTGATTTTCTCCAAAAATATCTCTCGCGAAGGTTTCATTCCGTTTGGACTCCGTTTGATATTCCTTTTCTGCAAAACCCTAAAATAGGCAAAAAACAACAATCTGGACTGGGCTTTTGAGTCAGTAGGTTAGTCCCAAAAACGATATAAAAGTGAATGATAAAGCCCATTAAACATCCAAGACTTCATAAATAATAGCATGGAACAATAAAAAATTATAGATACGTTGGAGACGTATCACGTGCCGACACCCTAATAGTAGCCGCGCGTATCTCGTCTCAGGCCACGACCGGATGAGCGAGGCGTACACGTGCCAAAACACCACAAGTTGCCAAGGGGCGGACCCGCACAGTGCTCTAGTCTGGACCAACACTCATGTGGAGCACTAGCCCAGGGGGTGGATTAAGAACTTGGGTTTATAACTCCCTATGCAAGTTTTTAGTTGTTAGGAAAATGTAGTACCAAAGTTGGGTCTTGCTGGAAAAGCTTTAAGAAGTGCGAATTATCAAGGGGGGCCCATAAACCCCAACCGTGTTAGGAACGCAAAATCAAGGAACATAACCCCGGTTTATCGGGTCCTAAGGTGGCATGAGTGGAACAAAACACCAAGCAGAAGGCCAAGCCTTCCACCCATTACCAATGTATATGTGCGTTAGTTTAATTAAGATATATTTGTGTTATCCCAATAAACAAGTTCAAACATGGAGCAATCTTAAAACTTCACCTACAACTAACAACGCTATAAGAGGGGCTGAGCAAAAGCTTACTTAGCCAATCAACGGTTTGCTAGGAAGGCGGTTAGAGTGTTTCATGGCAACATAGGAGGCTGACAAGACAAGAATAGGCATCGAGGCATAACTATAGAGCGAGACAACTAGCAAGGCAAAGATAGATGTGATATCGGGGAACAGTCATCTTTCCTGGTAAGTCCTCAGTGGGAAGGTAAGATGGCTCCTCAAACTCAGTCTCAACAAGATCCTCGAACTCGGTATCGGCTCGCGGCTCTACCCAACACAAGAGCACAACAACGGTACAAGATCAATCATAGTGCAATGCACAAACAACAAGATGCAAGACATGTCATGGGATGCAAGTCATGATGTGCGTATGCATGAGGATGCTCTCGAGCCTAAAGGAGAAGTTGATGGAAATGGCTTAATCTTGGGCAACCAAGCAAGCCACTGGATAGAGGGGAAGATTTTGATTGAAATCAATATAAAGATCATTGGAAACAGATGCACAGTTTGCAAATGGCAAGCAAAACAAGATGCAATGCAAAACTGCAGTTAACAGCAGCATGGCATCTTTGGAACAAGGTATAATTATTCTATAGCACCGAAACAAGAAGACAAAAGGCATGGATGTGAAATAGACATGATTCTTAACAAGCATGAACTCAGAGCACACCCAAAAACTTAATGGAACACAATTAAACAAGCATGGCAAGATTCAATAAGTTAACAGATTTCTCATACTTAGTGAAAATTACAAGGCATGCAATCTGGAACGATATGTTGCTACCTTTGGAGACACACAACAGCAAGAAAAACAACTATAACAAGCATGAAATTCACATGAGCATGAAGAAGACATATTATATTTCCAATTCATCCAAAGAAACAATTTATTCCATGCAAGGGTTGCTTAACACAAGCTTTGCCAAATTGAATGTTCTGTTAACAGGCTGACATTTAATTTCAAGCATTTTGAGAGCAAGATTACAACAAGCTACAACAGGGCATATATGCAAAAAGGCATGGATTGATAGACAACTACATGGAGATCAAGACATGCTCACTAGTTATTCCAAAACATGCATGGAAAAGATTATGGCATCAAGTTTACATGGCAACTTGTTATTACAGATTCCAGACTTAGCAGTTTTTTCACTAAGTGTAAAATCAACAACATTGACATGGCATGTTTACAAGATTTTTTAAGTCACCACAGAGTATATCATGGAAAACCAAATACACCACTTCAAAGATAACATGATTATGCTCCTAAAACATGTTGACATGTGGCTCAAAAGAAAATCACACAAAATGCTATGAAAAAGACAAAACATCATCTCATAACAATTTCAGACACTTAATAGCCACAAGCACTTTTGCAACAGGGATAAACATGGCATAATGCAACCTAACATGTATGCAAATGCATCCATCGTGAAGAGCACCACAAGACGAACATTTTGACATATCATACACTCCGTTTGGACCAACATGCACAAAGTTACGATCTCACGAACATGCCAACATACTGTTAACAGACAACTAGTGCTGAAACAGTAACATCATGAATCAGTCTTTCAACAAAGATTAAGACATCTAGAAGAACCCTAACATGCACAAAACTGATGCCAACATGTAGAGCACTTTGAGACGAACATTTTGATATATCATATGCGCAAAACGGAGCATCGAGCACCAAGTTATGACATGTCAAAGAGGGCAAAATATTAACACAGATCCGGGACTTGGCAGAATTTTACCCGGCAAAAAGTCAACGCGGGATGGGACAGAGCGGGATGGAGAGATCCGGGCATGGAGCGGGACGTTTGGTTCGGTGGTGTGGTGGATCTGATCCACCCTCCTGGTGGATCCGGATCTCGCCGGAGTAGGCGGAGCTCGCCGGAGCGGAGAAGACAGCGAGGCAGCGGCGGCCGGAGGTGGCTCGGGCCGGCGGCGGAGGCGGGCGGCGCGCGGCGGCGGTCGGGGCGGTGGCGCGCGGCAGTGGCCGGCGTGGAGGCGGCGGCGCGCGGCGTGGAGGCGGCGGCGGCGATGCGGGCGGAGGGACATGCGGGAGGCGGCGTGAGAGGGGGCGGCGGTTGCGGACCGGCCGCGGGCTCTGCTGGCCCAGCGGCGCGGGGAGGAGACTGGCGGCGGCGATGCCGCTTGTCGCGACGCGATTCGGTGCGGGGCGGTGGCGGACGCGTCCGGTCAGGACGGACGTGTCCGGCGGCGGTGGGGAGCTCGGGTCTAGGGTTATTTACCCGAAAATGGAGGGGGGGGTGCCTTTTTATAGGTAGAGGGAGCTAGGAGAGTCCAAATGAGGTGCGGGTTTTGCCCACACGATCACGATCCAAAGACCGAGAGCATGGAGGTGGTTAGGATGGGTTTGTGGGCAGTTGTGGAGGGGTGTTGGGCCAAAAGAGATAGGGCTTCCGCGGGGAACGCGGTAAACCGTTGGAGTATCAAACGACATCCAAACGAGACGAAACTTGATAGGCGGTCTACCAGTGGTATACCAAGACCACTCGACAACTCCCGACCCATTCCAAAGATGTTTTTCGGCCACTTACAAAAGGAGGACTCGGAGGTGCCACGGGCACGTGTGAGAGTGTCGAAACTCCAAACGGACAATGGAGAGAAACGTACATGACTGGGTGCGAGTGACAACTCGAATGCGATGGAATGCACATGATGACACTACTGGAATTAGCCAGTTCTTTGCCGTCTGCTGGCTGACGGCAAAGAGGGTCTTCACCGTCCGCTTACAGGAAACGGACGGCAAAGAACTGGCTGATGGCAAAGACGGTCTTTGCCATCAGCCAACTCTTTGCCGTCTGCTTGCTGACGGCAAAGAATATTTGACGTCAGCTGGCAGACGGCAAAGAGACAGGTGGGCCCCACTAACGAGCTGCTCATAAAAAACATAACGGCCCCCCTCTTTGCCATGTGCTGGCAGACGACAAAGAGCAAAAAAGTAGACGACAAAGGTGGGCGGACGACAAAGAGATAACCTAACTAACGGAGCCCCACCCCGCCCCCCTGCCTCTCTCTGTTTCTATCTCTGTCTCTCTCCCCGACGTCCACCGCCACCGCCGCCGCCCCCGACGACCACCCCCACCCGCCGCCGCCCCCGACGACC
>LR738709.1:145668219-145749999 GCA_902687465.1 Secale cereale
ACCCCGACACGACACCCCGACACCCCGATCCCGACACGACACCCCGACCCTGAAACAGCACCCCGACCCGACACGGGACCCCGACCCCAACACGACACCCACAACACCCCGACCCTCGGCACCTCCCGAAAAGGTGCTCTTTGGCCTTCCAGAGGCGGACGGGGTCATATATTTGTGAATTATGAGTTAGGTCGTATATTTTTCGATTTTGTTATGCAAAACATCATATATATTTGTGTTGATCGGGTGGATTTAAATGTGCAGTTGTTTCGTCGCTGCGAGGGTGTGGTGTTTGACGACATCCCCGTGCGTTCGACGAGCTCCGCCCCTGCGTTCGTTGGTGAGCCCAAATGACATCTCCTCCTCCCCCCTTCATTTGCTCTGTTCCGGTCTTCGTGCCGATGAAACTTGCTAGCTATAGGTGTCAATCATCAGTATGCGTAACGACTATGTGTCTCCCGTTCGAAAGGGTTACAGCTATAAATATGCATGCATTTGCATATTTATAATCGTGATTCTTTCGAATTGTCCAACGTTATCCATGGACAGCCCGAGTATATGTGTAGATTGGGTTAGTTTTCCCATATGCTCTGCTCCGGATCCGATGCAGAATTTCGTCAGTGCCTCCGTGTTGTTCTTCGGTTACACATCCTCTCTGCTTATTGCCGAGACGTGTATCATGAGAATAGTGGGGAGGTGCTGCCAAAATTTTGCGTTGGATTCGGAGCAGAGCATGGGAAAACGAACCCAATCTAGACATACTCGGGTGGGATTAGGACAAACTACATTAACTGATGGATATGGTTTGCTTAATTATGTATATATTTCTTGTGTGTCCAGTTGGAAGTCAATATGAGTGATCGTGCGTGGATGTACACCGGTTACACTAGACAGAAAGTTTGGACCGAGGAATGGTTAACAAAAACCAAGGGGTTTGTTAGAGCCGCATTTGCAAAAGGCTAAAAAAAAGCTGGTGCCCCTGTGTCCGGTGCGACAACTACAATAAGAGGGACGAGCTTGAAATGAGTAAAGACCTGCAGAAGTTTGGTTTTACGCCTGGTTACACGGTCTGGACATTTCATGGTGAGTCTGCCCAACGTGCCAGAGACGAGGTGGTTCGTCGTCGCAGCGACGAGCATGGTACCGGGATGGAAGACATGGTGCAAGACTTTGACGATGCTCGGGACTCGGACGTGGAGATGGAGAAATCTACAAAGGCCTTCACTGAAATGTTGGAGTCCTCAAAACGTCCTCTCCACGAGCACACTGAGCTTTGTCGGCTGGATGCCATCTCACAAATAATGGTTTTGAAGGCTCAATTCAACTTGGGTAGAGGATGCTACGACGCAATGATGACAATATTCAGACGATTTCTACCCAAAGGCCATGTACTACCTGCAAACCTGTACCAGTCAGACAAAATCCTCCGTGCTCTTAAGATGCCCTATGAGAAGATACATGCCTGTGAGAAAGGATGCGTCTTATTTAGGCTTCAGTATGAGTACTTGACCTATTGTACCATTTGCAAGTCTTCCAAGTATGTTGTGGTAGACAACGGTATGGGTGAGAAGACGCAGACCAAAATACCCGTTAATGTTCTTCGGTATATGCCAATCGTACCAAGACTTCAATGTCTTTTCATGGTCGAAGAGATGGCCAAACAGATGACATGGCACAAAACGGGCAAAAGAACTGAACTAGATGCAGATGGAAATGTGATGATGGTGCACACATCGGAGGGTGAAGCGTGGAAGCGCTTCGATGCATTACATAAGAAACAAACGGCAGATCCAAGGCATCCTCGAGTTGTCGTCAGCATGGATGGGTTCAATGTGTTTGGTTAGACGGCAGCCCAATACAGTTGTTGGCCCGTGTTTGCCATTCCACTCAATCTCCCCCCGGGCAGATTATGCAAAGAAAGAACATTTTCCTGACGTTGATAATTCCAGGGCCCAACTATCCGGGGAAGAATACGAATGTGTACATGCATCCGCTTAAGGACGAATGGCAAGAAGCTTGGGTTAATGGGTTCAAGACATACGATGCCTTTAGCAAAAAGAACTTCATAATGCGTGTCTGGTACATGTACTCGACGCATGACTTGCCGGCGTATGCGCTATTCGTTGGCTGGTGTGTGCATGGAAGGTTCTCGTGCCCCACATGCAAGGGAGCTCTTGAGTTTCATTGGCTGACGACAGGGCACAAGTATACTTGCTTCGACTTGCATAGACCATTTCTAGATCCTTGCCATAAGTTCAGGAAAGACAAGAAGAACTTCATCAAAGGTAGAGTTGTCAAACACTCTACACCACCTGCGTTGACAGGCCAAGAGACCCTAGATCAGTTAAACGCTCTCGAGCCAGATCCAGAGCGTCCAGGGTATAGGGTATAATAAGGAACACGCCTGGACTCACAAGACATGCTTGTGGGATCTGCCTTACTTCAAAGACCTCATTTTCCCACGCAACATCGACGTGATGCACACTGAGAAGAATATCGCCGAAGCCATTTTTGGTACATTGTTTGGCATAGAGGGGAAATCAAAGGATAATACTAAGGCTAGAGTCGATCAACAGGAGCTATGTGATAGACCGTTACAAAACATGCAAGAACCGAAAGGAAAACGAAACTGGATGAAGCCAAAGGCATGGTTCAATCTTGGAAGGCCAGCTATGAGGGAAATTATTTTGTGGGTGAAAATGCAGTTGATGTTCCCCGATGGGTATGCAGCAAATATAAAGAGGGGAGCGAGTCTTGAAAAATTGAAAATATTTGGTCTTAAAAGTCATGATTGGCACATATGGATTGAGCGGATAATGCCGGTGATGTTGCATGGCTTCATCCCCGAGGATGAATGGCTAGTACTAGCAGAGCTGAGCTATTTCTTCCGTGTTCTTTGTGTGAAAGAACTATCGCCTGGCCTCAAAGAAGAAATGGAACAGTTGGCTCCGGAGTTGATCTGCAAGTTAGAGATGATCTTCCTGCCAAGCTTCTTTAATCCAATGCAACACTTGATTTTGCATCTCCCGACCGAGGCAAGATTGGGGGGGGGGGGGCGTGCAAAATCGTTGGTGCTACTCAACTGAGAGGATGCAGAAGACGCTACGAGCAAAATGTAAAAATAAATGTAGAATTTAAGCATCGATGTTCGAGGCATTCATCACTGAGGAGGCGGCAAACTTCGTGACAACACACTATGAAGCCAAAAATTGTCATTTGCATAATCCGAAGCCTCGATACAATGCTGACGACCCTAAAAAGGGTCGATCCAACCTCAGCCTATTCAAAGGGAATCTCGCACCAGCCAGTGGCTGGAAACCAGTATCGTTGGATTTTGAAGAATGGCGGACCATTTCATTGTATCTCTTCAACAACCTAACAGAAGTGCGGCCGTACATCGAGTAAGATCTCGGTACATAGTTTCGCAACTTCTAATTCTTTTGAACTGCTCTTATTCCTGTATATTTGATGCAGTCGATACATCGCCATATTCTCGTATGGAGCGGTGATCCAAAAGGATTCCGTCGAAGAGTGTGAGCTTCTGGCAAAGCAAGGAGGTGAATATCCCGGTTTCATCTCTTGGTTAAAAAAACGGTAATTTCCATTAGACCATTTCATTTCTTTGGATAATTTGCGACTAATTGTAATAATCCTTTCGTATTATACTTGTAGGCTAATTCAGAGATTATTGATGCCAAATTGAGACAAGTAGCTAATGGTTTTGACTCTAAGGTCCGTTCATTTGACAAATACGACATCAGCGGGTATCGGTTTCGTACCTATGGCAAAGAGCTATCTATGGCTGACCGAAATTCTACAAATTGTTGTGTCTCTGCTATTGGCGAAGGAAATATCAAGTATTATGGAAGAGTTGAAGCAATTTATGAACTTCAATTCAATGGTGAAAACCCACCAAATGTTGTAGTCTTCAGATTTGGTTCCAACCGAGGGAGACTATAAGGACTCATGAACATATAGGGCTAGTCGAAATCAAACAAAGCACCCATTTGGATGTTCCCGATGTCTATATTACGGCTCAACAAGCAACCCAAGTTTTCTATCTACCGTGGGCCTATCAAAGAGATCCAAATCTTAGTGGTTGGGATGTCATTTATGAAGTGCCGCCACCTATTAGACCACCTCCCCCAATGAAGAGGATTATGAACCTCACATTAACCAAGACACATATGATGAAGGAGAATTCTTCCAAGAAACACGTCTTTCCAAAAAAAGTTTCAAGCACCGCTGTACCCCACCCCAGAACATAGAATTAGACAACGATAGTGAATCCGACTTCACCCCTGAGCTAGAACAAGAAGAGCCGGAACTAGAAGAAGTTACTGATACAGATGACATGTCAATGCTTGAATGATTACGTAAAGGAGGCCTTCCACATGTTGATGCATTTATTGATGATGATGATGAGCACGTCACTGATAGTGATGATGATGATGCATATATAGACGATTCAAAGTAATATTAGTAATGTGAGGTACTCAATTTTTTATTATGTTCAGGATGAGTATACACTTAAATTATATACATATTATTCATGTCAGGTATTCAATTTTTTATGTTGTACTAATTTAATTTACCTTTTGTCATTGCAGGTGTTGACATGATGGTGGGCAAGGGTCCAGAGCGCCCAGAGCCTCCTGCGAGCGCTACTGGCCGGAGGGGTGGTTCCATTATTCCACCCCAGCCCCTCCGGAGAGCGCTGCTAGACAGTATGCAGACAGCAGCGGTGGGCGCTTCTTCTTCGGTTGGGAGAGGTCGGGGGAGGTCGTAGAAGGCTGCTAGAGGCGGACATGACAGTGGGAGAGGTATGAAGGCTGCTACACCTTCCTTGCCGCCACCCCCAGCTGTTTCACCCGACCACATGACTGCTCCATCTGACGTGGACCCGTCAGACTCGGGTCCTCCGGCCCACCATACTTGGGTCGCCGATCCTTCGCCTGACGTGGACCCATCAGACTCGGGTCCTTCGGCCCACCAGAGTCGGGTCGCCGATCCTTCGCCCCACGTGAGTACGGTCCCGGAGCCTTCTTCCCACGAGACTCCGGAGGCTAGTCACCCTACTGATGGTAGCGAGGACACCTTTTCTGATGATAGCTACAACGACGACGAGCTGGTTGAGAAGGGCAAGAAGGTCTACCAGTGTGGAGGTACAAAGCTCCCGCCCATGCGGACGACCCCCGAGCAGAGGTGCTTGATTGTGCCTAAAGGGTTGAAGTAAGTGCATTTACTCTTTTTTAACCTTTTTCCTTCACGTTTCTTCAAATTAATATCTAATGCTTTGGCCTTGTCATACAGCAGGGGCTGGGTACACCCCCGTGGTTCCCGTAGGCCCAACCAGGTCCTTGGTGTGCTTTGCCGGCAACACTTCCCTGGGTGGGTCACGTTGCCCAGTGAGGGTCAGGTTCCACAGCTAGCACTGACCTAGGAGCTGTACTCGATTGCCCCGGCCCCACCGGAGTATTTGGTCGCCGGTGTCGTGTGCGAGACGGTGGCCGAGATTGTGTTCCGTCGGTTTTGGGTAATTTTTCCTTTACATAATTAAAAATCAACACTACCTAGTGATTGTACTAATCAGTGTTGTCTTGTTTGATTGCAGACCTTCTACAAGGTTTCAGAGGGGGAGCAGGAGGCCGCGTGTAAGGTTGTCGATGCCGAGTGCAAACATCTACTTCAGAACTTACAGCACGAGGCTCGGGTGCAGGCGGTTCGCGACTACTACGCCTCGAAGGGTATTAGGAGGTCCAAGAAGAAGTGTCGCGGCAAGTTTCTGTCTAAGGACAAGTACATGCATGTAATTACCTATTCTTAAGGCCTTGAACTTAGTTTTCTTGATTTGATTCGATGGCGTATCGCTAAAATTTCTCTTGACAAACTTAGGTGCCCCCGAGATGGTGTGCTGATGTGACCCCCGAAGACCGACGTCCCAGAAGATTCCAGATGTTCCGGGTTTTCCGTATGTTTCATTTGTGCGTGTGTTATTTATTTTGCATTGCATCATGCCATCATGACTTTAATTCTGCATCTCAACTAAATAAATTGTGTGGACCTCGGGCCATTTAAATCGAGGGAAGGATGACTTCTCTTTATAACATATATATATCCTCCTAATATTTAGGGAGCTATAATATATTATTCCAATTGTTTGGAATTCACCGTAACACACTTGCAATTATTCTCCAGACCTCTTTTGCTTCAAGTTTCACCGTCCAAACCTTCTCTATAATTCTTAACCATTTTATCGAGGCTCCTCCAAAAATTCGAGCATTTTTGGACACTTCTGTAACGATGTCCTAGTTCAAACCATTTGAATTAAATTCAAATGGGTTTGAATTTATATCTTTTGATCATGCCCACTTCTTTTTTCCTGGGATCAAACTCATTTTTATGAGTTCGGGAAAATTAACCCCGTTCAGTAATTCTTTCCCTAAGTGCCCTTTCTTTTTCCTCTCTCTTTTTCTTCTCTTTTATTTTATTTTAGTGAGAGAGAGGCAGAGAGCCCAGCTTGGGCCTCCTAGCCGCGGCCTCCTTTTGGCCCAAGGCCATCCCTCCCCGCGGCCCAGGCCTCGCTAAGGCCCATTAGCCTCCAGGCCGGCCCATCGCCTCCTCCAGCGCAGCACTAACCCTAGCCCGCACACAGTGACCTCTCCCTCGATCCCTTCTCTCCCTCGCAGCGCCGCACCCTCGTCCCCATCCCCTGAACCCCCCTCCCTTCGATCCCCGTCGCTCACTTCGCTTCCTCGCCCCCTCTTCCTCACCTCGCGCAGCCAGAGAGGAGCGAGAGCTCCTCGCTCCCGATCCGGCCGTGGCCCGACCTCAGCCACGAGATCCCGAGCGCCGCCCCTCGTGTCTCCCCGCCCTGCCGAGCTGATCCGTCCGCCGCGCGCCGTGGCGTCCTCCAGCAAGCCGCCGCGCCATGCTCCTCCCGTCCCCGCGTCTTCAACCATCGCCACTGCGCCATGGCACCGTCATGCTCCGCCCCTGCGGCCTCCTCCGGCCATGCCGTCCCGCATCCATGGCCTCAAGCCAAGCTGTTGCGTCCCTGCTTCCTACCAAGGCAACGACGGCCTCTTGTCTTGTTTTGGACCATCACGAACTTTGCCGAGTACCACGACGCCCGGAGCTTCGGAACCGCAGAGTTCCTCGACGTAACGCGTACAACTACCGTCGCCGAAGACCTTCGACATGTACATCTACCACCGTCATGGAACCGCCAAGACGACAAGTACCTCTCCGAGACTATGAGTACGACTACACTTGGTGGATGCGACAAGTACCACGACGACCTCGTGTATGACTACAAGATGATGCGTCAAGTTCCTCGCCGTGTGCATCTACCGTCGCCAAGACCCAAGACCCCAAGTACCACGACGACCTTTGTGCCAAGTTCAACTACGTCCGATGACATGTACATCTTCGAAACGAGAACGGCGACACGTCAAGTACCACTACCGTCGCCGAAGAACCGTGAACGAAAACGCCAACGTGTACGACTACCGTCGCCCCGGAAACGATGGATTCGTCAAGTACCTCTACGAACGGAACGACTACTTCCCTCTACGAACGTGTACCACGACCCGCGAGTACCACTACTTCCTCTACGACGTCTCGAACCGCCCCGAAACGAACGCTTCGAAGGTATAACCCCGAGACGATGACCGTGGAATGCTTGTGGTTGTATGAGATGTTTCCCTTGTGTGCACCGTGCCCGATTCGTCTTTTGTCATGCTCCTCGGTTGCCTCGTCGCCGACTCGTGGGAACCCGGTGACGGGATCACCCCACCTTTCTTCTTGCATGACACGCTCTCCGTCATCTTTTGCACTGGTCTCTCAACGAGTTACCGGAACCGATATGTTGTGTGGCATCATTTTCGGATTCACCGCCGTGGCCCCTTTCATTCCACCACGGTGACAAATACTTCATATCTATTACGTCGACTTTTAATAAAATTGCATAAAACTTGATCATGTCATCTTCATCATCATAACAACCTTTAAATGTTAATTGTTGTTGCTTTAATAATTGCTAAGCATGCATATGGGGATTTTCTGGAATTATTGTTGTTATTTCCGGCCTCATTTAAAATGCCTAAATAGTGTAGTTTTATTATGCTTCCTACCTTGCCATGTAATGCTTCCTGTATAGACTTGTCATGCATCATACCTTGCCATGTATTGCATCATATAGACTTGTGTTGTTTTCTGTGCTTCCTACCTTGCCATGTTTTGCTTCCTGTATAGACTTGTTGTGCATCCTGTGTAGAACTGTTTTGCATCATACTTGGTTGAGCATATTGTCATGTTTCATGTGGTGTGTTTACCGTGTTGCTTGTTTCTTTCCGGTTTGCTTCCCTCGTTAGCTTCGGGTTCATTCCAGAGTTGTGAGGTTCTGTTCGACTACTTCGTGGATCCGTTCTTCTTCCTTGCGGGATCTCAGGCAAGATGACCATACCATTGGATACCTTTACTATCATTGCCATGTTTAGTGTCTCGATGCTATCTTTATATGTCGCGCTACCCATCATTTATGTCAGCCTCTCCTTGTTGCCATGAAACCTCTAACCTTTGACAACTTCCTAGCAAACCATTGTTTGGCTATGTTACCCGCTTGCTCAGCCCCTCTTATAGCGTTGTTAGTTGCAGGTGAAGATGAAGATCGTTCCAGGAGGGAACTTGTTGTTGGTATATCACAATATCTATTATTATTATTAACACACCTATATACTGGGCATGGGTGGAAGGCTTGGCCTTTTGCTCGGTGTTTTGTTCCACTCATGCCACCTTAGGCGCTGATAAACCAGCATTATGTTCCTTGATTTTGCGTTCCTTACACGATGGGTATATGGGGACCCCTTGTCACTTCGACTTTGAATAAAACTCCTCCAGCAAGGCCCAACATTGGTTTTAATTTGCCTCATAATAATAACTTAATTAATTAATTAAATTTTCATAGGGGGTCGCGCCCTCGGGTACTCTTTTCTACATAGCAGGGGGGCCAGTGCTGATGGTGTTGGTCCCAAACGGGGGTGCTGCGGGGCCACCTTGGGGAAACCCGAGGGTTGGTTTTACTCGTAGCTTCTCCCATCCGGTTGTGGCCTAAGACGAGATACGCGCGGCTACTATCAGGGTGTCGGCATGCCGGGAGGTCTTGCTGGACTTGTTTTACCATTGTCGAAATGTCTTGTGCACTGGGACGCCGAGCCTGATCGGATTTTCCCTAAGATAAGGGGTGATGATATTATATTTATCACTTCAGCTGATCGTGAGAGCTTGTGATGGGCTAAGTTGGGACACCCCTGCAGGGTTATGATCTTTCGAAAGCCGTGCCCGCGGTTATGTGGCAGATTGGAATTTGTTAATGTCCGGTTGTAGAAAACTTAGAAACAGGATCCGAAGTAAAACACACAACGGTGTGAGCAACCGTGACTGTCTCTTTTCACTTTGAGAAGAGAACACGGTGGGGTTATGTTTGACTCGTAGGTAGTTTAGGATCTTTAGCGAACATTACTACTTTGCGACTGCTTGCGTATATGCTCATCTTATTCTTGTACTCGTAAGTTAGCCACCATATTATGCTTAGCCGCTGCTGCAACCTCACCACTTTACCTCTTCCTTCCCATAAAGCTTTGTTAGTCTTGATACCCATGGTTATGGGATTGCTGAGTCCTCGTGGCTCACAGATACTACAACACTAGATGCAGGTTCAGCCGAGATTGATGCAGGAGCTGGTTCAGAACTTCTGGGAGTTCCATGAAGAGCGTGGCCGTATGCTTGTGACGTGTTTCGACGATCAGTAGTGGTTTCTACTAGGGGTGATTCGGACCTGTGGCTTTATGTATTTGGTATCTTTCTTTTTGGATCTTCACCCGTAGTCGGGTTGTGATGTTTTGCTTGATGATTTGCTTATGTAATGAATTGTGTGACGTGGCGAGTGTAAGCCAACTATCCTTTCGCAATTTCATCCCTATTTTTACATGAGTCGTGCAAAGATACCAAACTTGAGATCATTCCAGAATGGGCTTATACCTTTAAGTCGTGCCTCGACACGTACGAGGTATAGTCCCATCCTGGGCATTACAAGTTGGTATCAGAGCCTTCTCCGACCTAGGAGCCCCCACTGATTGATCAAACCGTTGACGGTTGAGTCTAGGCACACGCTTAAAAATGTTTTGAGTCCTATATATATATCGGAGAGTAGGATTTCTTTTGCTGCTCATCTCTTTTCACTCTAGTGAGGACTCCTGACGATTACTTTTATCTCTTCTACTCTCAAAATTTCACCAATTTTTTTTTTAGGATCACGCGAGTATTGTTTGGATTGTTTCGATGTCTTTGTGACGAGAACATTGTTCTCGATGCCTCGTGTCATTAGGGGTTGTGGCAGTGTCCCGGGGAGTTGAGCTCCGAGGTGTTGTCGTCACAAATATATCGCGGTAGTTCTGGAATACTTAAGACGGCCGACATCGAAAACTCTCCTATGCGGTTAGTGGCAAGATAACCCCGACATCACCCAGTACTGGGGAGGTAGTTCGGGAGTATTGCCATAGCTTGTATAGTAGATGCGTTTCGAAGGTCCAAGGTAAACGGTTTCCAGAAATAACTGGTTATGTGTTGAAGGATGGATACAGCTGGATGTAGGATTAGAGTTGAGTGCGCGGTGCTTCCCCTGTATCCCCAACACCTGATTGCATAACTGGAAACTTTCGGAAATTAATAGGTGGGTTCATCTAGTAGTTCGTAGGCATTCTTCCAACGAGTGCATGATATGGAGTTCGGGGTTCTACATTGAGTGAAGTGGTTTTATGGGCGTTGTTCCGATCGGGAGTTGCATCTTAAAGGGTCCTTGGCTATGCTGATCTGGGGATTGCAAAACCCTTTTGTAACACGTTCCATGAGCTTTCAGCACGAACATGTGGGATGAAGCTTCTATCTTGTATTTGTTCTATCTGCTCCTTGGTGTTTTTATTTACCTTTTGTCCTCCCAAGTGGCTTCTCGTCAAGTTGATGTACCTACGGAATTCATTCGTTCAATTCTCTATATGGATGATATTGTGAAGATTATGTTGCAACATATCTATCAGTTGTTTTTGTTTTGATTCTGGTATTCGAGTTGCTTCGATGTCAAATGTTGATTCCATACCTTCCTAATCGGTGTTCTCATATTTCTATGGGAGTGCTAATTCTTCTTGGCCATCGAGATCTTCATGTTAATCCTTTTCAATCGGTGTGCCTTCTCGTCAAGTTATTCCATACGGACGCCGTTGAGAAATCTGACGATTTGTCTGTTTCATTCATCCCAAGTTGTCTTTGTTTTCCCCACCCTCCCACCCTTCTTCTTCTCAGAGCTGGAATTCTTAATCAAGTATCCATTTTATTCATGTGATGTTTCTTCATTCATTTCCTTCAATATTCTTCTCCGGTGGATTAAATTCAAGCTTCGGTCTTGATCATATCTCTTCCTTTTTGTGTAACATGTTTTCTCATGTTGAAATTTCTTATCCGAAGGCTCTCTTATTTCTTCACATCTCTTTATTCATATCAGGAGTGTTGAAGATATCTCAGAAGATTCACGTTTCCATTCTTAATCCATTCAAACTATTTTGAGGTTGCTATCTTATTCAAGCCATTTAATTCAACCGGCGCAATATCTCTTATGCAATCTTTTTCAACGGCGATTTCTTTAGTGGGCCCTAACCCACAGGTCTTTTTCCAGGATCTTACCTGGCTCTTCTAATTTTTCTAGAGTTATTCTAAAAATTCTTTTCAAAGTGTGACATAAGAATGATTCCATCAGTCACATGCCTTCTCCAAGATCACTTTCAAATTCTTTTTCATTTTGGTTCAACCTTTTAATTCTTCATTACGGAGGGCCTATACAATTCATGGTGGTGTATCTCATCGTCTTCTCAGATTTTGAAGACCCAAAGACGAGTTCCTCTTGAATCCTTATCCGTTCTTCCAAGATTCATGGTTCTAGCTTCATGCCATCCTCATTATTGTTTCGATTGTGAGGAATTATTTTCATACCCATTTGAAGCATTTCATGAATTCTTTTCTTTGTGTTCCTCCGAAGGCCATCATTTCAGCATATTTCTTCGTTCTCAGTTTTCAACTTTGTCCTCCAAACATCCTTCATTGATGCCTCTTAGTTCGTCTCCATGTTCTTCCGGTGCATCGTTCAAGTATTCATTAATCAGTTCGTGATCTCTTCGTTCTCTTGTATCTAAATTTCCTCAAGTGCTTATTCTTCCTGGTGATTATTCTCTTTCATCACCCGGTTTCAATTTTTACGGTGGTTCTTTCAAGATTACTCTTGCGTTGTTATTGTATCAATCCATTTGTTCTTTTCATAATCCTACCGGTGAGTCGTTCAAGATTATTCTCAAGTTTAGCTACATATCTCTCCAATCCTTTTCAAGAAGAATAAGTAGTAGGCCAAATCCGTTGCTTGTCATCAATTTACTTTGATGAAGGATAAGCATACAGTAAATCTTATTCTTATTTCCTCGAAGTGATTAATCTCTTTCCTGGAGCTTGTTCATCATATCATATTCTCGGTTCTAAATTCTTCATCTTGTTTTCCGGAGCTCCAAGTTATTTCAATTATATCATTTCAAAGCTCCATCTAATTCATCGCATGCCTTGAATCTTATTCTTTTCATCTTTCACTTCTCCATGCTTTCATTACCGGAGTTCTCATGGTGGTTCATCATGTTTTAATTCATCCTCGAAGTGTTCTTCAAGATTCTTGTTGGAGCTCAAGCATTCTTCATCATGCATTCCAAGTTCAATTATTTCTCCCTTATCTTTTGAGATGGTGTTATGCCATTCTTGATATTTTCCCTTCAGGTTTCATGATTCACAAGTTGTCAGGAATGAGCTATTTAATCCCGTCAATTTCTTCGTTGAAGTTATCTTGGGTTGTATTTCAGCTAAAAGCTTTCCCTAAGGATTGTTGCTATTTATGGTGCTTATAATTGACCCAAATTCTTCATTTATCATTCCGGCGAAATAAGTTTTTTTCGTCTCCTTGTTGATCTCAATCCAATCAAATGTTTTCGTCAGTGGCTGGTTGTCACCTCTTAATTTTGAGATGTTTTCCATAATCCCACATCAAGCTTATTCTTTTCGTTGTTGATTTCCATCAACTCTATACAATCCATCGTTGTAAGGATGCTCTTTCAAACTCATTCATGGGAGAAGTTGTCATTTTCTTCTCCATTCATTTCTTTCATTGATTTATATGCTATTCTTTCATTCCAGAGGCATTGTGATGTTGCTCTCTCCAAACCATCATATCGTTTTATCAAGATCATGTTCTTCCCTTGCTTGTCTATTTAACCGGAGTGTTGTATTCTTTATTCAAGTTCTCTCATCTTATCAAGTTTGCCTCTCTTTTCAACCGGAGTGCTGTCTGAATCTTTCTTACCCCTTGTGCCATTCTTTTAATTGTTTCAGAGGCAGTGTTTTGTTGATTTCATCAAGTATCATTCCATCTCCTCAAGCTCATGTTAATTCCTTCGATTTTCAGATGGAGTGCTGTCCAAATTATGTCATTCTTATTCCTTGGCTATACCATTGCAGTTTCATATTCTTTTGGTTCGTAAGCTCTTGTTTCATGTCTTTCAACCTACAAGGTTCTCGTAATGTACCTTGTTCCTCTTTCCTAACGGAGTGTTTTCATATTCGTTCATCTCCGTTGTATTCTTTATTCAAGATTGTTCAACCTCTCAAGGTTCGTGGTTTCACTCGTCTGTCAAAGAAGCAACTTTGGGTTACCTCTTCCTTTTTCCGTTTCATCCGGTGCCATCTCCAGGATCTCGGGTCGAGATCCTCTGTTAGTGTGGGAGAGTTGTCACGCCCGAAGACCGACGTCCCAGAAGATTCCAGATGTTCCAGGTTCTTCCGTATGTTTCATTTGTGCGTGTGTTATTTATTTTGCATTGCATCATGCCAACATGACTTTAATTCTGCATCTCAACTAAATAAATTGTGTGGACCTTCGGGCCATTTAAATCGAGGGAAGGATGACTTCTCTTTATAACATATATATATATCCTCCTAATATTTAGGGAGCTATAATATATTATTCCAATTGTTTGGAATTCACCGTAACACACTTGCAATTATTCTTCAGACCTCTTTTGCTTCAAGTTTCACCGTCCAATCCTTCTCTATAATTCTTAACCGTTTTATCGAGGCTCCTCCAAAAATTCGAGCATTTTTGGACACTTCTGTAACGATGTCCTAGTTCAAACCATTTGAATTAAATTCAAATGGGTTTGAATTTATATCTTTTGATCATGCCCACTTCTATTTTCCTGGGATCAAACTCATTTTTATGAGTTCGGGAAAATTAACCCCGTTCAGTAATTCTTTCCCTAAGTGCCCTTTCTTTTTCCTCTCTCTTTTTCTTCTCTTTTATTTTATTTTAGTGAGAGAGAGGCAGAGAGCCCAGCTTGGGCCTCCTAGCCGCGGCCTCCTTTTGGCACAAGGCCATCCCTCCCAGCGGCCCAGGCCTCCCTAAGGCCCATCAGCCTCCAGGCCGGCCCATCGCCTCCTCCAGCGCAGCACTAACCCTAGCCTGCACACAGCGACCTCTCCCTTGATCCCTTCTCTCCCTCGCAGCACCGCACCCTCGTCCCCATCCCCTGAACCCCTCCTCCCTTCGATCCACATCGCTCACTTCTCTTCCTCGCCCCCTCTTCCTCACCTCGCGCAGCCAGAGAGGAGCGAGAGCTCCTCGCTCCCGATCCGGCCGTGGCCCGACCTCAGCCACGAAATCCCGAGCGCCGCCCCTCGTGCCTCCCCGCCCCGCCGAGCTGATCCGTCCGCCGCGCGCCATGGCGTCCTCCAGCAAGCCGCCGCGCCATGCTCCTCCCGTCCCCGCGTCTTCAACCATCGCCGCTGCGCCATGGCACCGTCCTGCTCCGCCCCTGCGGCCTCCTCCGGCCATGCCGTCCCGCATCCATGGCCTCAAGCCAAGCCGCTGCGTCCCTGCTTCCTACCAAGGCAACGATGGCCTCTTGTCTTGTTTTGGACCAGCACGAACTTTGCCGAGTACCACAACGCCCGGAGCTTCGGAACCGCAGAGTTCCTCGACGTAACGCGTACAACTACCGTCGCCGAAGACCTTCAACATGTACATCTACCACCGTCATGGAACCGCCAAGACGACAAGTACCTCTCCGAGACTATGAGTATGACTACACTTGGTGGATGCGACAAGTACCACGACGACCTCGTGTACGACTACAAGATGATGCGTCAAGTTCCTCGCCGTGTGCATCTACCGTCGCCAAGACCCGAGACCCCAAGTACCATGACGACCTTTGCGCCAAGTTAAACTACGTCCGACGACATGTACATCTTTGAAACGAGAACGACGACACATCAAGTACCACTACCGTCGCCGAAGAACCGTGAACGAAAACGCCAACGTGTACGACTATCGTCGCCCCGGAAACGATGGATTCGTCAAGTACCTCTACGAACGGAACAACTACTTCCCTCTACGAACGTGTACCACGACCCGCGAGTACCACTACTTCCTCTACGACGTCTCGAACCGCCCCGAAACGAACGCTTCGAAGGTATAACCCCGAGACGATGACCGTGGAATGCTTGTGGTTGTATGAGATGTTTCCCTTGTGTGCACCGTGCCCGATTCGTCTTTTGTCATGCTCCTCGGTTGCCTCGTCGCCGACTCGTGGGAACCCGGTGACGGGATCACCCCACCTTTCTTCTTGCATGACACGCTCTTCGTCATCTTTTGCACCGGTCTCTCAACGAGTTACCGGAACCGATATGTTGCGTGGCATCATTTTCGGATTCGCCGCCGTGGCCCCTTTCATTCCACCACGGTGACAAATACTTCATATCTCTTATGTCAACTTTTAATAAAATTGCATAAAACTTGATCATGTCATCTGAATCATCATAACAACCTTTAAATGTTAATTGTTGTTGCTTTAATAATTGCTAAACATGCATACGGGGATTTTCCGGAATTGTTGTTGTTATTTCCGGCCTCATTTAAAATGCCTAAATAGTGTAGTTTTATTATGCTTCCTACCTTGCCATGTAATGCTTCCTGTATAGACTTGTCATGCATCATACCTTGCCATGTATTGCATCATATAGACTTGTGTTGTTTTCTGTGCTTCCTACCTTGCCATGTTTTGCTTCCTGTATAGACTTGTTGTGCATCCTGTGTAGAACTGTTGTGCATCATACTTGGTTGAGCATATTGTCATGTCTCGTGTGGTGTGTTTACCGTGTTGCTTGTTTCTTTCCGGTTTGCTTCCCTCGTTAGCTTTGGGTTCGTTTCGGAGTTGTGAGGTTCTGTTCGACTACTTCATGGATCCGTTCTTCTTCTTTGCGGGATCTCAGGCAAGATGACCATACCCTTGGATACCTTTACTATCATTGCCATGTTTAGTGTCTCGATGCTATCGTTATATGTCGCGCTACCCATCATTTATGTCAGCCTCTCCTTGTTGCCATGAAACCTCTAACATTTGACACCTTCCTAGCAAACCATTGTTTGCCTATGTTACCCGCTTGCTCAGCCCCTCTTATAGCGTTGTTAGTTGCAGGTGAAGATGAAGATCGTTCCAGGAGGGAACTTGTTCTTGGTATATCACAATATCTATCTATTATTATTAACACACCTATATACTGGGCATGGGTGGAAGGCTTGGCCTTTTGCTCGGTGTTTTGTTCCACTCATGCCACCTTAGGCGCCGATAAACCGGCATTATGTTCCTTGATTTTGCGTTCCTTACACAATGGATATATGGGGACCCCTTGTCATTTCGACTTTGAATAAAACTCCTCCAGCAAGGCCCAACATTGGTTTTAATTTGCCTCATAATAACAACTTAATTCATTAATTAAATTTGCATACGGGGTCGCGCCCTTGGGTACTCTTTTCTACATAGCAGGGGGGCCAGTGTTGATGGTGTTGGTCCCAAACGGGGGTGCTGCGGGGCCACTGTAATGCCCCGGATGTAATACTTTCCCTTTTGGGTATATAATATATCTCCGGCTTCATCTATTTCCATTCCGGGTTCTTTGTCTTTCGTGTTTTCGTCGTTTTGTTGTGTGAGTGTGTGGCATTCATTCATATCATGTAGGCATGTGCATCGCATTGCATTTGTGTTGTCGGTTGCATCCGGTTCCACGCGTTCCTTCCCGTTGTCCGTTTCGCGTTCCGGAGCTCCCTCACGTGTCCGTGGTGTCCCGTAGGCCTACTTTGGGTTTTGGCCGTGTGACGTTGCCGGTGTGGCGCGAGACTTGTCGTGTGTTGTGGTTTTGCTGTGTGTAACCTGCCTCTCAAATCTCGTCGCGTTTGGACTCCGTTTGCTATCCCAACAGTTATTTGTGTGGGTCCAAAGTGCCTCCACTTCTGGCCCAGAAACATCCCTCCAGCAGCCCACTACCTTCTCCTAGGCCCATCTAAACTACCCCCGCGATCGGATCCGTCGGATCGCGATCGGAGGGCTCCTAAACACCTAAAAACCCCAACCCTAGCAGATCTGATATATATAGACCCCTAGGTCAATTTTGGGCATCCCTAACCTCTAGCCTCTTCTTCCCCCTTTTTCTCTCCTCATTTTTTCTTTTAGATCCACTGCCTAGGGATCATCCCCTCGACCGCCGCCGCAATTTTTCCAGGGAATCGGGCGATCCCCTCGATCACCAGATCCGATTGAACCTGGCTCTGATACCAACTTGTAATGCCCATGATGGAACTATACCTCCTACGTGTCGAGGCACGACTTAAAGGCATAAGTCCATCCTAGAATGATCTCAAGTTTGGTAATCTTTGCACATCTCATGTAAAAGAGGGGAATGGTAAACATAAATAGTTGGCTTACACTCGCCACGTCACACAAATACAATACATGTCTCAAACATCATACATTAAGAATATCACAACCCTCTAAGGGCAAAACCAAATGTCAAGATACCAAACTTAAATAAATAAACCACAGGTCGGATCGAATCCTAGTAGAAGTCTCCACTACTGATCATCCGGATAACGTACATAGTACCGACTACGCTCCTCGTCGAACTCCCAATCCAGCTCGGTGCCATCACCTGGATAGCTCACAGCTGGACCTGCATCTGGTGTGGTGAAGTAACTGTGAGCCACAGAGGACTCAGTAATCCCGTTCCCGGGTAACAAGACTATTTAAGCCTTGGGAGAGAATAAGGCTGAAGAAAAGAATAAGTGTCTGCAGCAGCAACTAGCAACTAGCTTACGTGAGCAAAATCTACCAGTTCCGTGGAGGTCTCAAAGATGAACTTCAACTTGCTCTCACCTTGTTCGAGCCCGATGAATTCGACAAATTCTATAATATGGCTTTGAAACAAGAAACAGCTCAGCTTAAGATGGAGGCTTCTAAAAAGAGAATTCGAGATGCCGTTCACTCTTCCTCATCGTCTCAGATGGTCTCGAAGCATCAGAAATTCTGGCTTCCTCCTCCTCCAATGATTCGAGCTCCCTACAACAACTCCAACAACTCCAACAGCAACAAGAACTCCGGTGGACGTGGTTTCTTCCACCCACCCAACCCGAGCAACCAGTCGAAGAAGTAGTTTCAGTCTCAAGGCTCCAAGTCAAGTGGTTCTCATTTCCGACCTCTCTCAGAAGTGACTTGCAAAAAATGCACTCAGAAAGGTCACTATGCCAACAGATGTCCGAACCCAAAGCGTCTTCCACCTCCTCCACCTGTGAGTTCAGCTATTGTCAAGCATGATCCAAAGTCTGCAAGGGTCAATCTGATGAATGCAGCACAAGCGGAGAATTCTTCTGATGTCATTTTGGGTAACCTTCCAGTTAACTCTTTTCCTGCTAAAGTGTTATTTGATTCGGGTGCTACATGCTCTTTCATGTCATATCCATTTGCATCCAAGCACAACATTGTCACCAGAAGTTTGCCAAGGGAATTGTCAGTTGTTTCTCCAGGCAAACTATTGCACTCAAAGATATTTGCTCCGGATGTATCTATTCGCATGGGTGATTATCGCTTTCTGGCTAATCCGGTGGTTCTTGGTAATTCTGACATCGACCTCATCCTCGGAATGGATTGGCTTTCTCAGCATGATGCTCACATTGATTGTGCACAGAAGGAAGTCAAGATGACTCATCCTGATGAAGATGTGATTATCTTTGCCTCAAGGGATAACACTATCAGGCTTTTCTCTCTCAATGAGAAGGGCGAAATTAATGCCATATCTCAAATTCCGGTGGTGAACGAATATCAAGACGTCTTTCCTGAAGAACTTCCAGGCATGCCTCCACACCGTCAGGTGAAATTCGTTATTGAACTCGAGCCGGGTACTGAGCCAGCATGCCGGCGTCCGTACAAGCTCTCTCCGGATGAATTGAAGGAATTGAAGAAGCAGCTTGATAAACAGGAGAGTATGGGTCTCATCAGGCCTAGTACGTCTCCTTGGGGCTGTGGTGTTTATTTGTGAAGAAGAAAGATGGCACGGAGCGTCTCTGTGTTGATTACCGGCCATTGAACAAGAAGACAATAAAGAACAAATATCCGCTCCCCAACATCAATGAACTCTTCGAGCAGCTCAAAGGAGCTAAAGTGTTCTCTAAGCTTGACCTCCGAATGGGCTATCATCAAATTCGCATTCGCGAGGAAGACATTCCCAAGATGGCCTTCAGAACGAGCTACGGTTCATACAAGTATACTGTCATGTCTTTTGGTCTCGCCAATGCTCCTCCTACCTTTTCGAGGATGATGCACTACATCTTCAACCCCTATACTGGCGAGTTTGTGCTTGTGTATCTGGATGATATTCTGGTGTTTTCCAAGAATGAAGAAGATCACGAAAAGCACTTACGTCTGGTTCTTGATCGACTCCGTGAGCATAAGTTCTATGCCAAGTTCTCAAAGTGCGAGTTTTGGCTCGATAAGGTTTTGTACCTGGGCCACATCATCTCAGCTGACGGTATTGAGGTTAATCCCGAGAAAGTTGAAGCAATTTTCAACTGGGAAGCTCCTCAGAATGTCAAGCAACTCCGCAGTTTTCTGGGTCTTGCCAGCTATTGCAGAAGGTTCGTTGAGAACTTCTCCAAGATTGCCAAGCCTCTTTCAAACTTGCTTCAGAAGAATGTCAAATACTTTTGGTCTCCAGAGTGTGAAGTGGCATTCAAAACTCTCAAAGAAAAGCTCGTCTCTGCTCCAGTTCTGACTCCTCCAGATGAGTCCAAGCCCTATGAAGTATTCTGTGATGCTTCTCTTCAAGGTCTTGGTGGTGTGCTTATGCAAGACAAGAGAATTGTGGCATACACTTCTCGTCAGCTCAAGCCAAGTGAGAAGAACTATCCCACACATGATCTCGAGCTAGCAGCTGTGGTACATGCTTTGATTACGTGGAGACATCTGTTGTTGGGCAGAAAAGTCGACATCTTCACCGATCACAAGAGCTTGAAGTACATCTTCACACAGCCGCATCTGAACCTCCGCCAGACTCGTTGGGTTGAAATGATCCAAGAGTATGATCCCAGCATTGAATACACTCCTGGCAAGGCGAATGTGATTGCAAATGCTTTGAGCAGAAAGGCATATTGCAACAGCCTTCTTATCAAGCCGTACCAGCCTGAGCTTTGTGAAGCATTCAGGAAGCTCAACCTCCAAGTTGTTCCGCAGGGTTTTCTTGCAAATCTTCAAATTGCTCCTACCTTGGAAGATCAGGTCCGTGAGGCCCAACTCAGTGATACCATGGTGAAGAAGGTAAAACATGCTATTGCTAAGGGCATTCCGAAATACAAGTGCTTTCGTGTTGATGAGAGAGATACCTTGTTCTTCGAGGACAGACTCGTTGTTCCCAAAGGTGATCTCAGGAAGCTCATAATGGAAGAAGCACATGATTCTCTCCTTTCCATTCATCCTGGCAGTTCCAAGATGTACCAAGATCTCAAGCAGTCTTACTGGTGGACACGCATGAAAAGGGAGATTGCCCAATTTGTGAATGAATGTGATGTTTGCAGAAGAGTGAAAGCAGAACATCAACGTCCAGCCGGTCTTCTCCAACCTCTTCCTATTCCCGAGTGGAAGTTCGACCACATTGAAATGGACTTCGTCACTGGTTTTCCTAAATCCAAGCGAGGAAATGATTCTATCTTCGTGGTGATTGACAAGCTTACCAAAGTCGCTCACTTTCTTCCAGTCAAAGAATCAATCAATGCAGCTCAATTGGCAGAGTTGTACACTTCCAGAATTGTGTCCTTACATGGCATTCCTCAAGTCATATCCTCAGACCGTGGAAGCTTGTTCACATCAAGGTTCTGGTACTCCTTTCAGTCCGCCATGGGCACTAAGATCAGGTTCAGCACTGCTTTTCACCCTCAGACCAGTGGTCAAGTCGAGCGAGTGAATCAGATTCTAGAAGATATGCTCAGAGCCTGTGTCATCTCCTTTGGCATGAAATGGGAAGACTGCCTTCCATTTGCCGAGTTCTCTTACAACAACAGCTTTCAAGCAAGTGCCGGCAGAGCTCCGTTTGAAATCCTCTATGGCAGAAAGTGTCGTACCCCTCTCAACTGGTCTGAAACAGGCGAACGTCAACTTCTTGGCAACGACTTGATCTCAAAAGCCGAAGAAATGTGCAAAGTCATACGTGAGAATCTCAAGGCCGCTCAGTCGCGTCAGAAGAGCTACTATAACGGCAAGCATCGTGATTTGGCATTCAACATTGGTGATCATGTCTATCTCCGTGTGTCTCCGATGAAAGGCACCCAAAGATTCGGTATCAAAGGAAAGCTTGCTCCTAGATACGTCGGGCCTTTCAAGATTCTTGGCAAAAGAGGCGATCTAGCCTATCAACTTGAGCTCCCTCCAAACTTCGCCAATGTTCATGATGTCTTCCATGTGTCTCAACTTCGTAAATGCTTCAAGGCACCTGAGCGCATGATTCCGTTTGAAGAGATTGATCTTCAACAAGACCTGTCCTACCGAGAGCATCCAGTTGCTATTCTCAAAGAAACCGAACGCAAGACCCGCAACAAGTCCATCAAATTCTTGAAAGTCAAGTGGTCACATCACACAGACCGAGAAGCTACCTGGGAACGAGAAGATCATCTTCGTTCCGAGTACCCTTCCTTTTTCCAGTCCTAGATCTCGGGACGAGATCTTTTTGTAGTAGAGGAGAGTTTGTAATGCCCCGGATGTAATAATTTCCCTTTTGGGTATATAATATATCTCCGGCTTCATCTATTTCCATTCCGGGTTCTTTGTCTTTCGGGTTTTTGTCGT
Source organism: Secale cereale (assembly GCA_902687465.1). Taxonomy (NCBI): domain Eukaryota; kingdom Viridiplantae; phylum Streptophyta; class Magnoliopsida; order Poales; family Poaceae; genus Secale; species Secale cereale. The sequence continues at coordinate 145,690,518 of LR738709.1, forward strand.
TTTGTTGTGTGAGTGTGTGGCATTCATTCATATCATGTAGGCATGTGCATCGCATTGCATTTGTGTTGTCGGTTGCATCCGGTTCCACGCGTTCCTTCCCGTTGTCCGTTTCGCGTTCCGGAGCTCCCTCACGTGTCCGTGGTGTCCCGTAGGCCTACTTTGGGTTTTGGCCGTGTGACGTTGCCGGTGTGGCGCGAGACTTGTCGTGTGTTATGGTTTTGCTGTGTGTAACCCGCCTCTCAAATCTCGTCGCATTTGGACTCCGTTTGCTATCCCAACAGTTATTTGTGTGGGTCCAAAGTGCCTCCACTTGTGGCCCAGAAACATCCCTCCAGCAGCCCACTACCTTCTCCTAGGCCCATCTAAACTACCCCCGCGATCGGATCCGTCGGATCGCGATCGGAGGGCTCCTAAACACCTAAAAACCCCAACCCTAGCAGATCTGATATATATAGACCCCTAGGTCCATTTTGGGCATCCCTAACCTCTAGCCTCTTCTTCCCCCTTTTTCTCTCCTCATTTTTTCTTTCAGATCCACTGCCTTGGGATCATCCCCTCGACCGCCGCCGCAATTTTTCCAGGGAATCGGGCGATCCCCTCGATCGCCAGATCCGATCGAACCTGGGTCAACGCCATCGCCACTTCGCTCGATCTGCCAGCTGGGCTCCAGCCACCCGAAGGCCTGGACCACTTCGCCCGCGGGCCACCTCCTTCGAGCCAGCCGCTCCGCTCGACCACCGCTCCCGGCCCGACCGCTTCGTCCTCCAGCGCCCCGCTCCAGAAGGCCTCGGTCTAGCGGGACCACATCATCGCCATCGACCGAGCGCCGCGTCGGGGCCGACCCGTCTGCTCCTCCCGCGCGCCAGCTCCAGCAGGCCCCTTCGCGCCTCCCTCCGGGCCAGCCGCGAGGCCCATCGCCACCGCAGGCCGCGTCAGCCATGCCACCGCCAGCCCGCTTCCTCGGCTGGCCTTCTCCTCCGAGCCGGGCCGCGCCCTCCCTCGGCTGGGCCGGCCACTCCCTCAGCTCCGCGGGCCTGTCCTTCAACGGGCCGCCGCCGTTCCGATCTGCAGCCACCGGGCCGGATCCAACCCCGGGCCCGTTGGCCTCTTTTCAGATCTGAGGGAGAGGTTGACCTTTTTTCCTCCTAAGTCCCTGTAGTTTTGTTCTGTGATGCATTCTTATAACTGCTCTAACTTTGCGTGTGATTGTCCGTTTCGCGCAAATAGCATGTCCAGGCGTTCGTGGTGATTAGCACTACGTTTTTTCTTTTGGTGTCATGCATGTTAGAGATCATCTAGGTGCTTGTTTTTCTGTTGCAATAGTGCATCCCGATATAATTGCTGCTATGTGATGTTTTTATGCCATCTTTGCCATGTGATAACTTTTAGTTCGTTTGTCCGAATGATGCAAATGACATGTCCACGTGTTCGTCTTGCCATGCTCTACATGTTGCTTGTGATAGGTTGCATGATAGATTTATTCTTGCCATGTTTATCATCGTTGCAAAGTGCCATGTGGCTGTGATGTTGTTTCACTTGTTATGAAATGCCATCTTGTTGAGCTCGTTGCTATCGTTGTGTTTATCTCCATGATGCATGCTTGTGTGTTTCGGAATCACCATCATGTGTACTTTGATGAGGTGCTTACCACTTGCCAAGTTTAGTTTCGAGGTGACTTAAACTTGCTCTTTTAGATGCCATGATGAAACTGCTGTTTTAGGACTTAGTGAATTTTCACTAAGTCTGAAATCTGTAACGTTCCGATGCCATGTTTGCTTGCTGCTCTAGGACAAACCATGATAGTTTTGGAGTGGATCTTGATTGTTCCTTGTAGTATATATTGTTGGCTTTCCATTCATGTTCTCACATGCTTATTTGAGTGGCTGTAGCATGTTTAACTTTTGCTCCAAAGTTTCAATAAAATTCTGCTACCAGAATTTTATTGTCAAGTTCAATATGTCCAAGCTTATTGCTATTGATCCGTGGCTCCTTTGGGGGTGCACCTTTGGACTTAATTGCTGTAGGATATGTCTAGTTTGTGTTCTAGGTCTTTGCCATGATGTTTGAGTGCTGTATCTTAATTATTTTGTGCTCCGAAGTTGCTATGTTGCTGTAATTTTCAGCTTTCGCTCATTTCTTGTTTCGGGCATAACTTTTAGCCCGTAGCTCCGATTTCAGCGAGTCTTATATGAAACTTGATTGATTTTCTGTGTAGATTCATAATATCATATTGTTATCATGTTTTGAGGTGGTTTTGCTTGAGTGCTATTTTCCGTGCTCCGTGTGCATCCTTAGTGCATCCATCATGCATCCATCATTTTCGAGTGCGCATTGCAGCTTGTTGATTTGTGCTTGGTGTGATTGTATTGTTTAGAGCCGGAAGCCGAGACCGAGTACGATTTCGAGCACGAGGTTTCCAACGAGGTTGAGCACGAGGACCCTTCTTACGATCCGAACGACTTCTCTTCAGGCAAGATGACCGAACCCCGATAACATTACTATATTTGCCTATTGCTAGTAGTTCCGTTCTTTAGTTTTGCCTCGATGCCCATGTTCTTCCTGTCAGCCTCCTACTTGTAACCATTGCCATGTTTACCCACCCTACCTATGCAAACCGTTGCTTGGCTAAGTACGCTTCGCTCAGCCTTCTTATAGCATTGCTAGTTGCAGGTGAAGATTGAAGATGCTTGCTTCATGTGGAAGTTTTGTTGGGTTATATCACACTATATAAATGCTAAATTGAAATCATCTATATATTGGCAAGGGTGGAAGGCTAAGCCTTTTGCTTGGTGATTTGTTCCACTCATGCCGTTAGGAACCGTATAAACCGGTGTTATGTTCCTTGATTATGCGTTCCTAACACGGTTGGGGTGTATGGGACCCCCTCGATAAACCGCTAAGTGCTAAGTCTTTTCCAGCAAATCCCAACATTGGTACTATTTGCCTAATAACAAACTAAACTTGCATAGGGAGTTATAAACCCTTTTTCTTTAATCAACAACCCCGGGCCAGTGCTCCACATGAGTGTTGGTCCGAACTGGGGGGTCCTGCGGGGCCACCTCAAGGAAACTCGAGGTCTGGTAAAAACCCGTAGCATCACCCATCCGGTCGTGTCATGAGACTTAGATACGCGCGGCTACTATCAGGGTGTCGACACGCCGGGAGGATTTGCTGGATTAGCCTTACCTTAGTTCGGAGTATCTCGAGCACGGGATTCTGAGAATACTCGGGTCTTCCCACTTTGGAGTTGCGACTCCGCGGATCGTGGGCTTGTAATGGGTCAAGTTGGAACACCCCTACAGGGTTATGAACTTTCGAAAGCCATGCCCGCGGTTATGTGGCAGATGGGAGCTTGTTAATACCCGGTTGTAGATAACTTGACACAATGTTTCTAATACACTACCAGCGTGTGTTCCGTGACCGTCAATTTCCGAATGGGGATTCGGGAGTTGAACACGGAGGGGTTATGTTTGTGGAGCTTGTAGTTAGGATCACTTCGTGATCACTTCTCGTTCGAGGCTTTCTCTTCTCGCACTCTCTCACGTAAGCTAGTTGCTAGTTGCTGCTGCAGACACTTATTCTTTTCTCCAGCCTTATTCTCTCCCAAGGCTTAAATAGTCTTGTTACCCGGGAACGGGATTGCTGAGTCCTCTGTGGCTCACAGTTACTTCACCACACCAGATGCAGGTCCAGCTGTGAGCAATCCAGGTGATGGCACCGAGCTGGATTGGGAGTTCGACGAGGAGCGTAGTCGGTACTATGTACGTTATCTGGATGATCAGTAGTGGAGACTTCTACTAGGATTCGATCCGACCTGTGGTTTATTTATTTAAGTTTGGTATCTTGACATTTGGTTTTGCCCTTAGAGGGTTGTGATATTCTTAATGTATGATGTTTGAGACATGTATTGTATTTATGTCACGTGGCGAGTGTAAGCCAACTATTTATGTTTACCATTCCCCTCTTTTACATGAGATGTGCAAAGATTACCAAACTTGAGATCATTCTAGGATGGACTTATGCCTTTAAGTCGTGCCTTGACACGTAGGAGGTATAGTTCCATCCTGGGCATTACAGCCACCTTGGGGAAACCCGAGGGTTGGTTTTACTCGTAGCTTCTCCCATCCGGTTGTGGCCTGAGACGAGATACGCGCGGCTACTATCAGGGTTTCGGCACGCCGGGAGGTCTTGCTGGACTTGTTTTACCATTGTCGAAATGTCTTGTGCACCGGGACGCCGAGCCTGATCGGATGTTCCCTAAGATAAGGGGTGATGATATTATATTTATCACTTCAGCTGATCATGAGAGCTTGTGATGGGCTAAGTTGGGACACCCCTGCAGGGTTATGATCTTTCGAAAGCCGTGTCCGCGGTTATGTGGCAGGTTGGAATTTGTTAATGTCCGGTTGTAGAAAACTTAACAGAGGATCCGAAGTAAAACACACAATGGTGTGAGTAACCGTGACTGTCTCTTTTCACTTTGAGAAGAGAACACGGTGGGGTTATGTTTGACTCGTAGGTAGTTCAGGATTTTTAGCGATCATTACTAGTTTGCGACCGCTTGCGTAGATGCTCATCTTATTCCTGTACTCGTAAGTTAGCCACCATATTATGCTTAGCCGCTGCTGCAACCTCACCACTTTACCTCTTCCTACCCATAAAGCTTTGCTAGTCTTGATACCCATGGTTATGGGATTGCTGAGTCCTCGTGGCTCACAGATACTACAACACCAGATGCAGGTTGATACGTACAAAATGCATCACTATTTTGTATTATAATTTATCCTTATTCATTGATATATTTCACGTTATGATGATGTTCTTATGTTGTTTTGGTCTATTTTACACAGTTTGCAACTTTCCGATACCGGAACAGCAGACGCAGGATTCAGCAGGAAAAAGTGGATGCTGAGTTGCTGAAGAAGAGCACCTCCAAATTACCTGAAAATTGACGGGAGGTACTTTTCAGACGAATAACGAAGACACGCAAAAGGGGAGTCAGAGGGGGGCCACAGGGTGCCCAGGCGGCCTGGGGGCGCCCCCCTGGCCGCGCCGGGGGGCGCCTGGAGCCCCTGGCCCACCTCTGGTCGCCCCCTTTTGCATATATGTTCTCCGTCCTCCGAAAACCCTAGGCACGGGACTTTTTTCGGAGTTCCGCTGCCGCTTCGAGGCGGAAACCTACAGAGAAGAAAAGGGCATCTCCGGTGGGCAGATTCCGCCGAGGAGATCACCTCCCGGAAGGGGAGATCGTCGCCATCGTCATCACCATCGTCACGGGCATCATCGAGATCATCATCAACATCATCCCCAACACCAGCACCATCTCCATCTTCATCCAAATCTCATCTTTCCATCGCAACTCGTGTTGTAACTCGTACTACCTATCCTCTCTACTCCATCGGTGTTGATTACTACTTTGTGGTGAATGCTATTGAGTTTTGTTGGAGAAATATTATTATGTCCAGATTGTTTATCACATATTTATCCCCACTGATCATGATCTCTTTTATGTCTTGTGAGTAGTTACCTTAGTTCTTGAGGACATGGGGGAAGTCTTGTTGTTAGTAGTCATATGCTGTTGAAGTAATATGTGTTGTTTGATACTTAAGTTGCGTTGTCATTCTACTAGTGGTGTTGTGTGAGTCGAACACCCAACACTTCGCCTTATTAAGGACCTAGGAGAATACATTGTGTATAAAGAATGCTTATGGTGGGTTGCCGGAGTGAAAGAAACCTGAACCCCAGTTCGCACGCTTTTGCACAAGGGAATAATGGATCCTCGATCGTATTGCTATGGTTAGGCTTTTGCCTTAAGTTCTATCTTGTATTTGCGGATGCTTGCAAGGTGTTTAATCATAAGAGTGCATTCATCTTACTCTAGAGAGTGCACTAGCATAGATCCACCCACTCAACACTTATCAACACATAACATAGTATCGATACGGAATATGGCGAAAGCACATGACTACCTCTCCCATGTGTCCTCAAGAACGCTTTAGTCTTTATAAGTTTAGTTGCTAGGCCTCTCCTTTGCTAAGAAAGGATTGGGCCACTTGTTACTCTCAGTACCTTTTACATTACTTGCCTTTACATTCCTGTTGCTTATACCGAGAAAACCCCCTAAAAGTTATCTTTCAGTGCTTGCAGTAATTTCTTGCTTAGAATCGCTTATCAATACCTTCTGCTCCTCGTTGGGTTCGACACTCTTACTTATCGAAAACGCTGCAACAGATCCCTTACGGTTGAGGGTCATCAAGTAACATTTTCTGGCGCCGTTGCCGGGGATGCGTAGCACTATTGGTAAAGTGAAACTGGTAAGAAAGTTTTTTTTATAATTCTGTTTTTATTTTTGCTATTGCTGCTCTTTGTCCTTATGGACAACCCTATTATTGGAGCGTTGCTTGCGGGAAGACGCCCCACACCTGTGGTGGTTGATCCTCCCCCTACTGAAATTGTGCCTTATAAAATACCAGCTGGCATTATCGATTATGTTTTGGCTAATCGTTATGCAGGAGACAGACATCCCGGTGAACACTTGCTATATTTGTCACGACTATGTTCATTATTTAAGCTTGCAGGTGTATCGAGGGAGTTTGTCATGAGGAAATTGTTTGTCGTATCACTTATAGATAAAGCTTCAGATTGGTATGGTCTTCTCGATGACTCACACTTGCTGGACTGGCAGGAGCTTATGTCTCTCTTTTATACTAAGTTTTATCCTCTTCATGAAATTCATCGAGACAGGAATTATATCTATAACTTTAGGTCTCGTGACGGAGAAAGCATTGCTCAAGCTTGGGGGAGATTGAAGTCTCTAATGCTCAAATGCCCTATTCATAAGCTTCCCAAGGAAATTATACTTACAAATTTTTATGCCAGGCTTTCTCGTCAGGATAAGGAGATGCTGGATGCCTCCTCTAGTGGGGTGTTTCAGAAGAAGAGTGTTGAAAAAAGGTGGGATCTCCTTGAAAGAATCCAGAGGAATACCGAAGATTGGGAAATTGATAAAGGTATTGAACCCGCTATAAATTATGAACATGATTATATTGAGAGCTATGTGGAAACTGATTACTTCAATACTTTTTGCTCTAAGATTGGTCTTGATTCCCATCTAGTAATTGATTTGTGTAAGAATTTTTCCTCTCACGTTGATTCTTTTAAAAAGAAGAGAGACCAGAACCATGCACCTTTTAAAGAACCACCTATTGATATTTATGTTGCTGAGCCTATTTTGCCTGCAGTCATATATGAAAAGCCTCATTTTCCCACGAGGATAAAGGAACACTCTCTTGTGACAGGCATAATAAATAAAAGTGAGAGAAGAGTTGATGAACCTGAGGACCAGATCAGGGTTGATCCTCAAGTTGCATTGATTAAAGACCTTGCTACTGATGATGTTTTGGATTCCAATATAACTTTTTGTGTTGTTTCCACTAACCTTGTCACAGCCAAGAATAAAGGCCCAATTTCAGGTACTCCAGTGGTATCTGTTAAAATAGGAGATCACAATTATTATGGGCTATGTGATTTGGGATCGAGTGCAAGTGCTATTCCTTATTCACTTTATGAAGAAATCATCGGTGAGATTTCCCCTTGTGAACTTGAAGAAGTTGATGTTACTATTCATCTTGCAAATAGATCAACTATCTCTCCTATCGGAATTGTGAGGGACGTTGAAGTCCTATGTGGAAAGGTAAAATACCCTACCGACTTTCTGGTACTTGGTTCAGTTAGGGACAATTTTTGTCCCATCATTTTTGGTAGACCTTTTCTTAGAACTTGTGGAGCTATAATAGATTGCAAGAAAGGTAAAATTTCTGTTGAATTCGATGGTGAGCCATATGAATTTAATTTTTCTAAGTTCTCTAAGCAGCCTCGTGGTACTGATTTACCTAGTGATGCTAAAATTATTGAAAGTATTGCCTCTATTGCTATTCCCCTTGATGATCCTTTGCAGCAATACATGGAGGACCATGAGAATGATTTGCATATGCAGGAAAGAAATGAACTAGATGAAATATTCTTGAGGCAGCCTGCTATCCTGAAGCACAACCTTCCGGTTGAACCTTTGGGAATTTTATCAAAACTGAAAGAAGACCCGGTGTTCGATCTTAAACCTCTTCCCGATACGCTCAAGTATGCTTATTTAGATGAAAAGAAAGTATATCATGTTATTATCAATTCTAACCTTTCAGGATATGAAGAAGAGCGATTATTGGAAGTACTTCGTAAACACCGAAGCGCAATTGGCTACACCCTTGATGACCTTAAGGGGATTAGTCCATCTATCTATCAACATACTATCAACCTTGAGCCTGATGCTAAACCAGTTGTTGATCATCAACGACGGTTGAACCCGAAGATGATGGATGTCGTGAGAACTGAGATTCTCAAGCTTCTAGCTGCAGGTATTATCTACCCTATAGCTGATAGTAAGTGGGTAAGTCCGGTACATTGTGTTCCTAAGAAAGGAGGTACAACTGTGGTTCCTAATGATAAAAATGAACTAATACCTCAGAGAATTATTATTGGATATAGGATGTGTATTGATTACAGGAAGTTGAACAAGGCAACCAGGAAGGATCACTACCCGTTGCCGTTCATCGACCAAATGCTTGAAAGGTTATCCAAAAATACCCACTTTTGTTATCTCGATGGTTATTCTGGCTTCTCTCAAATTCATGTTAACACTGCCGATCAAGAGAAGACCACTTTTACTTGTCCTTTTGGTACTTATGCTTATAGACGTATGCCTTTTGGTTTATGTAATGCCCCTGCTACTTTTCAAAGGTGCATGTCTGCTATCTTTCATGGTTTCTGCGGGGATATTATGGAAGTCTTCATGGACGATTTCTTCGTCTATGGAACTTCATTTGACCATTGTCTTCACAACCTTAATAAAGTTTTGGAGAGATGCGAGGAGACAAATTTGGTACTCAACTGGGAGAAGTGCCACTTTATGGTTAATGAAGGAATTGTTCTTGGTCACAAGATTTCCGAAAGGGGAATTGAAGTGGACAAAGCCAAGATCGAAGCTATTGAAAGGATGCCCTATCCAAGGGACATCAAAGGTATTCGCAGTTTTCTCGGTCATGCAGGTTTTTATAGAAGATTTATTAAAGACTTTTCTAAAACCTCGAGATCCCTCACTAATCTTCTCCAGAAGGATGTTCCTTTTGCGTTTGATGAAAATTGTAAGGAAGCTTTTGAAGTCCTTAAGAAAGCTTTAATAACTGCTCCTATAGTACAACCACCTGACTGGAATTTACCTTTTGAAATTATGTGTGATGCAAGTGATTTTGCTGTTGGAGCTGTTTTAGGACAAAGAGTTGATAAGAAATTGAATGTTATACATTATGCTAGTAAAACCCTTGATAGTGCTCAAAGAAATTATGCTACTACTGAGAAGGAATTCTTAGCTGTAGTTTTTGCTTGTGATAAGTTTAGGCAGTATATTGTTGATTCCAAAGTTATTATTCATACTGATCATGCTGCCATTAAGTATCTTATGACAAAGAAGGATGCCAAGCCAAGGCTTATCAGATGGGTACTCCTTCTTCAAGAATTTGATTTGCAGATTGTTGATAGGAAGGGGGAAGACAATCCGGTGGCGGACAATCTTTCAAGGATGGAAGATATACCGCACGACCCCATCCCAGTTAACGATAGTTTTCCAGACGAGCAACTTGCCATTGTAAAAGTACAATCTCTTTCCGATCCGTGGTATGCAGATTATGCTAATTTTATTGTTGCAAAGTATTTGCCTCCAGGTCTAACATTTCAGCAAAGGAAGAAGTTCTTTCATGATTTGAGGCACTACTTTTGGGATGACCCACATCTTTTCAAGGAAGGTCCCGACGGGATAGTGAGAAGATGCATTCCGGAACACGAGCAAAAGGACATTCTCAGACGGTGCCATGATAGTCCCTATGGAGGACATCATGCCGGTGAGAGGACTGCACATAAGGTTCTTCAATCAGGTTTTTATTGGCCTACTCTCTTTAAAGATGCTAGAAATTATGTTTTAGCCTGTGATAAATGTCAGAGAGTTTGTAACATTAGTAGAAGGAATGAGATGCCTATGAATTACTCACTAGTGATTGAACCTTTTGATTGTTGGGGTTTTGATTTTATGGGTCCTTTTCCTTCTTCACACAAGTACACTGACATTTTAGTAGCTGTTGATTATGTGACCAAGTGGGTTGAACCAATCCCCACTGAAAGTGTTGATCACAAAACATCCTTGAAAAAGCTTAAGGATGTAATATTTCCTAGGTTTGGTGTACCAAGGTACCTCATGACCGATGGAGGATCACACTTCATGCACAGAGCTTTTAGAAAAGCTTTGGCTAAATACGATGTTAATCATAGAATTGCTTCACCTTATCATCCTCAAACTAGTGGGCAAGTTGAGCTCACCAATAGAGAGATTAAGTTGATCTTGCAGAAAACAGTAAACAGAAATAGGAAGGATTGGTCAAATAAATTAGGAGATGCTTTGTGGGCATATAGAACTGCTTACAAAAACCCCATGGGCATGTCCCCCTATAAGATGGTGTATGGCAAGGCTTGCCATTTGCCATTAGAGCTAGAGCACAAAGCTTTCTGGGCTGTTAGAGAGCTTAACGCTGACCCAAAACTAGCTGGTGAAAAGCGTCTCATGAACTTGACTTCTCTAGATGAATGGAGAAGTGAAGCTTACGAGAGCGCTAAAATGTTCAAGGAAAAGGTAAAAAGGTGGCATGATAGGAAGATTCTGAAACGTGAATTTAATGTTGGTGATAAAGTTTTGTTGTTTAGATCCCGTTTCAGGTTTTCTCCAGGTAAACTACTTTCCAGGTGGGAAGGACCATTTCGTATCGAAGAAGTTTATCGGTCTGGTGCAATTAAGATTAATAATTTTGAAGGCACCAAACCTCAAGTTGTGAATGGGCAAAGACTTAAACATTACATAGCAGGAGACCCTGTCGATGTTGATGTGAATATAATATACACAACAACCCACGAAGAACATGTTGCAGCCCTGTTTCAGACGCCAGCAGAAGCAGAATAAAGAAAAGGTATGTAGTACGGTAAGAAAACACCGCAAACCATCATAAAAGTTCCGTATTACGAGTTTTTGCAAAATTAGTAAAATTCCGAGTCGAAGTGGAGCCGGAGACGACCTCCAGGGAGTCCAGACGCCCCCCTGACGCGCCCCCCCCGGGCCGCGCCGGCAGGCCGCTTGGACACCCTGGAGCCCGTCTCCGACCCCGCTTTGGTCCGTTACCTTCCTTTCTGTGCATAAAATTTTCCTATATATTTGCCCGGATTGTTCCGGCAACGTATCTTGCGATTTCACGTGTTTTCTCTTCGATCTGTTTCTGCCAGGAAATCTTTCAGCTAAATTTAGATGACCGAGCGTGGTGTCGAAGCTAACTTTGACATCACCAAGGAGCTGAAGAACTACTTTCTGAAGGAGATGAAGGAGATGTGGGAAAGAATCGCCGCGTCTGAAGACAAAATTATAGAACTCCAAGGGCAAATTAATGATCTACATAACCAGAACTGTGAGTATGAACTAAGGTTTCTGCGCATGGGTTTGGGTGCTGAATGCAGGATCCAGGAGACGAGCTTCTCATATGAGACTGGAGAACCCCTTCCATGGAAGCGTTTCGCCAAGGACTACTTGATCAACGCTAACAAGGATGATGAGTGAAATCTCCTGGGGTAATGGCATTTCCTTGGCTTGTTCCAAGCTTGGGGGAGTGCCCGGTATCTTTATCTTTTACCTTTTGTCTTTTAGAGTCAAGTAGAGTCGTATCATGTCTAGGGAGGTTGTTATATGAGATAGGTGTGTGCATTGAGGTCTATCGCTCCTTCGGTGAGGAATTGTATCCGTGAGTGTGGAGTCGTTTATGATGGAATATTAATGAGAAGTTTATCGGTTCCTTTTGCTGCACTCGGTATTCTCTTCACGCAATCGACCTTATATGATGATTCTTGTGGGGAGTATTGACCTTATGTCAGGTATGGCTATGAAACTTTATTTAATCTTGGCAAATATAGCTTTGGTCAAAACAACAAGCATGATTTTCTTAAAGTATCAACATAGCCAAAACCTTTATGTTATTATGCTTGAAGTGTTATGTTGACAAGGAAGACAACTTGATGTGTTATGCTTATTTCAATGTTCATGCTTTATATTGCTTTGCATCTTAGTCATCATCAATTGTCTGCCCTCTCAAAACCTTTGCTAAACTAACTCTGTACTAAGCGGAATTCTGCTTGTGCATCCATACCCTTAAGCCAATACCTTCCATAAGAGTCCACCATACCTACCTACTCGTGGTACTCCACTACCACCTCCTAAAAGTATATAATTTATGTGTTATCCTTAAAAGTTCAAAATCTTTTATTTTGTGCCTCTGTTTTAGCTCATGAGGAAGTAATAGCTAATTCATAATCTTTTTGAGTTGGACAAGCTTCACCCCGGGATTGCATGTATAATGTGCAAACCCATAACACGAAAAGGAACTGGCATTGAGTGCGCCCGGCTTAAGAATAATATAACAAACAAACCCTCCTTCACGCTTTGTTCATGAGGAATCAGAAAACTTTGGCAGTGATAAACAAAGGAGAATAAGAGGATGTTATCGTCCTCATACGGGAGCCGTTCCTCGAAACTTGTCCAGTTCAAGAAGCAACTGAGTTATTTATTAGCATTCGTTGACAAATCATGCACCTCTCAAAACTTGTTTTCATTCTGTTTGATTTGAGGATAGCACATGAGTTTTCCCTACTACCCTAGAGCAGGGCCTATCTTTTAATTTTAAGTTGAGTCACTTATTCCTACTTCCCTCTATTTCCCAAAGAGAGCAGACGTTTGATGTTGATAAAGATTCATTCATATAAAGCTGCATTAAGATTTGTCATATCATATCCTTGTTGACATTATCATTTGATAAGTAAGTTGTTTGTCATGCCCAGCTAAGGCAAATATCTTCCTTTGTGTTAACACTTTCACTTCTTGCTTATTAACATGTCATTCCAAAAAGCTTCAATTAATCCCATCAAAATATAAGAGCAAAAGTTAAAATTATTTGTTGTTCTTTGACCAAAGGACATGTTTGCCATGGTATAATGAGTTTCCTTGGTCCTACTTTCGAATATAAGTGTTAACACTCTTTCATAAGAGCCTTATGAGTTGAAGATTGCTGCTGAGGATATTTGAGTTGGTGAAGAGACTATGATGCTTCTTGTTCGTATTCTATTTATCGACACTTCACTCTCTAAACTTGTGGACAGGTTTACCGAGTTCATATTCGCTTGGGGACAAGCGAGGTCTAAGCTTGGGGGTGTTGATACGTCCAAAATGCATCACTATTTTGTATTATAATTTATCCTTATTCATTGATATATTTCACGTTATGATGATGTTCTTATGTTGTTTTGGTCTATTTTACACAGTTTGCAACTTTCCGATACCGGAACAGCAGACGCAGGATTCAGCAGGAAAAAGTGGATGCTGAGTTGCTGAAGAAGAGCACCTCCAAATTACCTGAAAATTGACGGGAGGTACTTTTCAGACGAATAACGAAGACACGCAAAAGGGGAGTCAGAGGGGGGCCACAGGGTGCCCAGGCGGCCTGGGGGCGCGCCCCCCTGACCCACCTCTGGTCGCCCCCTTTTGCATATATGTTCTCCGTCCTCCAAAAACCCTAGGCACGAGAATTTTTTCGGAGTTCCGCCGCCGCTTCGAGGCGGAAACCTACAGAGAAGAAAAGGGCATCTCCGGTGGGCAGATTCCGCCGGGGAGATCACCTCCCGGAAGGGGAGATCGTCGCCATCGTCATCACCATCGTCACGGGCATCATCGAGATCATCATGAACATCATCCCCAACACCAGCACCATCTCCATCTTCATCCAAATCTCATCTTACCATCGCAACTCGTGTTGTAACTCGTACTACCTATCCTCTCTACTCCATCGGTGTTGATTACTACTTTGTGGTGAATGCTATTGAGTTTTGTTGGAGAAATATTATTATGTCCAGATTGTTTATCACATATTTATCCCCACTGATCATGATCTCTTTTATGTCTTGTGAGTAGTTACCTTAGTTCTTGAGGACATGGGGGAAGTCTTGTTGTTAGTAGTCATATGCTGTTGAAGTAATATGTGTTGTTTGATACTTAAGTTGCGTTGTCATTCTACTAGTGGTGTTGTGTGAGTCGAACACCCAACACTTCGCCTTATTAAGGACCTACAAGAATACATTGTGTATAAAAGAATGCTTATGGTGGGTTGCCGGAGTGACAGAAACCTGAACCCCAGTTCGCACGCTTTTGCACAAGGGAATAATGGATCCTCGATCGTATTGCTATGGTTAGTCTTTTGGCCATAAATTCTATCTTGTATTTGCGGATGCTTGCAAGGTGTTTAATCATAAGAGTGCATTCATCTTAGTCTAGAGAGTGCACTAGCATAGATCCACCCACTCAACACTTATCAACACATAACATAGTATCGATACGGAATATGGCGAAAGCACATGACTACCTCTCCCGTGTGTCCTCAAGAACGCTTTAGTCTTTATAAGTTCAGTTGCTAGGCCTCTCCTTTGCTAAGAAAGGATTGGGCCACTTGTTACTCTCAGTACCTTTTACATTACTTGCCTTTACATTCCTGTTGCTTATACCGAGAAAACCCCCTAAAAGTTATCTTTCAGTGCTTGCAGTAATTTCTTGCTTAGAATCGCTTATCAATACCTTCTGCTCCTCGTTGGGTTCGACACTCTTACTTATCGAAAACGCTGCAACAGATCCCTTACGGTTGAGGGTCATCACAGGTTCAGCCGAGATTGATGCAGGAGCTGGTTCAGAACTTCTGGGAGTTCCATGAAGAGCGTGGCCGTATGCTTGTGACGTGTTTCGACGATCAGTACTGGTTTCTACTAGGGCGACTCGGACCTGTGGCTTTATGTATTTGGTATCTTTCTTTTTGGATCTTCGCCCGTAGTCGGGTTGTGATGTTTTGGTTGATGATTTGCTTATGTAATGAATTGTGTGACGTGGCGAGTGTAAGCCAACTATCCTTTTGCAATTTCATCCCTATTTTTACATGAGTCGTGCAAAGATACCAAACTTGAGATCATTCCAGAATGGGCTTATACCTTTAAGTCGTGCCTTGACACGTAGGAGGTATAGTCCCATCCTAGGCATTATAGCTGATAAGATGGACTGTTGGGAGGCGTTGGTGGATGCGTGGTGCTCTCCCCAATGGCTAGTGGAACACCATAGGGCCAAGGATAAGCGTGACCAATTGGAAGGTGTGCCGCACCATCAAGGGAGCTCCAACCTGTTTGAGTACGGGGATCACTGGGTATGTGTTAGCTAAATAATGACCTAAACTTATCTTAGCACGTTCGTTTATGACACATTTAACTCTAAAATGACATAATAACCTTAGATAGCTCTATAAAATGCCTAAATATGCTTTAGATAGTTATAAAATGCCTAAATATGCTTTAGTTAGTTATAAAATGCCTAAATATGCTTTAGCTAGATATAAAATGCCATAACTACCTTGGATAGCTCAATAATGACCTAAACTTATCTTAGCTAGTTTATTTATGACACATTTAGCTCTAAAATGACATAATAACCTTAGATAGCTCTATAAAATGCCTAAATATGCTTTAGTTAGCTAAAAATGGCATAACTATCTTGAATTGCTCAATAATGACATAATTAGAATACTTTGCTCAATAATGGCATAATAATCTTGGTTACCTCCAAAATGACTTAAACTTAGTTTATTTTCCACGAAAATGACATAATAACCTTACTTAGCTCCAAAATGACCTATTTACATAGCAATATCATTTCTTCATGCTAGCTTGAGCCCTTAACTAATATTTTGTTCCTCTCTCTCACGCGAACCACCACAAGAAGCCTTTGCCAAATATGTTCGACCTCTATGGCATGACCCATAGTGCCCCCTACAAGAAGGACAAGGCATTCTCGAAGTCTGACCTAGAAAATCCAAAGAGCTTCACCAACGTATCCTCCCACAACAAGCTCGTGAGGTACAGAGACCAGGGGAAGACAAGGAATGGGGTGGACTTTAACCCGAGCCAGGATCCTTTTGATACAGAGCTGGTCATGATATCTGGTGGCGGCAGGCGCCATGGCCATTGGTGATGTACTGATACGTTGTCCTAGGACTCCCCCGCAGATAAAGAAGCACCAGACTAGCTCTGATCCTGAGATAATGCCTCGTCCACGGCCCGCGGAGCTCGCCATGGTGGTTAGTTATACAGACTCTCTCACCTTTCCTCCATTACATTGTGTGTGCGTCCGTCGATGATTACAATGCTAACGAGGAGTGGTGTGTTGCAGGCATTGGTTGAGAAAGAGAGATTGAACACCCAGGCGCTTTTGGAGAAGGCAAAAAGGGAGGCGGCGGAGAGGGAGAAGGAGATGGAGGAGAGGACCGCTAAGCTATTGGAGGAGGAGAGGAACCGGAACGAGGCGTCTCACCGGGCCCTATACGAGCTCCTTGTGGTACGTTTCTCGTGCATATTAGCCAAATTATGCACGTAATGTTCGCATTACTAACTAATATGACTAACTCATGATAACCAAATGTGCAGACCATGCGCGAGAAAAACGGCCAGACCCCTCCGCTGATGCCCCAGATTGCTCCTGCAGCCACGGCGAGTTTTATTTCAATGGTCGTTAGTTACTAGAATTCACATTTTCAGTTGCGTCATGCTAAGGAGACATTATTGGAAATGATCTTTGGTCCAGCATGCCTCCCGACAAGCATCGACCAATCCTTCTGCGTCTGGAAATGGCGGAACCCCGACTGGTCCTTCACCTCCGTGACCACAGTATTTTTCTTCTTCTTCTTCTTCTTCTTCTTCTTTTCCTCCTCTTACTTGTTTTTATTCGTAAATGGGATAATAACCTTGCTAACCTCATAGATGTCATATACTTAGCTTGTTGTCCTCTAAAATGCCTAAATAAGCTTAGTTAGGTAAAAAATGGCATAATTAGCTAGGTTAGCTTAAAAATGACAAAGTTTAACTAGGTTAGCTCCAATATGATCCATTTAACCTATGTTAGCTCCTAAATGACATAATTTAGCCAAATTATTCCACAAATGACATAATAAGATGAAGAAGAGAAGGAAGAGGAAGAAAAGAAGAAGAAGTGGTTCTTCTTCTTCTTCTTCTTCCTTTCTTTTTCTTCTTCTTCTTCGTCATCTTCTTTTCCTCCTCTTACTTATTTTATTCGTAAATGGCATAATAACCTTGCTAACCTTTTAAATGTCATATACTTAGCTTGTTGTCCTCTACAATGCCTAAATAAGCTTAGTTAGGTCAAAAATGGCATAATTAGCTAGGTTAGCTTAAAAATGACCAAGTTTAACTAGGTTAGCTCCAATATGATCCATTTAACCTACGTTAGCTCCTAAATGACATAATTTAGCCTAATTAGTCCACAAATGACATAATAAGATCAAGAAAAGAAGGAAGAGGAAGAAAAGAAGAAGAAGAAGAACCTCTTCTTCTTTTCCTCCTCTTACTTGTTTTTATTCGTAAATGGGATAATAAACTTGCTAACCTCATAAATGTCATATACTTAGCTTGTTGTCCTCTAAAATGCCTAAATAAGCTTAGTTAGGTCAAAAATGGCATACTTAGCTAGGTTAGCTTAAAAATGACCAAGTTTAACTAGGTTAAGCTCCAATATGATCCATTTAACCTACGTTAGCTCCTAAATGACATATTTACCTACCTTACCTCTAAATTGACGTACACACTTAACATTTTTACCTACCATAGCTCTAAATAGTCTTCTTCTTATTATTATAATTCTAACTTTCATCTTTCCCAATTTGCAGATTTGATTTAGACGAGGAAGCTTGCATTGATGGAAACTACTCTTTTGGTGCTCCTTCTTGTTTATGAAAAACTATATGGATATGTTGTCATTGGAAACTACTTTCTGGATATGTATGTATATATATGGATATGTTGGACACGACTTTGTTGAACTATGTTGTTGGATATGTTGGATTTGATGAAATATGTTGTTTGATATGTTGGATATGTATGTATATGTATATATATGTGTGTGAAAACCTGTCAAATTAAATGGATTCAAATAAAAGCGGGGGATATATAGCCTCTTTGCCGTCTGCTAGTAGATGGCAAAGAGCTTTGCCAACTGCTAGCAGACGGCAAAGAGGCCACGTGGCAGCCACCTGTGCAAACTGGGAACACTGGGGCTGCCTATTTCGGCACTTTGCCATGTGTTGGCAGACGACAAATATTCAAAGCTCTTTGACGTCAACTGGCAGACGACAAAGTAACCAATTAGGACTAGCAACATGTCCTACTATGCCATCTGCCAGCAGACGGCAAAGATTCAAAATACTTTGCCGTCCGCTGGCAGACATCATAGTTGGCCACGTGGCAGCTACCTGCTGCTGGTGGAGCTGGGCTGTTTGCCGTCCCCCAGCAGACGACAAAGACTTAAAGATCTTTGCCATCTGCTGGCGGACAGTAAAGCACGCCATTAACCCCTAACAGTGCTCACCCCACCCCACCGCCGTGCACGATCGTTGCTGTCTGCTGGCGGACGGCAAAGCCCTTTGCCGTCTGCTTCAGTGAAGCAGACAACAAAGAATGCCTTTGCTGGCATTCGTTCAGCCGGACCTGTTGCCGTCTGCTGGCGGATGACGGACGACAAAGTGCCTGATTCTTGTAGTGTGACATGACATGGTGATATGCACACACGCTCAACGCAAAAAAACACAAAATACCCGAAATGAAGGATGAGCCCAGAATGGAATTGATTAAGTTAACGATGAATATATTGCCATATAAGGAAGTTTTACATCTGTGGTGTTACAAACTCTCCTCCACTACAAAAAGATCTCGTGCCGAGATCTAGGACTGAAAGGAGGCGGGATACTCAGAACGAAGATGATCTTCTCGTTCCCATGTAGCTTCTCGGTCGGTATGGGGTGACCACTTCACTTTCAAGAATTTGATGGACTTGTTGCGGGTGTTGCGCTCAATTTCTTCAAGGATAGCAACGGGGTGCTCACGATAAGACAAGTTTTGCTCAAGATCAATTTCTTCGAAAGGAATGGTGTGTTCAGGCGTCTTGAAGCACTTGCGGAGTTGTGACACGTGAAACACGTCATGCACATTTGCAAAGTTGGAGGGAAGCTCGAGTTGGTAGGCTAGATCGCCTCTCTTGACAATTATCTTGAAAGGACCCACGTATCTTGGAGCAAGCTTGACCTTGATACCGAACCTCTGAGTGCCCTTCATGGGAGAAACAGGGATATAGACATTGTCGGGGATATACCCTGTGATATGACCCGGCCGGAAATATGAGCCAGTCGGACTTGGCGGTTTTCTTGAGACCGGTTTACACTTGGCAATTCACTAGCGACCCGCCCTGACCAGGCGGTTTACAAGCAACCTACCTGAACATTATGACTCAATGGTAACCTGGCGAGCAGCGGACGGATGACAAGGCCCAAGGCCCAGAGGGCCGGTTTATGTTAATAGTGGGCCGGTTTATGAGGAAAGCACAAGGAATATTCTCGTACAAAGGAAGCAAGACTAGGACTCCACTTGTAATAGAGTAATCCTAATATTACTAGGACTAGTCATGTAACCCACTCCTTTAACATATACAAGGAGGGGCAGGGCTCCCCAAAGAGGGAGATGCAACAACAAATAATCTCTAGGGCTAGATACAAAGAGCCGGTTTACCGGCGACTCTCTCGTCATGATAATGAGACCTAGCCACAAACAACATGTAGGGTTGTTACCAGATGATGTTTCCCGGGGCCTGAAGCTGTATAAACCCGTGTCTTGTGTTGCGTTTCCTGATTCCGACCAACCCCTTCAAACTACCATGTAGATGCGCAGCCTCACGACTAAGTCCTCACACTAGGACATCTGCCGTGACAATTCCACAACAGTTGGCGCCCATTGTGGGGCGGGTGCATGGTGGTGTTGAGTTCTTGGAGGGATCTCTCCTGAGGATTGAGAAGTTTGCAAATTCCCGGATAAAGAAGAGCTGGTTGGAAAGATCTGCATCAACTTCCGGAAAGATTGGATCATGGCTGCTTCGTCAATCCATCAAAATCGCCGGGTCACCAATTATACAACGCGCACGCGGGCGTTCATACTTACGGTGGTGTACCCATACGTACGGTGGTGTACCCGTCTGCCCAGTTCGTATCGGTCACACCGTGAGTCAACAGTAATAATAATCATAACTTGATTAATAACAACCCCAGTTCGATGATGAGATAAGTTGGTTGTGATTGCTAGAATGACCACTTTTGTATCAAGGATACCGAGTTGTTGGATATTCATGATGTTGTGCAAGAATCGTGGGTAAAGATCAAGCTCCTTGTGGTCATTTAATGATTACTACGGTATTGTTTATACCAAGCTTGATTTGATCCTGAGATGATCGTGTGATGTCCGTGGTGGTAAGTTTGTGCATGTGATGGTTGCGAGCTAACCCGAACAAAATAAATGGTGCATGATAGTATCATCATGTTGCATGTAGTATTTTCATGTTCTTGCTATGCGTGTGCTAAGTTGTATCATGTTCAGTGGTGCATGTCATGTTGTTCTGTTAGTATCACATTCATGTATTAAATTAACATGCTAATGCCATGCTGTTGTCTGTCTTGATTGCTTTTGGTTTATTGTGAGCTTGCAAGTACATTCAATGTACTGACCTGGCGTGTCATGCCAATTTGCAAGTTGTTCTAGGATTGATTGCTTGTTTTGGTGTGTTCCCGTGTTCGCGATCTAGGATAAACGTTCCAGCCAGAGTCCCTGCGGAGTGGAGTCCATGATCGCCGTTCGTTGCTTCACTGCCAGTAGAGGTTCCGCTGCCTCGAGTTGTTATGCTGCTTGCATAGAGCAACCGTGGCAGGCGTAGTGTCGCCGTGCCGGTGTTATTCATTGTAATATCAAAGACCTTGTATCCATATTCGTGTAATAATAAAAGGCTGGTTTGTTCTATGCTAAGCAGTGTCGTATTCCAGAAGACTTCTCCTCGATCTCTGGGCTGTAATACGGGGCGTTCCGGTTTCTCTGAGTCGGGGTGCCACAACCAGCCTCGTGAGGGTCGCCCTCAGGGCAACGGAGGTCTGCCTCCGCTGCCACCACCGCCAAGATGGAACGACAACGACCGCCAGGGAGATGGAGCAGGGGGCTTTCAGGAGCCGCGTGCGGTTGCATGCATCTTGGGAGGAGCCCATGCTCCGGCTTCCCATCGCATCTTCAAGCAGTTCGCTCGCGAGGTGAACACGGCTCTACCCAGGCCAGACACCGTGCGCAACCTCAGGTGGACCAAGCAGTTCATCGCCTTCGACCCCAAGGACCAGCTCAACTACACCGCAGCCCCAGGCGCTCTCCCGATGCTCTGCAGTCCGACCATCAGCAACGTCCTCGTGACCAAGACCTCATCGACGGCGGAGCAGGTCTCAACGTCCTCTCTGTCCAAACCTTCGAAATGCTCCAGGTACCCTATGATCAGCTCCACCCGGCCAAGCCATTCTACGGAGTCATGGATGGCTCCACACTCCCGATGGGGCAAGTCCGCCTCCCCGTCACCTTCGGTGACCGCGACAACTATCACACCGAGCTCATCGACTTCGATGTTGCCAACATCCACCTCCCGTACAATACCATCCTTGGGTATCCTGCCCTCGCCAAGTTCATGGCAGCGACCCATCACGGCTACAACGTCCTCAAGATGCGTGGGAGTGGCGGAGTCATCACGACCGCCTCTGACAAGAAGGAAGCAGTGCGTTCCCTGGAGCGCGCCTACCAGACCGTGGCGGTCGAGAGCTCCGACGAGGATGGAGCCATCTTCGCCCTGCAGACCGCCCCCAAGAAGAAGAAGAACTTACCCGCCAACGGACCTCAGGACACGGGGGCTCTTGGCGGCCTCACCTCAGGACCCGCGCCTGCCGACGAGGCGCCCTCCACCCTCGCATAGGGAGGAGCGCCCGATGCCCCTTTCAGGACGGGCTCGGGGGCTTTCCTCTGGAGTGTCTCGACGCGCATTTTTGTGAGTCCAGCGTAAGCTGTACAGCGCTAGGGGCTCAGAACTTCATCAACCAGGCACCAAAGAACTTCAGTATGCAAGGCTCATACGCGGTGGGCGTAACCGCACGATACCAAGCTCACCTTCCCGCAACCCAAGCAACCACTTCCGCGTCTGGATCGACGCCGCGGGCCTCAACCGAGCCACTTCTTTGGAGCTCTTCTGGTCGACGGCAGTCGACTGGAGGAGGGCTCTCCCCTGTAGCTACGTTCGCACACTCTTCGGCTTCCGCAATGCAGCCACCACGTTCCAGCACCTCACGCGGCAGGCTTTGGGGGCTCGGGAGGCTCAGTGGCGGGCGGTCCAGACGGAGCGGGAGCTGGACCCCTTTGACCACTGAGGGCCTCCGGAGCCCCTGGGCCTCAGGAGCCCGACGATCTTCAGGGGCGACTGGCACGACTCGCGTCTTCAGCTACCCCAACTCTTCTTCGACAAGTGTCAGGTGATGTTTCAGGTATTCAATCGAGGGCGCCCCCGGGCTACATCATCCTCGAGCTGCTGGGGGCTCACCCCCCGCAGCTATCTCTTTTTGCGCATGAATCAAGGCTAGTTGCTTCTTCCTATTTGCATTAATAATATGCTCGGCATTCTCACCGCCGCTAAGGTCATGAGCCCTTGCGAGCCCACTCGCGACTGCCCCATGATTAAGGACTAGCACGGCGTCTGTGCTCGGGTCCGTCCCTGCAACGTCGCTAAATCCAAGGGCTCAGCTCTGTCTCGCGAGCCATTCCCGTGACGTCACCTCCCATGGTCCTTGGTGCCTTGTTCTCGCATGGGCTAATCACGGATAGGTAAGTAGGGGCCCGTGGAAGGTGCCTCGCTCACGCGGTGTTGGCGTCCTTGGAACCAGGGTGCCCAGACCTGTCTGTCTACGGGCCGCAGCACGCTCCTGCCACGGCCTGGTATGCTCCAGCCGATCGATCAGTTGCTCAAGACCCTCACGAGGGGCTAGGCCTCGCGAGGAGAACAACGTCAAGACCCCCTCATGAGCGGCCTCGGCAAGGTGCTCCGGAGGGGCGGAGAATCCAAGGCCAAGCCCGCCTCAGGAGGAGGCAGTGACGTAAGCAGTGACGCACCGCACCAGCGGGTGCCAGTGTCCGCCAGCGGCGCAGTTGCCGTTTCGGTGTAAGGAGACAGCGCAGGCGCAGGTTCCCGAGGAGCGGGACAAAGGTTTCCCTATTGGTGCAACAAGACCGAAGACCGCAAGGACGACAGGGAGGATGTCACCACCGAGGCCACCACCGCGTCACCGCCTAGTCCTTTTGACGGCGAAGACTGCTTTTGTCAGGGTAGGAACGTCCTTGTGCTCCCGCTCGAAATGGCCGTTGTGGGATCCCTTCCCGCCTAAACATTTCGGGGGAAGAGGACCCTGGCCGCCTATATAAGTAGCTAGGATCCCCTCTATGAGAGGAGATCCGAAAACTCTGCCACCGCGCAAAGGAGCAAGAACTCTTGCCGTCCAACCCTCCTGAGCTCTCCTCCTGAGCTCAGGAACCACTGTACTAGTTCATATTCTAGCCCTCCTGAGGCCAATCCACAAAAGCAGGAAGTAGGGTTTTACACCACAAGGTGGCCTGAACCTGGATAAACCCTTGCGTGCTTCACTTGTTGTTTGCTTGAATCTCTTCACTGGACGAGGGCGAGACGCTAGGTAGACGTGAGTGGGAGAGATCTTCGTTCACGCCCCTGTATTCGAACTTCTTGGGTTTGCGGAGCCCATAATCCGACATTTGGCGTGCCAGGTAGGGGGCGTGTCGAAATCTCGCCTCTCCTACGACCTCGCCTCCCTTCTCCTGTTCTGCGCCGCAACGATGACCGCGGACCGCCACATCTGCGTGGGGGCTGGTACTCTCCCCGTCGTCCAAGTGGTATCGGCAGACCACGCCACCCATAGGCGCTCCTCCTCCTTCCCCGACGACGTTCTTGCCATTCGGGCCACCGGAGAGCGGCCTGCTCCGCCACTCCCGCTCCCTGTGGCCACACCGGTCGCGCTCTTGGTGGCACGATGGCTGCCCCGGCACCGACCATCTGCGGGAGAGCGCGACGCTCGAACGGCCCGCGGTGGCGGGCTGCGGAGTGTCGCCGGCGGGGAGCTGTCCTGCCGCGGGGTTGCCTGCATCCTCGGAGGGTCCCAAGCGCCGGCGTCGACTCGGCACGTCAAGTCACACTTTTGGCAGGTCGGGGCCGCCGCCCAGCCACAGGGGGCCTCGCGGGCACAGAGTGCGCACGGGCACGCCATCACCTTCGGCCCTAGCGACCTCGCCACAGAAGCGGTCGGCGGGAGCGTTCTCCCCATGGTGTGCACGCCCACCATCTGCGGGGTGGCCGTGATGAGGACCCTCATCGACGGCGGCGCCTGGCTCAACATCCTCTCCCCCGAGGCCTTCGGTCATCTGCCCGTGTCCTACAGGCAACTCCTACCCACCAAGCCCTTCTCAAGGGTCGCGGGATCGGCCGTTCCGCTCGGCCAGATCGGCTTCCCGGTCACCTTCGATACACCGGCTAATACCGGACTAAGCTCATCGACTGCGACGTTGCACCCATCCACCTGCCCTACAACGCCGTCCTCGGCTTCCCAGCCTTGGCGAAGTTCATGGCGGCGACTCACCCGGGCTACAACACCGTCAAGATACCCAGGAGCAACGGCGTAAATACCGTCAAAGGGGACCCCAAGGCCGCCCTTCAGGTCCTCGGGCGCTCTTATAGGGTTGCTGCCGCAGCTCACCCAGGAGCAAAGGGGGCTCCGGAGGCGCCGGAAGCCGCGCCCACCAAGAAGAGCAGCTCTTCTCTCAGGACCCCGCCGAGACGAAGCAGGTGCCCGCTGATGAAGAAGGCTCAAGAGCCACCTTCACCATCGGCACGGGCATGGACGCTGAGCAAGAGGCAGTGCTGGTCAGCTTCCTCAGGGCCAACAAGGACGTGTTCGCCTGGAAAGCCACAGACTTGGTTAGGGTGCCTAGGCACGTCATCGAGCATCACCTCACGGTGTGCCCCAATGCGCGCCCTATCAAGCAAAAAGCATGCAGACAAGCCCCGGAGAAGCATGCATTCATCGTTCAAGAGGTTAGGAAGCTAGAGGAAGAAGGCGTCGTACGGGAAGTACGGCACCCGGAGTGGTTGGCCAACCCCGTCATAGTCCCGAAGAAAGGAGGCAAGGAGCGCAAGTGCGTTGACTTCACGAGCCTCAACAAGTTCTGCCCTCAGGACCCATTCCCTCTTCCGTGCATTGACCAAATCGTGGATTCAACGGCTGAGTGCGACCTGGTCTGCTTCCTCGACGCCTTCTCGGGCTACCACCAAATCAAGATGGCGGTGGAAGACGTGGAGAAGACGGCGTTCCTGACCCCATGCGGGGTCTACTGCTACACTTGCATGCCTTTTGGGCTGAGGAACGCGGGTGCTACCTTCCAGCGCCCGATGCACATCACCCTCGGCCCTCAGCTCGGGAGGACTGTGGAGGCCTACGTCGACGATATCGTGTTCAAAACCAGGGAGGCCAGGACTCTCGTCCAGGACCTAGAAGAAACATTTGCCAACCTGCGCAAGGTGAAGTTGTGCCTCAACCCGGAGAAGTGCGTGTTCGGTGTACCCTCCGGCAAACTGCTAGGGTTCCTGGTTTCGCACCGGGGCATTAAGCTAATCCAGAGAAGATCAAGGCCATCAAAAGAATGAAGCTGCCCACGAACTTGAAGGAGATGCAGAAGCTCGCGGGATGTGTAACATCCCTAGGGCGCTTCATCTCTAAGCTTGGGGAACGCGCCCTCCCGTTCTTCAAGCTCATGAAGAAGAAGGGGCCCTTTGAGTGGACTCCGGAGGCTGATGCCGCCTTCGGGACCTCAAGGAATACCTCACCAGCTCGCCGATTATGGTAGCGCTGTGACCCCTGGAACCCATGACTCTCTACCTCGCCGCGAAGCCTCACTCCGCTAGTGCGGCGCTAGTAGTGGAGCACGAGGAGAGGCCCCGACGCCTGAGGCCACCGGGCGGCTCGGCATCTTCAGGGCCCGCGCCGCCCCCTGACGCAGTTCCAGAGGTCGATTCAACCACGGTCACTGACGGCCCCGCCACTCAGCAAGAGGTACCCAAGGTTCCTGAAGCGCCCATGGATCCTGCTGCGCCGACCTCGTGGAGCACCCGGTGTACTTTGTCAGCACCGTACTACGCAACGCGCGCTCACGCTACCCGATGCCTCAGAAGCTGCTCCTGGCACTCCTCGTTGCCTCCAGGAAACTGCGCCATTACTTCTCGGGCCATCCTATCAAGGTTGTTTCGTCATATCCTCTTGAGAAGGTACTGTGGGGCCCGAATTTCGTTGGGAGGGTCGCCGAGTGGAACATCGAGCTTCAGGCGTTCTAGTTGGAGTTTAGCACCACGCGAGTGATCAAGGGAGCGGCTCTGGCAGACTTTGTGGCGGAGTGGACTGACGCGCCGGAGCGGGGGGGCTAGCGAGGACCGCTCGCTGACCCCCGACGATGAAGCCCCAGACGGATGGGTGGTATACTTTGATGGCGCCTTCTCGCGCCTTGGCGCGGGGGCTGGCGCCGTGTTAGTATCTCCCACTCAGGACAAGTTGTACTACGCTGTGCAGCTTTGCTTCCAGCAAGGCGAGAAGGTCTCCAACAACATCGCGGAGTATGAGGGCCTAATTGCTGGGCTCAAGGCCGCTGCTGCACTGGGGGTCAAGCGTCTCACCATCAGGGGTGATTCGCAACTCCTCGTCGACTTCTCCAACAAGAAATACAAACCCAAGGACGAGCACATGGAGGCATATCCGGAGGAGGTGCGCAAGATGGAGAATCGATTCCAAGGACTGGAGGTGCAGCACGTACCGAGGGGCACCAACAAGGAAGCGGATGACATCACCAAACGAGCCTCCAGGCGAGAGCCTCAGAGGCTGGGCGTCTTCGAGGAGCGACTGCTCAAACTATCGGCAGCACCGCCAAGTTCATGAGCCGGCATCCCCTCAGCAGGGGTTACCTGCGGCACCTACGGACGGTGCCTCGCCCTGCGGACCGCCCTCCGGAGCCCGCCTGCTGCTCGCCGCGGAGCCCGAGGAGGGTTGCTGGACCCAAGAGCTCAAGATGTACCTGCAACATGACACCTTGCCGGACAAGGAAGAAGATGCAGAGAGCGCGTGGTCCGACAGGCCTCAGCTTACTGCATCCAAGGCGGTGAACTCTACAGGAGGCGTCCCAACGACGTCTCGCTAAAATGCATCTCGAGGAAGCAAGGTCGCGAGCTGTTGGCTGACATCCACGGTGGAGACTACGGTCATCACTCGTCATCCCACACCCTCGTAGGCAAGGCCTTCCACAACGGCTTCTACTGGCCCACAGCGCTCAACAACGCCACGAAGCTTGTGCGGGCTTGTGAGGCGTGCCAGTTTCATGCCAAGCAGATCCACCAACCGGCGCAGGGCCTCCAGACGATTCCGCTCTCCTGGCCCTTCGCGGTCTGGGGATTGGACATCCTAGGTCCATTTCCCCGGGCAGCGGGGGGCTACCGCTTCATGTACGTCGCCATCGACAAATTCACCAAGTGGGCAGAGGTGGAGCCCGTTCGCGCGATCCTAGCCGGGTCGGCTATCAAGTTCATCCAGGGCCTCGTGAGGCGATTCGGGGTCCCCAGCCGCATCATCACGGATAACGGTTCGCAGTTCACAAGCAATCTCTTCAGGTCGTATTGTGCTAACCTTGGAACACAGATCTGCTACGCTTCGGTGGCTCACCCTAGGAGCAACGATCGGGCCGAACGCGCCAACGCGGAAGTCTTGCGTGGCCTCAAGACGCGCAGCTTTAAAAGAAGCTTGAGGCTTGCGGCAGGGGCTGGATCGACGAGCTCTAGTCCATGATGTGGTCAATACGAACCAGTGCCACCAAACCCATGGGGGAAACTCCTTTCTTTCTCGTCTATGGGGTGGAGGCGGTCCTCCCTCACGAGGTCAAGCATCGGTCCCCACGGGTCTTGGCTTTCAATGAGGAATGCCAGGACGCCGCCTGGCGGATGGACCTCGTGCTCGGTGCGGAGGGCCGCCACCGAGCTACCCTCAGGGTCGCGCGATATCAGCAGGCGCTGCGGCGGTACCACTGCCGCGGCGGCCGCGCAAGAACACTTGAAGTTGGTGACTTGGTCCTGAGGCGGGTCCTCTCCAGGGAGGGGTTACACAAGCTCTCGCCCATGTGGGAGGCCCCGTTCAGAATCGCCCGTGTCTCTAGGCCCGGTGCTGTGCGCCTGGAGATGCAGGATGGGATACCTATCTAGAATTCCTGGAACATTGAACAACTCAGGAGGTTCTATCCGTAAGCAAGGCTCCGTGCCCATGAAGGTCTCCACTCGTGACACTCTCACATAATAATGAGTTGGGGCTGTACACGCCTCGGAGTCTCCTATGCGTTGCCTACGGGCCCTCAGACGGGGCTCCCACCCACGCCCCAGTGACAGTCCTTAGCTCCGCACTGGGAAGAAGACGTAGTGTAGGGGTCGGACGCGACCTTTTTCCTTTTTGGCTTGGTGTTTGGCTGTCAGCCTTTTCTACTTCCTTGGCTATCAGCCCTTCCTCTACCCCGTGCTATGAAGTTCTCGTGTTTCTCGCGTTTCTTGCATTTGGTTGAAAGTCTTGTTTGGGATCTTTCCCGCCGGTTTTAAATTCATTTTGTTGAGCAGGGTTGCGTCGCCCGCTCTTCTTCGCGCGCCTCGCGCATGGGGGCTGGGGCACGGTCGATCACCGGCCTTCGTCTGCCACGGCCCTATGACCTCGCCTGGCCAAGCCTGCTCAGGCTCTGGCGTCGGGCTTCTCAGTCCGCACAATCTATCCTACCGAGCCGGCTCATGCTTTGGTGCTTTAACCCGCGCTCGGCGCTCTCAGCGGCTCACCCATGCTTGGGGGCTGCACGAGCTCTCTGGATTCGGTCGTCCTCACGACCCGATGGGGGCTCATGACGCCAAAGAGTAAGGAGCACTCCGCCTCAAGACATTGCGACGCATAAATCTAAGTAATCTCACCAAGGCCAGAAAACGTGACAGCAAGTTCTCGCTTCATACATATATCACAGTCCATTACACGCCTTCTCGAGGCAACTTAAAATTTTGACACAGAGAGGACATGAAGGAAAAAGAAGGAGAAGAAGCAGAGGCCGCTCCCGCTCAGTCGGAGTCTCCCAGTTTCTCTGGCTTCACCAAGCCACAGCGGCGCGGCAACCCCCTCCCCTCGCCGGGCCGAGCTCGGCGGCGTGGTGGCTCGTCGCGGCCGCCGCTGCTGGAGGAGCTGCTGGTGCCACAGAGGGGGGACCCGCGGCACCCCCCAGGATTAAGATCATCTCCGGAAGAGGAGCTGCTCCTCCGGACGCCGTCCCCGCCGTCCTCTTCGTCATCGGCCTCGGGACAGCACCCGAGGCGCCTCCCTTCCTCCGAGAAGACACTAACAAACAGCGTGGAGGCGCCATCGTACCTGAAGTGGAGCGTACACCTCCCCTGCAGCTGACGCGCACGGGCAAACGATTGCCAGCCGCACTCCAGGAACATGTCGCTCGAGGGAGCCACATCAACCTGAACCCAGGACGCACCGCTATATTAACTGTCAGCCTGCAGCCAGACGCCGTCGTAGCCTCCGACCGGTAGCACGTTGTCGAACGAGCGGGGAAGCCGGAGCCACGATCCACCAGGCTTCTCCGCCCACACCACGAACTCTGAAGACACGTCGAAGGAGTGGAGCTGTGGGAGCGGAGGACACGTGACCGCCATGCGCCACCTCACGCCTCCTCTCCCACCGCGGCCACGACCACCTTCACCACGGGAAGACGTACCGCGCCTCTCACCAGCGGCCACGATAGGACCCGGAAGGCCGCGCCCGCTTCCTCAAGGAGTCGCTGTGGGCGCAGCGGCATGCTTGCGGGGACGCCCGCGGCCCCTCTTCGACGGCAGCAGGGCCAGATCCTTCGGGGCCTTCCCTTTGTCCACGGCGGACGGCTTCCTCGGCGGCGCCATGGAGACTTCGCAGCAAGAGGGAGAGCGGGGAACAAGCAAGGAGGAAGACGGCGCTGGCTTGAAGATGGCTTGGGGGCTCCCCCCTATTCCCATTTTTAGGGCGGAGGAGCCCAACCGCCAGCCACTGGTGTCGCAGCCATAACAGCCCCATCGTCTGCACTGGGGAGTTGTCAAGTCACACGATTACCAAGACTGCATGGGGAGCGAAGTCGCCACGTCCCATCCAACCGTCACACGCCAGCCTGGCCCGCAACCTTCTGGGGCCCGCTATGCTTCGTCCTCGACTAAGGCTTCGCCCCGAAGCCAACTCCGCGCGTGCCTTGGGCCCGGGGGCTACTGTCGGCGTCCTGGGAACTAGGTTGCCAAAACTGGCCAGTCTGCGGGCCGCAGCGGCTCCTGCCATGGCCTGGTACGGCCCAGCCGATCGATCAGTTGCTCAAGACCCTCGCGAGGGGGCTAGGCCTCGCGAGGAAACCAACGTCAAGACCCCCTCAGGAGCGGCCTCGGCAAGGTGCTCCGGAGGGGTGGAGAATACAAGGCCAAGCCTGCCTCAGGAGGAGGCAGTGACGTAAGCAGTGACGCACCGTGCTAGCGGGTGCCAGCGTCCGCCAGCGGCACAGTTGCCGTTTCGGTGCAAGGAGGCAGCGCAGGCGCAGGTCCCCGAGGAGCAAGACAAAGGTTTTCCCATTGGTGCAACAAGACCGAAGACCGCAAGGTCGACAGGGAGGATGTCACCACCGAGCCCACCACCGCGTCACCGCCTGGTCCTTTTGCAGGCGAAGACTGCTTTTGTCAGGGTAGGAACATCCTTATGTTCCCGCTCGAAATGGCCGTTGTGGGATCCCTTCCCGCCTAAATATTTCGGGGGAAGAGGACCCTGGCCGCCTATATAAGTAGCTAGGATCCCCACTATGAGAGGAAATCCGAAAACTCTGCCACCACGCAAAGGAGCAAGAACTCTTTCCGTCCAACCCTCCTAAGCTCTCCTCCTGGGCTCAGGAACCACTGTACTAGTTCATATTCTAGCCCTTGTGAGGCCAATCCACAAAAGCAGGAAGTAGGGTTTTACACCACAAGGTGGCCTGAACCTGGCTAAACCCTTGCGTGCTTCACTTGTTGTTTGCTTGAATCTCTTCACTGGACGAGGGCGAGACGCTAGGTAGACGTGAGTGGGAGAGATCTTCGTTCACGCCCCTGTGTTCGAACTTCTTGGGTTTGCGGAGCCCGTAATCCGACACGCGGGAATCGCGCGCCGGTTGTTTTTCTTATGGACTGCTGCATGAGAAGACTTGGCACGGCGTCTGTGCTCGGGTCCGTCCCTGCAGCCTCGATAAATCTAGC
Source organism: Secale cereale (assembly GCA_902687465.1). NCBI lineage: Eukaryota > Viridiplantae > Streptophyta > Magnoliopsida > Poales > Poaceae > Secale > Secale cereale. The sequence goes on from LR738709.1 coordinate 145,721,992, forward strand.
AGCTGAGCTCTATCTTACGGGCCGGTCCCGCTAACGTCACCTCCTGGAGTCGTTGGTGTTGCGGCCTTCTCATGCGATGCCCTCTAGAGATGCACTCGGCGCAGGTCGACACAACGCCTCTCTTTTCACATTTTGCAGAAGAAGACTTAGGTGCAACCCGTCTCAGGGTAGGGTCTCGTGAGTGATGGCTAATCTCACGAGAACGTCTTTAGAGTCGTTCAACTCGTCCTGAGGAGGGCCCATATACACCTTGGTTGTCCTGCCGTGCAAGCCACGTGTCAGGACGGGGCTGTACATGCCCCGGAGTCTCTCCCGGTGGGAGGCTCCCTCCCACGGTCCAGTGGAAGTGCCATGCTCCACGCTAGCAGAACCAACCGAGGAGCGGTTATGCCCACAAACCAGTGGAAGCACCAAGCTCCGCGCTGGCCGCTACGACTGAGGCGCGGTCATGCCCACACTCCGCGCAAGTGTGGTAGCTCTATGCTCCGCGCTAGTTATAAACAACCGAGGGCGGCCCCCAGCGGTCGCACCAACCTCAGGGAGCTTTTCAGCTCACGACGCCCACAGCTTCCCCTTGGATAGGTGTCGCGAGGGGGGCTAGGCATGGGGGCTATGCTCAGGTCATGCCTAGAAAACGCCACCCTGCCAGGTGCCCAGACACCTGGCTTTCTCGCGCCCCCATCCTAGGCGAAGGCTCGTGAGCAAGGTATGGTGCTTGTTCCCCCTCATGAGAGCCGTTCGTACGTCAAGGGGGACCCCTGGACATCACGACCCAGGGGCCTCACTAGTCACGTAGCCCCTCACTGCTTGAGCCCGGTGCTCAACGGTGGTCGAGGTATGCGCGGGGCTGGGTCCTGCCGACGCAGAACACAAACAGGATCGCTTGAACGTCAAGGGGGACCCCTGGGCATCGTGACCCAGGGGCCTCACTTGCCACGTAGCCCCTCATTCCTTGAGTCTAGTTATTACGATAACCCCGGTCACCCGGAGCGCTCAATGGCGATCGAGGTATGCGCGGGGTTGGGCCCTGCCGACACAGAGCACCTAAGCAAACATGAAAGGAAGCAAGCACGGAAATCATCAAGTTCAATCTAGTTATTACAATAATACCAAGTTCTCCAAATTCAAGTGAGTCCTTATGCCTCCCCTAGGCACTTGCATTTCTCTCATCTGGACAGGAACAGGTCAGGCATCACCAAGTGCGTCATCACCAGCTTCCGCCTCCTCGGCCGCGGCAGCAGCAACCCGGAAGAACGCCTTCACCAGCCCCTTGACCTCCTCCTCCGGAGCCTAGGCAGCCGTGCCCCTATGTTCGGTGGCTTGGGAACGGCTCCTGCCACTCCCTCGCGAAGACGACTCGGGCGCACAAGGGGAAGCTCCTGAGCATCGCGCCTCAGGGCCCCAAGTGGCTCCTAAACCTTTACCTCCTAGCCTCGCACGTGGCATCGCAACCCGGCATGCCAGCAGCAGCCTAGGCGTCTCAGGAGGCAAGTCCCAAGAAGCACAGAGCCTCGCCCCGTGGGAAATGTGGCAGAGGATCAGGTGCCACCGCTGCCCAACCGCAGGGGATCACTAAAATAAGCGTTCGATGCCCGCATCTACTCGCGTACCTACACCTCCACCAGCCATAATTATGAATTCGCTCGAGCACAAAAGCCACTCTCGCCGGCCCTTGTGGTCGATCACCTGCACGCCAAGAGGGACCTCCCGAGCATCGCGCCTCAGGGGCTCTTACCGGACCATGGGCCAATCACCTCTTGTCCTTGACCATGGCATCGCGACCTAGCATACCAGCGATGGCTGAAGCCTGTCTAGGGACTGGGTCTCGCAGGCGTAGGGCCCAAAACTACCGCAGGGACGGAAGAAAGGGAAAGTCCTGCTCTAGCGAAGGACCTCATGAGGAACATAAGTCTATAACATAAGATAACAGCAAAAGTATCACAAAAGATTTACACGCCCTCATGGGGCCGTCCATGGCTACCTCGCAGGGACCAAGCTAAAGAAGGCCGTTCTTAGAGGGACGAGGCCCGGGCTCCTTCAGCGGCGACGACGGCTGGAGGACGATGTCTCCCTCCGACGATAAGAACGACGACTCGGTGGCTCGTAGCTCTCGTCGGAGCTCGAGGCCGTCTCAGGAGAAGCATAGCTGCTGCCGAAGGCGTTGGAGGCACAACTGATGGCGAGCGCCTCACCCCCGGCCTCGTTGCCCTGGCAGCATGGGAGACGGTCGCCGGTGGGCCCATCCCCCGCGTTACACGCCAGCCGACGGCAGTCCGCCCCGAAGACCTTGAAGGTCAGCATGGCCAGCCCGTCCAGCGCGAAATGAAGAATGTGCCTTCCGGCAAGGGCGCGGGTGCGGCGCACCATGCCCCAACCCCAGGTCATGAAGACCTGGCCGGAGGAGACCACCTCCATGTCGGCATATGAAGGGGGAAGATGGCACCCTTCATGCCGCAGCTGCATCGTCACCCGGTCGCGAGCTGGGAGCACCTCCTTCAGGAATGGAGGAAGAAGGATCCAAGAATGCGGACGGGCTCCCGCCCACATGATAAATTCGCGGACGTTGTCTTCAGTATGAGATGGCGGCGGGCCGTGTGAAATCGTCCGCCTCTCTGGGCGGCTGACCGCACCGCCCCCGTCGCCGCCCTCGCTTCGTCCGCCTGTCGCCTGAGCACCCAAGGGAAGCGGGAATCCTGGTGGCGCCCGCGGGCACCTTGTACGGGCGTCCGCCAGTCTCAGTGGCGCCCTTGGAGAGTCACGGCGCCTCTTCTTCGGTGGGAGATGATCGGGCTCCACCATCGGGGCCTTCCCCTTCTGCGCGGCCGAGAACCTACGTATCAGCGCCATGAAGAGCTCTCGGAGAAGTGGGAAGAGCAGGGGTTGATCTGCAGCAGTCAAATGAAGTGTGTGCCGCCTCACCCCCAGTTTATAGGCCGAAAAGATCAATCGTCGGCCACTCGCATGCGGCCATAATGACCGTGCACCCGTGCCAAGGAATTGTCAAGTCACACGGTTACCGAGACTTCGTGGGAAGCAGAGTCGCCCACGTCCCATCCAACCATCACGCGCCAGCCTGGCCCGCAGCCTTTTTGGGGCCCGCGGCGCTTCGTCCTCGACTGAGGCTTCGCCCCGAAGACAACTCCGCGCGCGCCTTGGGCCCGGGGGCTACTGTCGGCGTCCTAGGAACCAGGGTACCCAGACTTGCCTATCTGCGGGCCACAACGCGCTCCTACTACGGCCTGGTACGGCCTAGCTAATCGACTGGCTGCCCAAGACCCTCGCGAGGAGAACGACATCAAGACCCCCTCAGGAGCGGCCTTGGCTAGGTTGCTCCGGAGGGGCGTAGAATCCAAGGCTGAGCCTGCCTCGGGAGGAGGAAGTGACGCAAGCGGTGACGCACCGCGCCAGTGGTGCAGTTGCCATTTTGGTGCAAAGGAGACAGCGCAGGCATAGGTTCCCGAGGAGCGGGAAAAGGTTTCCCCTTCGGTGCAACAAGACCAAAGACCGCAAGGACGGTAGGGAGGATGTCATCACCGAGCCCACCACCGCGTCACCACCTGATCCTTTTGCAGGCAAAGACCGCTTTTCTCACGAAAGGAACGCCTTGTGTTCCCGCTCAAAATGGTCGTTGTGGGATCCCTTCCCGCCTAAACATTTCAGGGGAAGATGGCCCTGGCCGCCTATATAAGTAGCTAGGATCTCCACTATGGAGGGCAGGAGGATCAGATTGAGAGACTCCGCCCTCACACATAGGAGCAAGAACCCTTGCCTCCTGACCCTCCTGAGCTCTCCTCCTGAGCTCAGGAACCACTATACTCATTCATACTTAAGCCCTCCCGAGGCCAATCCACCAAAGCAGGAAGTAGGGTTTTTACACCGCAAGGTGGCCTGAACCTGGGTAAATTCGCGCGTGCTTTACTTGTTGTTCGCTTGAATCTCTTCACCGGACGAGGGCGAGACGCTAGGTAGACGTGAGTGGGGGAGATCTTCGTTCACGCCCCTGTGTTCGAACTTCTTGGGTTTGTGGAGCCCGTAATCCGACAAACATGGACATCAAGACATGCTCACTAGTTATTCCAAAACATGCATGGAAAATATTATGGCATCAACTTTACATGGCAACTTGTTATTACATATTCCAGACTTAGCAGTTTTTTCACTAAGTGTAAAATCAGCAACATTGTCATGGCATGTTTACAAGCTTGTTTAGGTCACCACAGAGCATATCATGGAAAACCAAATACACCACTTCAAAGATAACATGATGATGCTCCTAAAACATGTTGACATGTGGCTCAAAAGAAAATCACACAAAATGCTATGGAAAAGACAAAACATCATCTCATAACAATTTCAGACACTTAACAGCCACAAGCACTTTTGCAACAAGGTTAAACATGGCATAATGCAACCTAACATGTATGCAAATGTATCCATCATGAAGAGCAACACAAGACGAACATTTTGACATATCATACACTCCATTTGGACCAACATGCACAAAGTTACGACCTCACAAACATGCCAACATATTGTTAACAGACAACTAGTGCTGAAACAGTAACATCACGAAGCAGTCTTGCAACAAAGATTAAGACATCTAGATGAACCATAACATGCACAAAACTGATGCCAACATGTAGATCACTTCGAGACGAACATTTTCATATATCATATGCGCAAAACGGAGCACCGAGCACCAAGTTATGACATGTCAAAGAGGGCAACATATTAACACAGATCCGGGACTTAGCAGAATTTTACCCTCCGAAAAGTCAACGCGGGATGGGACGGAGCGGGATGGAGAGATCCGGGCGCGGAGAGGGACGTTTGGTTCGGTGGTGTGGTGGATCTGATCCACCCTCCTGGTGGATCCGGATCTCTCCGGAGTAGGCGGAGCTCGCCAGAGCGGTGAAGATGGCGAGGCGGCGGCGATCGGAGGTGGCTCGGGCCGGCGGCGGAGGCGGGCGGCAGCGCGCGGCGGTGGCCGGCGTGGAGGCGGCGACGAGGCGGTCCGGTCGGCGCCAGCGAGGCGGCACGGCGGCGGCGATGCGGGCGGAGGGACGCGCGGGAGGCGGCGGTCGCGGGCCGGGCGGGCCCGCCGCGGGCTCCCTGGGCCCTGCAGTGCAGGGAGGAGGCTGGTGGCCGAGATGCCACGTGTCGCGACGCGATTTGGTGCGGGGCGGTGGTGGACGCATCCGGTCTGGGCGGACGTGTCCGGCGGCGGTGGGGAGCTCGGGTCTAGGGTTTTTTACCCTCAAATGGAGGGGAAGGTTCCTTTTTATAGGTAGAGGGAGCTAGGAGAGTCCAAATGAGGTGCGGTTTACGCCCACACGATCACGATCCAACGATGGAGAGCTTGGAGGTGGTTAGGATGGGCTTGTGGGCTATTGTGCAGGGGTGTTGGGCCAAAAGAGATGGGGCTTCCGCGAGGAACGCGGTTAACCGTTGGAGTATCAAACGACCTCCAAACGAGATGAAACATGACAGGCAGTCTACCGGTGGTATACCAAGACCACTCGACAACTCCCGGCCCATTCCAAGGATGTTTTCTGCCACTTACAAAAGGAGGACTCGGAGGTGCCACGGACACGTGTGAGAGTGTCGGACCTCGAAACGGACAACAGAGAGAAACGAACATGACCGGGTGCAAGTGACAACTTGAATGCGATGCAATGCACATGATGACATGACATGGTGATATGCACACACGCTCAACGCAAAAAAACACAAAATACCCGAAATGAAGGATGAGCCCAGAATGGAATTGATTAAGTCAACGATGAATATATTGCCATATAAGGAAGTTTTACATCTGGGTTGTTACAAACTCTCCTCCACTACAAAAAGATCTCGTCCCGAGATCTAGGACTGAAAGAAAGCGGGATACTCGGAACGAAGATGATCTTCTCGTTCCCATGTAGCTTCTCGGTCGGTATGGTGTGACCATTTCACTTTCAAGAATTTGATGGACTTGTTGCGGGTCTTGCGCTCAGTTTCTTCAAGGATAGCAACGGGGTGCTCGCGATAAGACAAGTCTTGCTAAAGATCAATCTCTTCAAAAGGAATGGTGCGTTCAGGCGTCTTGAAGCACTTGCGGAGTTGTGACACGTGAAACACGTCATGCATATTTACAAAGTTGGAGGGAAGCTCGAGTTGGTATGGTAGATCGCATCTCTTGCAAATTATCTTAAAAGGGCCCACGTATCTTGGAGCAAGCTTGCCCTTGATACTGAACCTCTGAGTGCCCTTCATGGGAGAAACACGGAGATAGACATGATCTCCAATGTCGAAAACCAAGTCACGATGCTTGCCGTCATAGTAGCTCTTCTGGCGCGATTGCGCGGCTTTGAGATTCTCACGTATGACTTTGCACATCTCTTTGGTCTATGAGATCAAATCATTCCCAAGGAGTTGACGTTCACCAGTCTCGGACCAGTTGAGAGGGGTACGACACTTTTTGCCATAGAGAATTTCAAACGGTGTTTTGCCTGCACATGCTTGGAAGCTGTTGTTGTAGGAGAACTCAGCAAATGGAAGGCAATCTTCCCATTTCATACCGAAGGAGATGACACATGCACTGAGCATATCTTCAAGAATTTGGTTCACTCTTTCGACTTGGCCACTAGTCTGAGGGTGAAAAGCTGTGCGGAAGCGAATCTTGGTACCCATAGCTGACTGGAAGGAATTCCAGAATTTGGAAGTGAACAAGCTTCCACGATCTGAGGAGATTACTTGAGGGATACCATGCAAAGAGACAATTCTGGAGGTATACAACTCTGCCAGTTGTGCTGCGTTGATGGATTCCTTGACTGGAAGGAAATGAGCCACTTTAGTGAGCTTATCAATCACCACAAAGATAGAGTCGTTTCCTCGCTTGGACTTGGGAAAACCGGTGACGAAATCCATCTCAATGTGATCGAATTTCAACTCGGGAATAGGTAGAGGTTGAAGGAGTCCGGCTGGATGTTGATGCTCTGCCTTCACTCTTCTGCAAACATCACACTCGTTGCACGTATTCAAGGGTTAAATCCTTGCTTCGGCATTTTGAACAAGATGAGCATGGTATCTTACTATCTCATTTGAAGGATGTAGCAGATGGACGGTCTTAGTGGCGCAATTGATAGATGCGGTATGTGTTTTCAACCATTCCATTCCCAGAATGAGGTCAATATTGGATGACTTCAAGACAATGGGAGAAACATGTAATTCCAACCCTTCAATTTCAACGGTGACGTTGTGCCTAACCATGGTGGTTCGACATTGACCCGCAGGGGTGTGTACCACTAGCGGATTGTCCATCTCTTTGAACTTAATGCCATGCATGAATGCAAACTCTTCTGATAAGAAAGAATGCAATGCTCCTGAATCGAATAAAACAGAAGCTGGTATTGAGTGAACAAGAAGAGTACCCAACACGGTAGCAGGCTGGCCTTGAGCTTCATTCAGATCAATGTGGTTAGCCTGACCACGACCATAAGGCATGGCATTGTTGTTACGGGGCTGATTGTTACCACAGCCAGTTGGAGGAAGTGCAAGCTGGTTCTGATTCTGGTAGCAATCTCTAGCACGGTGTCCTGGTTGGCCACACTTGAAGCATAGCCCATCGTTTGGATGGGGAGCAGGAGCTTGGGGTGGTGCAGCTTGAAGTCTCGGTTGTCCAGGTGGTGGAGGTGGCAGGCGAGGTGCAGCATAGGACTGCCTTGGTGCAGGTGCGGTTGGGTGGTACATGTTGTTGGGGATCCAGATCCTACACTTCTGTGATGAAGGGCCCGAAGATGAACCAATGTCACGGTTGCGCCTGAGAGATCCCTGATGTTCCTGCAGACCAGTTTCGACATGAATGGCCTTGTTCACCAAGGTGGCGAAGTCGGCAAAGTCATGTGCAAGGAGTGTGAGCTTGATATCGGCTTGAAGTCCATCACGAAACTTTTCCTGCCTACGTGCATCAGTGGCGATGTCTTCTTCAGCATAGCGGGACAAGTCGAGGAACTCCCGCTGATAATTATCTACAGTCTTGTTGCCTTGGGTGAGGTTACGGAACTCACGCTTCTTCCTGTCCATAATTCCCCGAGGAATGAAGCGGGCACGGAAGGCAACTTGGAAATCTGGCCAAGTGTTGACTGTTCCAGCAGGTAGTGAACGTCTGTGGCTGTTCCACCATTAAGCAGCGGGACCTTTCAAGTAATATGCCACGAAGGTGACATAGCTGGCAGGGGCTACACCAGCAGACTCTAGCTCGAAAGTGATATCACGGAGCCAATCATCAGCATCAAGTGACTGAGTTGAGCTGCGGTGGATGCTTGGGTTGAGATGTGCAAAGTCGTTCAAGGTCACCCTTGTTGGCTGCTGCTTCAAGTTGGGGCGACGAAACTGAGTCATCATTCCTTTCATGAACTGGCGGTTCAGCTCAAACTGTTGGATCATACTAGCCATGTACTCAGGCGGTGGCGGGGCATTGCCACCACGACCACGACCAGCGGGTCTAGCCATCCTACTAATATATAACAGGGGTCTAGTTAAGTATTGAGAAATTTCAAAGACAAGAATTATTCACTATCTATCTTGTAGAATGAACGAGGTATGACGGGTACCACATAGTAGTCAGCATGACAGAGTGCGAACTATTCAGAATACTATTGTAAGGAAAAATTATGGCTTATCCAACTTTGGGGTGAATGTGGTCACGGGATCCTAAGGTTAGAGTTAGTAAATTCATTTAACACGAATATAAGAGAGTTCAGAGTCCCGGAGTAAAGATCGAGGAGTAAAAGATCCTAATACCACCCAATGGCACGTGGGCCTGTAAGCCACACAACCAAGTTAGTAAATCGGTAGACTAGACTCAACTTCGGCCAAGGAGTTGGAAAGGGGGATTCCTACAGGTAGTCGGCTCTGATACCAACTTGTGACGCCCCCGATTTGACCATACACTAATAATGCACGCAAATGTGTACGGCCAAGATCAGGGACTCACGGGAAGATATCAAACACAACTCTAGACACAAATTAAAATAATACAAGCTTCATATTACAAGCCAGGGGCCTCGAGGGCTCGAATACAAACGAGTCAGCGGAAGCAACAATATCTGAGCATAGACATAAGTTAAACATGTTTTGCCTTAAGAAGGCTAGCACAAACATTGACGATCGAAGAGGCAAGGCCTCCTGCGTGGGACCTCCTAACTACTCCAGGTCGTCAGTGATCTCCACGTAGTAGTAGGCTCCGTCGGGGTAGTAGTAGTAGTCGACTGGGGTGGCATCTGGCTCCTGGGATCCGTCATCTGGTTGCAACAACCAGAAAGAAGGAAGAAGGGCGAAAAGGGGGAGCAAAGCAATCGTGAGTACTCATCCAAAGTACTCGCAAGCATCAGATCTATACTAAGTATGCATCAGTATCAAAGGAGTAAGCTGTATATGTGGACTGAACTGCAGAATGCCAGAAGAGGAGGGGAAAAGCCTAGCCTATCGAAGACTAGCATCTTCTGGAAAGCACCATCTTGCAGCAGTAGAAGGAAATATAGAATAGCAGTTTATATTTAACAATCATGTTGTAGTATTAATGGCCTAGAGATCCTTTCTCGACTCCCTGCGAGAAAGTAGTCTCGCAGCCAACATATCCATCACATATATCAAGTATTGTTTTCTAGTTATAATAGATTAGGATATAAGACTGAACGTCCGTTACCGTAGACATGGCTATTTGAATAGATAACTTCCCTGCAGGGGTGCACCACATTACCCTCACACTCGATCATCTCTGGTCGGACACACTTTGTTGGGCCGGGCCCGGCCTCGGAAGATCAACACGTCGCAGCCCTACCTAGGCTCAGCAGAGAGGTCCCCGCCTGTCAGGCCCAAGATGCGATTCTATCCCGATCACGTGACACTTACGTGATTGGGGCACATCCGCATTTCGGGCGCTTAGCAAGATGGATATCATTACAACGTACCATTACATACATACATGGGGGATACAACAACACATACGAATCTCATGAATACAACAACATCAATACAAAGTATCCGACTACGGATACAAACAAGAAAAACACAAGACATCCATCTTCTATCCCAGGCTGCCGACCCGGAACCTAACCCAAGACTGAAGAAGAAGAACTCCAACAAAAGAACAACGCTCTCACGTCAAGACATCGGAAACCTGCACCTGCAACTGTTGTTGTAGTATCTGTGAGCCACGAGGACTCAGCAATCCCATAACCATGGGTAACAAGACTATCAAAGCTTAATAGGTAAGGAAGAGGTAAGTGGTGAGGTTGCAGCAGCGGCTAAGCAAAATATGGTGGCTAACTTACGAGTACAAGAATAAGATGAGCATCTACGCAAAAGGTCGCAACTAGTAGGGATCGCTAAAGATCCTGAACTACATACGAGTACAAACATAACCCCACCGTGTTCTCTTCTCAAAGTGAAAAGAGACAGTCACGGTTACTCACACAGTTGTGTGTTTTACTTCGGATCCTCTGTCAAGTTTTCTACAACCGGACATTAACAAATTCCAATCTGCCACATAACCGTGGGCACGGCTTTCGAAAGATCATAACCCTGCAGGGGTGTCCCAACTTAGCCCATCACAAGCTCTCACGATTAGCTGAAGTGATAAATATAATATCATCACCCCTTATCTTAGGGAAATCCGATTAGGCTCGGCATCCCGGTGCACAAGACATTTCGACAATGGTAAAACAAGTCCAGCAAGACCTCCCGGTGTGTCGACACCCTGATAGTAGCCGCGCGTATCTCGTCTCAGGCCACGACCGGATAGGTGATCCTACGGGAGCCAATCCTCGAGTTTCCCCGTGGTGGCCCCGCAGTCTCCCCGTTTGGGACCAACACCATCAGCACTGGCCCCCCTGCTATGTAGAAAGAAACCTCGGGTAGCGCTAACTCCCTATGCAATTTAATTAATTAATTAAGTTGTTATTATGAGCAAATTAAAACCAAAGTTGGGCCTTGCTGGAGGAGTTTTATTCAAAGACGAACTGTCAAGGGGTCCTCATCGACCCATCGTGTAAGGAACGCAAAATCAAGGAACATAATGCCGGTTTATCGGCGCCTAAGGTGGCATGAGTGGAACAAAACACCGAGCAAAAGGCCAAGCCTTCCACCCATGCCCAGTATATAGGTGTGTTAATAATAATAATAATAGATATTGTGATATTCCAACAACAAGTTCCCTCCTGGAACGAACTTCATCTTCACCTGCAACTAACAACGCTATAAGAGGGGCTGAGCAAGCGGGTAACATAGCCAAACAATGGTTTTTGCTAGGAAGGTGTCAAAGGTTAGAGGTTTCATGGCAACAAGGAGAGGGGCTGACAATAAGATGGGTAGCGGGACAGGTAACGATAGCATCGAGACAACTAAGCAAAGGCAATGATAGTAAAGGTATCCAAGGGTATGGTCATCTTGCCTGAGATCCCGCAAGGAAGAAGAACTGTTCCGTGAAGAAGACGGAGAAGAAGCCTTGAGGAATAACCACGGGCAGACGAACAAATCCTCACAACGCCACAGAACAAGCACTAACGAGAAGAAGCAAGCAATACGGTAAACAAACCACTCAAGAACATAACAATATGCACTACCAAGTATGATGCAAAACAAGTCTACTTATGATGCACAGAATGTCTACACAGGAAGCAAAACAGGGCAAGGTAGGAAGCACAGCAAACAACACAAGTCTATATGTGATGCATTACATGGCAAGGTATGATGCATGACAAGACTAAACAGGAAGCATAACATGGCAAGGTATGAAGCACAGAAAACAACAAAGGAAACATGGCAATGTGCTTAAGCAAGTATGATGCAAACAAGTCTATATAGGAAGCACAACAAGTCTATACAGGAAGCATAACTAGTCTATACAGGAAGCACATCAAGTCTATACAGGAAGCATAACATGGCAAGGTAGGAAGCATAGAAATCAACACAACTCTATATGATGCAATACATGGCAAGATATGATGCATGACAATCTATACAGGAAGCACAGAAAGTCTACACAGGAAGCACAGCAAGTCTATACAGGAAGCATAACACGGCAAGGTAGGAAACGGTGCAAGATGCACCCAAACATCAACTAAACTCACTCCAAACATGGAAACAATATGATATTATGATTCTACATGCAAAATCACACAAGTTTCATATAAGGAACACTCCAAACAAAGCAACGGCTAAAAGATACCCATGAAACAAGATATAACAACAAGCTGAAAATAACAGCCACATAGCAACTTTGGAGCATGATAAATATAAGCTACATCACTCAAACATGGTGATAAGAAGCATGAACATGAATTAGACATATCCTACAGCAAACAAGTTCATTGGAGCATCTCCATAGGAGGCATGGATCAATAGCAACAAGCTACAACACTTTGAGCATGACAATAAATCCTGACAGCAGTAATTTATAGCAACTTGGGAGCAAGAGTTAAATATGCTACAGCCACCCAAATAAGCATGTGAGGACATGAATGGATAGCCAACACCATATACTACAAGGAATCATCAAGAGTCACCCCATAACTAGCATGGATTTTCCTAGAACAACAAGCAAACATGGCATCTGGAAATTACAGATTCCAGACTTAGTGAAATTTCACTGTGTTAAAACAGCTGTAACATCATGGCATGTTTGCAAGCATGTTTAAGTCAACACAAGGCATATCATGAAAAGTTAAATGCACCACATCAAAGAGCACATCCTGGAGATTCTAAAACAACTAGGCATGTGACAAGGGGACAAGCACATCAATAGCAACAAGCTCCTCAACTAGGCATCTCGTAACAAGTTTCAGAACATAACAGCCAAATGCACTTTTGCAACATAGATAAACATGGCAATATGAACTCAAACAAGCATGCTATAGCAACCAACATGTAGAGCATCTCATGATGAACATTTTGACATATTATTTGCATCATTTGGATAAACATACTCCAAGTTATCATATCTCAAACATGGCATGAAAACAACAAGTAGCAGCAGTATATAACAAGTAGCACTCTTGCAACCGATATTTAAGCATCTAGATGAAGTCAAACATGCATGGCACTATGGAACAAAGTGTAGAGCACATCACCACGATCATTTTGACATTTCATTCACTCAAAACGGATAAGCACACAAAAAGTTATCACTATGCAAAGTAGCACATTACTGCAGACAGATTAAAAGACTTAGCCGATTTTGACAAAACAGACGGGCGCAAGATAGTTAAACAGTGCACAGGCGACGGATAGGAGGGACGTGCTCACCGAGTGGGCTCGGCCCAAAGAAGAGAGGGCAGGGCAGAGCGGGCCGAGGAGCTGGGCCGACTGGCGCGGCCGAAGCGGCCTCGGGCCGGACCCAAGCGCGAGGTCGCGCTGGCCCAACAGGCGGCTGGGCTCCGCTGGCTGAAGGGGCGCTGGCCCACCTGGCGGCTTGCGGCCTGGAGCGAGGAGGAGGCCCAGGAGGGGCGCTGGATCTGGGCCTTGGAGGGAGGAGAGGTGCGGCCCAGCCGGGCGCTGGAGGTGGAGGAGGCATGGGCTCGCGCGGGGCAGCGCTCAGGCTGAAGGGGCGAGGCCGCTGGGCCTGCGGGCGAGGAGGCCGGCCCAGGGAAGCGGGGGCGAGGCAGGGCCTCGGGCGGATGGGGCGATGGTGACGGCCTGGCCTCGGGCCCAGGAGGCGGTCGGGCCCAGGCGGCTGGGGCGCTGGCTCGAGGAGGCAGGCCGGCTCGGTCGCTGGGGAGGCCGAGCGGGCGCTCGTCCCCGTCGGGACGACGAAGGAGCGGTGCGGCAAGCAGGCTCCGGCGAGGAGGCATGGGAACCGCGGGGACGGACGGAGGAAGGTCGAGGGCGCGCGGATCGGGCCATCCCGCGCCCGAATCTGGCCGGAGGTGGCCGAGGCGGCGCACTCCAGCGGAGAAGACGAGGCGGCGGTTAGGAGGGCTCGGAAGCACGGCGCGGTGACGTCGGAAGCACAGCGCGGCGAGGTCGGAAGCACGGCGCGGCAACGGTGGAAGCACGGTGCGGCAACGATGGAAGCGCTGCGCGGAATTTGAGGAGGGAGGTAGGGGAAGGCCAAAAATGGACTAGGGGCAGTCCATTTATAGTAGTAGGGCTAGGGTTTGGAGTTTTGGGGGGTTCCGGAGCCATCGGATTGCGATCCAAGGGCAACGGAGTGAAGGGGAGTTAGAAAGGCCTAGGTGGGCTGTGAAGATTAGTTGGGCTGAGATGAGAGGAGAGGGAGAGAGGCCCGCGGGGGTTTTCGGAGACCGAAAACATCCGACGATTAAACCAGCGACTAGTGCTGCTATATATATCCGTTGGGCTATCAAACGAGCTCCGAATGCGATGAAATTTGGCAGGCGGCCTGTCTACACTATAATAAGACCACATGACAAGTTTCATCTCATTCCGAGAACATTTTTAGGCCACTCACAAAATAAAAATTCGGAGGCACCGCGGGCGCATGCAAGTGTGTCTGGCTCAGAACGGACAACGGAAAGGACGTGGAGACTCGGACGGATGCAAGTTTTGAAAACATGCTGATGCAACACATGATGACATGACAAGGATGCACACACAAGCAGATGACAAGGCATTGACAACGAATAACTGGCTGACACCTGGCGCACCGGTCTTGGGGTGTCACAACACTCCCCTACTAACAAGAGATCTCGTCCCAAGATCTTAGGAACGAGACGGAAGAGAAAAAGGAAGAACAAAGTTCTTCGAGGACAAAAGAGTGAAAGAAAGAACCCTGAGAGGATGAACAACTCAAAAGAAGGATACGACGGAGATGAACGAAGTTGCAAAGACTTCGGTAAATAAGAGGAACAAGGAATACGACGAGAACCAAAAGGTTGAAGGATATGAAGCACGAGTTGAAGGAACAAGAATGAATTCGAAACCACTCCGGTTAATAAGAGATAGGAAAGAATCTCCACAAAGGAATTCGGGCAGCACTCCGGTTGAAACTGAAAGAAATAGCACACCAGTTGAACATGAATGGAATAGGTCAAGAACCTGAGGAGATTGAATAAAAACATGATGAAATGAACAAGTGAATGCCTCCGGAACAATTGAAAAGATGGAATAAAAGAATGGAGAAGAAGATGACCACTTCCATCACGAAAGAATTGAAAGTGAATCATCAAGAGAAAGGCTTGAACGGAGTTGTTGAGAAAATCAACAACAAAAGAATGAGCTTGTTGTGGACTTATGAAAACATCTCAAACTTGAGGTGAATTACTGCTAGAACGAAAGATTGAAGAGATGAGGTGAAGGAAGAAATGCAAAACTCCACTTGAAAAGAATAGGGAGAATTATTTGCACTCGAGAGGCAAAAGAATAAGAATGCTTGAGCTGCTCCAGAAGAATTAGATGAATATAAGAAGAATGAATTAAATGATGAAGAACCACCATGAAGAACTTTGGTAACGAAAAGATGATGAAGTATGAAAAAGAATAAGAATAAGCCTTGATTAGACGGGGTTCCGACGAGATAACCGAGATAAACTTGAACTCCGGGAAGAAAAGATGAAAGGACTTGGAACTACAATTTATTCATCAAGAATAAACTGCAAAGAAAGGGATTAATCAACTTGATGGAAAAGAATAAGAATTATGTTATGCTTCTCCTCCATCAATTAAATTGATGAAAGCAATGGATTCGCATATCACTTATTCTCGATGAAATTGATTAAAGAAGGATATATCGCGAACTCGAGAAAGTCTTCATGAACCACCAGTAGGATTGAAACAAAAGAATGGATTGATATGATAGCACCGGAAAGAATGTTGAGCGAATCACCGTAAATAGTTAAAGCCAAGTGAAGAAAAGAAATGAACCACCGGAAGAATTAAAATCGAATGATGAAAGAGAACAAACCACCGTAAGGAATGAAATTGAACGATGCAAGAGGACAAGCCACCATGAAGAATTGAGATTGAGTGAATACAAGAGAATGAATCGCCGGGAAGAATAAAGCACTTGAGGAAAATTGAATGATGAGAACAAAGAGATCGTGAGCTGATTAAAGAATACTCGAACGAAGCACCGGAAGAATGTGAGACGAACGAAGAGGCATCAATGAAGAATATTTAGAGGACGAAGTTGAAAACTGAGAACGAAGAAATCTTCTGAAATGATGGCCTTCGGAGGAACACAATGAAAAGAATTCAAGAACTACTCCGGATGAATGAAAAGAAGAAAGGTTGAACCAACGATGAAAAGAATTGAAAGCGATCTTGGAGAAGGCATATGACTGATGGGATCCATACTTACATCACACTTAAAAGGAATTTGGAACACTCCGGGAAATAAAAGAGTCAGCTAAGATCCTGGGAAAGACCTGTGGGTTATGAGCCCACCAAAGAGAAACACCGTTGTAAATGAATGAAAAGGAGATGATGAACCGGAACGATTAAAAGAATCGAATGAGGTGATAACCTCGAATTAATTGGAAGACAGACGAATATCCTGAGATTTCTTCGGAACTCCGGAATAATTAAAAGGCGAGAGGCGAACGAGCATTGGGAATATCCGAGCCGAGGGAAAAGAATATGAAGAACACCAGATACTAATAGAATTGGAACCACCGGTAAAGAAGAAGAGGTGAAGAATATCAAACGAGAGGAGAATTCATCGGAGAAGAAAAGAGAAGAATGACGTACTAGACGAGAATTCACCAGTTGAAATAACTGAGGAAAGAATGCAAAGGATTCACACGAGTACGATGGATACTCGATTACGGACTCCGGCTCCGAGAAGCAAAAGGGTGGGCGGGTGGGAAAAAGAAAGAACACAACGGACGGAAAAAACACCGGTTGAAAAGAACTGAGGATTGAACTTGCATGAAGAAGAGGGTTGAATCCACTTGACGAGAGATGCACCAGATGAAAGAACTAACAACGCAACGAACGAAAAACTAACCACGAGATCCTAAAAAAATTGAAGGGGAAGAGGGGTAATTCAAAACACCTACCTCAAGATTCCTCACCAGAGCGACGAAGGGACTGAGGAGTAAAAAGAATTCCTACTCTCCGATATAACTAGACTCTGAAAAGTTTTCTGCTAGACTCAACAACGGCCAAGCTGCGATCAATCAAGGGGGCTCCTATGGTCGGTCGAGGCTCTGATACCAACTTGTCAGGCCCAAGATGCGATTCTATCCCGATCACGTGACACTTACGTGATTGGGGCACAACCGCATTTCGGGCGCTTAGCAAGATGGATATCATTACAACGTACCATTACATACATACATGGGGGATACAACAACACATACAAATCTCATGAATACAACAACATCAATACAAAGTATCCGACTACGGATACAAACAAGAAAAACACAAGACATCCATCTGCTATCCCAGGCTGCCGACCCGGAACCTAACCCAAGACTGAAGAAGAAGAACTCCAACAATAGAACAACGCTCTCACGTCAAGACATCGAAAACCTGCACCTGCAACTGTTGTTGTAGTATCTGTGAGCCACGAGGACTCAGCAATCCCATAACCATGGGTAACAAGACTATCAAAGCTTAATAGGTAAGGAAGAGGTAAGTGGTGAGGTTGCAGCAGCGGCTAAGCAAAATATGGTGGCTAACTTACGAGTACAAGATTAAGATGAGCATCTACGCAAACGGTCGCAACTAGTAGGGATCGCTAAAGATCCTGAACTACATACGAGTACAAACATAACCCCACCGTGTTCTCTTCTCAAAGTGAAAAGAGACTGTCACGGTTACTCACACAGTTGTGTGTTTTACTTCGGATCCTCTGTCAAGTTTTCTACAACCGGACATTAACAAATTCCAATCTGCCACATAACTGCGGGCACGGCTTTCGAAAGATCATAACCCTGCAGGGGTGTCCCAACTTAGCCCATCACAAGCTCTCACGGTTAGCTGAAGTAATAAATATAATATCATCACCCCTTATTTTAGGGAAATCCGATCAGGCTCGGCATCCCGGTGCACAAGACATTTCGACAATGGTAAAACAAGTCCAGCAAGACCTCCCGGTGTGTCGACACCCTGATAGTAGCCGCGCGTATCTCGTCTCAGGCCACGACCGGATAGGTGATCCTACGGGAGCAAATCCTCGAGTTTCCCCGTGGTGGCCCCGCAGTCTCCCCGTTTGGGACCAACACCATCAGCACTGCCCCCCTGCTATGTAGAAAGAAACCTCGAGTAGCGCTAACTCCCTATGCAATTTAGTTAATTAATTAAGTTGTTATTATGAGCAAATTAAAACCAAAGTTGGGCCTTGCTGGAGGAGTTTTATTCAAAGACGAACTGTCAAGGGGTCCCCATCCACCCATCGTGTAAGGAACGCAAAATCAAGGAACATAATGCCGGTTTATCGGCGCCTAAGGTGGCATGAGTGGAACAAAACACCGAGCAAAAGGCCAAGCCTTCCACCCATGCCCAGTATATAGGTGTGTTAATAATAATAATAATAGATATTGTGATATTCCAACAACAAGTTCCCTCCTGGAACGAAATTCATCTTCACCTGCAACTAACAACGCTATAAGAGGGGCTGAGCAAGCGGGTAACATAGCCAAACAATGGTTTTTGCTAGGAATGTGTCAAAGGTTAGAGGTTTCATGGCAACAAGGAGAGGGGCTGACAATAAGATGGGTAGCGCGACAGGTAACGATAGCATCGAGACAACTAAGCAAAGGCAATAATAGTAAAGGTATCCAAGGGTATGGTCATCTTGCCTGAGATCCCGCAAGGAAGAAGAACGGTTCCCTGAAGAAGACGGAGAAGAAGCCTTGAGGAAGAACCACGGGCAGACGAACGAATCCTCACAACGCCACGGAACAAGCACTAACGAGAAGAAGCAAGCAATACGGTAAACAAACCACTCAAGACCATAACAATATGCACTACCAAGTATGATGCAAAACAAGTCTACTTATGATGCACAGAGAGTCTACACAGGAAGCATAACAGGGCAAGGTAGGAAGCACAGCAAACAACACAAGTCTATATGTGATGCATTACATGGCAAGGTATGATGCATTACAAGACTAAACAGGAAGCATAACATGGCAAGGTATGAAGCACAGAAAACAACACAGGAAACATGGCAATGTGCTTAAGCAAGTATGATGCAAACAATTCTATATAGGAAGTACAACAAGTCTATACAGGAAGCATAACTAGTCTATACAGGAAGCACATCAAGTCTATACACGAAGCATAACATGGCAAGGTAGGAAGCATAGAAATCAACACAACTCTATATGATGCAATACATGGCAAGATATGATGCATGACAATCTATACAGGAAGCACAGAAAGTCTACACAGGAAGCACAACAAGTCTATACAGGAAGCATAACATGGCAAGGTAGGAAGCATAACATGGCAACGGTGCAAGATGCACCCAAACATCAACTAAACTCACACCAAAGATGGAAACAATATGATATTATAATTCTACATGCAAAATCACTCAAGTTCCATATAAGGAACACTCCAAACGGAGCAACGGGCTAAAAGATACCCATGAAACAAGATATAACAACAAGCTGAAAATAACAGCCACATAGCAACTTTGGAGCATGATAAATATAAGCTACAACACTCAAACATGGTGATAAGAAGCATGAACATGAAGTATACATATCCTATAGCAAACAAGTTCATTGGAGCATCTCCATAGGAGGCATGGATCAATAGCAACAAGCTACAACATTTTGATCATGACAATAAATCCTGATAGCAGTAATTTATAGCAACTTGGGAGCAAGAGTTAAATATGTTACAGCCATCCAAATAAGCATGTGAGGACATGAATGGATAGCCAACAACATATACTACAAGGAATCATCAAGAGTCACCCCAAAACTAGCATGGATTTGCCTAGAACAACAAGCAAACAAGGCATTTGGATTACAGATTCCAGACTTAGTGAAATTTCACTAAGTGTTAAAACAGCAGTAACATCATGGCATGTTTGCAAGCATGTTTAAGTCAACACAAGGCATATCATGGAAAGTTAAATGCACCACATCAAAGAGCACATCATGGAGATTCTAAAACAACTAGGCATGTGACAAGGGGACAAGCACATCAATAGCAACAAGCTCCTCAACTAGGCATCTCGTAACAAGTTTCAGAACATAACAGCCAAATACACTTTTGCAACATAGATAAACATGGCAATATGAACTCAAACAAGCATGCTATAGCAACCAACATGTAGAGCATCTCATGATGAACATTTTGACATATCATTTGCATCATTTGGATAAACATGCTCCAAGTTATCATATCTCAAACATGGCATGAAAACAACAAGTAGCAGCAGTATATAACAAGTAGCACTCTTGCAACCGATATTTAAGCATCTAGATGAAGTCAAACATGCATGGCACAATGGAACAAAGTGTAGAGCACATCACCACCATCATTTTGACATAACATTCACTCAAAACGGATACGCACACAAAAAGTTATCACTATGCAAAGTAGCACATTACTGCATACAGATTAAAAGACTTAGCCGATTTTGACAAAACAGACGGGCGCAAGATAGTTAAACAGTGCACAGGCGACGGATAGGAGGGACGTGCTCACCGAGTGGGCTCGGCCCAAAGAAGAGGGGGCCGGGCAGAGCGGGCCGGGGAGCTGGGCCGACTAGCGTAGCCGAAGCAGCCTCGGGCCGGACCCAAGCGCGAGGTCGCGCTGGCCCAACAGGTGGCTGGGCTCCGCTGGCTGAAGGGGCGCCGGCCCACCTGGCGGCTTGCGGCCTGGAGCGAGGAGGAGGCCCAGGAGGGGCGCTGGATCTGGGCCTTGGAGGGAGGAGAGGTGCGGCCCAGCCGGGCGCTGGAGGTGGAGGAGGCCTGGGCTCGCGCAGGGCAGCGCTCAGGCTGAAGGGGCGAGGCCGCTGGGCCTGCGGGCGAGGAGGCCGGCCCAGGGAAGCGGGGGCGAGGCAGGGCCTCGGGCGGATGGGGCGATGGCGACGGCCTGGCCTCGGGCCCAGGAGGCGGTCGGGCCCAGGCGGCTGGGGCGCTGGCTCGAGGAGGCAGGCCGGCTCGGTCGCTGGGGAGGCCGAGCGGGCGCTCGTCCCCGCCGAGACGATGAAGGAGCGGCGCGGCGAGCAGGCTCCGGCGAGGAGGCATGGGAACCGCGGGGACGGACGGAGGAAGGTCGGGGGCGCGCGGATCGGGCCATCCCGCGCCCAGATCTGGCCGGAGGTGGCCGCGGCGGCGCTCGCCGGCGGAGAAGTCGAGGCGGTGGTTAGGAGGGCTCGGAAGCACGACGCGGCAACGTCGGAAGCACGGCGCGGTGACGTCGGAAGCACAGCGCGGCGAGGTCGGAAGCACGGCGCGGCAACGATGGAAGCACGGCGCGGCAACGATGGAAGCACTGCGCGGAATTTGAGGAGGGAGGTAGGGGAAGGCCAAAAATGGACTAGGGGCAGTCCATTTATAGTAGGAGGGCTAGGGTTTGGAGTTTTGGGGGGTTTCGGAGCCATCGGATTGTGATCCAACGGCAACGGAGCGAAGGGGAGTTAGAAAGGCCTAGGTGGGCTGTGAAGATTAGTTGGGCTGAGATGAGAGGAGAGGGAGAGAGGCCCGCGGGGTTTTCGGAGACCAAAAACATCCGACGATTAAACCGACGACTAATGCCGCTATATATATCCGTTGGGCTATCAAACGAGCTCCGAATGCGATGAAATTTGGCAGGCGGCCTGTCTACACTATAATAAGACCACATGACAAGTTTCATCTCATTCCGAGAACATTTTCAGGCCACTCACAAAATAAAAATTCGGAGGCACCGCGGGCGCGTGCAAGTGTTTCTGGCTCAGAACGGACAACGGAAAGGACGAGGAGACTCGGACGGATGCAAGTTTTGAAAACATGCTGATGCAACACATGATGACATGACAAGGATGCACACACAAGCAGATGACAAGGCATTGACAACGAATAACTGGCTGACACCTGGCGCACCGGTCTCGGGGTGTCACACCGCCGGTCTACATCCTAAGCACTCCGGGGTCATGGCCCATATCCCGTTACACTCCGGGTCGTTGCGAGCATGGCACACCAGGCACCACCTCTATAATGGATGGCGCCGGCCCAGTCGTGCCGCAATGCTGAACTAGATGTCTGACAAAGCTTCGGCTGATACAACGATGCCGAGGCCCATAACTATTCTCATGTGGCGGTTAGTGCATAAAGGCCAGAGGCCAACTCGGAACAAATACCCAAATCTGTTAGTGAATTATTGATAGAAGTGACGGCTGTCGGGACAAGTCCGGAGCTATCACCCCTCCTAGGTGATACCGCTAAACAGCCAGCCGCCACCGCAAGAACTCCCGCGGGTGCTCACCGGGCCCGCCCGCCTTTCACAAAGGTCTCAAGTAAGTCCAGTTAACCGTGTGCCCAATCATCAACGGGAAAACCCCGAGGAATCACCCTCGGTGGATTCCACTCGATGTAATCATCAAGGTGAATGTATGAGGAATCGCCCTTGAGGTTCATTCTTGAGGTGTTGCACGACAGAGTCGTATCAGGAATGGTGAAAGAGGAATCACTCTCGATGACCACAACCGAATAGCTACACTACAGAGTTATCATCATGAGTGCGTTACGAGGTCTCACCCTCGGCACTCGATAGTACCTTTGCAGAGTCGAGTGACAAAGGGGGTGTGATGTGATGTGAAGTGTCGGGCTCCGTTCTTTGATCATGTTGCTCGAGTCGTCGATTATGAAGTAGGGGCAACAAGGACAAGGTGGGGGGTCACTGATGGATCACTATCCAACCTATACTAAGCAGTTTAGCATAAGCATGTAGGTAAACATAGCAGGTCCAAAAGGAGGCTATGCATCATAATAGGATCAATCAATAACAGTAGCAAAATCTAATGCAAGCATGAGAGAGAATGTAATTGGCAATATCGGGATGATCAAAGGGGGGGCTTGCCTGGAAGCTCTGCTGAAACGGAAGGAGGGTCGTCGTCGACGTTGTTGATCATAGGGGCATTAGCAGCAGTCTCGGGGTCTACTTGAGAGAAGAGGGGGGAGAAACAATAAATATCAAGCACACATATGCAAGACAGATGCTAGACATGACAATAAGCGGTGCTAGGGGTGTTCTAACGCAGTGCTACACGATACCGGCGAAGGGAGGAAACATCTGGGAATGTTTTCCCGGAGTTGGGTATTTTCGAACAAACGAACCAGAGGGGGAAAGTTCCATGTTCGCTATACTAGGAATGTGTGGCGGACGAACGGACCGCGTATCCGGGTTCGTCTCGAAATTCTGAGCAACTTTCATATATAATTTTTTTTCATCCGAGTTACGAATTATTTTCTATGATTTTCTAAAGTTTTAGCAATATTCTGAAAATATTATTAATTCGAAAATAAATAATAAATTGCTACGGGTACCCAGCTCTGTCTACACAGAAGTGCACACAGAGGATGACATGTGGGCCAAGGGGTCCTAGTTGACCAGTTAACGTTTGACTGGTCAACAGGGCATGGGGCCCGTGTGTCATACACACATTTTAACTAACTACAGTTTTATTTAATTAATCTAATTAATTAGGTTAATAAAGATTAATTAATTAATTATGTATTTTAATTAATATTGTTTTTATCCTTTTCTTTAAAAAAAGGGGGCTCGGCCCCACCTGTCTGTGGCCCATCAGGGCCAACCGGGCGGTGGCTTAGCGGGCGCTGGGCGGGGCACGGGTGCTGGCTGATGTCTACTACGCAACCTTCTTCTTGTAGACTTTGTTGGGCCTCCAAGTGCAGAGGTTTGTAGAACAGTAGCAAATTTCCCTCAAGTGGATGACCTAAGGTTTATCAATCCGTGGGAGGCGTAGGATGAAGATGGTCTCTCTCAATCAACCCTGCAACCAAATAACAAAGAGTCTCTTGTGTCCCCAACACACCCAATACAATGGTAAATTGTATAGCTGCACTAGTTCAGCGAAGAGATGGTGATACAAGTGCAATATGGATGGTAGATATAGGTTTTTGTAATCTGAAAATATAAAAACAGCAAGGTAGCAAGTGGTAAAAGTGAGCATAAACGGTGTTGCAATGATAGGAAACAAGGCCTAGGGTTCATACTTTCACTAGTGCAAGTTCTCTCAACAATAATAACATAACTGGATCATATAACTATCCCTCAACATGCAACAAAGAGTCACTCCAAAGTAACTAATAGCGGAGAACAAACGACGAGATTATGGTAGGGTACGAGACCACCTCAAAGTTATTCTTTCTGATCTATCTATTCAAGAGTTCGTAGTAAAATAACACGAAGCTATTCTTTCCGTTTGATCCATCATAGAGTTCGTACTAGAATAACACCTTAAGACACAAATCAACCAAAATCCTAATGTCACCTAGATACTCCATTGTCACCTCAAGTATCCGTGGGCATGATTATACGATATGCATCACACAATCTCAGATTCATCCATTCAACCAACACAAAGAACTTCAAAGAGTGCCCCAAAGTTTCTACCGAAGAGTCAAGACGAAAACGGGTGCCAACCCCTCTGCATAGATTCCCAAGGTCACGGAACCCTCAAGTTGATCACCAAAATATACATCAAGTGAATCTATAGAATAGCCCATTGTCACCACAGGTATCCCACGCAAGACATACATCAAGTGTTCTCAAATCCTTAAAGACTCAATCCGATAAAACTTCAAAGGGAAAAATCAATTCATCACAAGAGAGTAGAGGGGGAGAAACATCATAAGATCCAACTATAATAGCAAAGCTCGTAATACATCAAGATTGTGCCATCTCAAGAACACGAGAGAGAGAGAGAGTTCAAACACATAGCTACTGGTACATACCCTCAGCCCCGAGGGTGGACTACTCCCTGCTCGTCATGGAGAGCCCCGGGATGATGAAGATGGCCACCGGAGAGGGATTCCCCCTCCGGCAGGGTGCTGGAACGGGTCTAGATTGGTTTTTGGTGGCAACAGAGGCATTCGGCGGCGAAACTCCCGATCTAGGTTATTTTCTGGAGTCTTCAGTATATATAGGAGGTGTTGGAGTCGGGGGCAAGTAAAGGTGGTCTCCGGGTTGTCCACGAGGCAGGGGGCACGCCCCCTACCCTCGTGGGCAGCTCGTGGACCTTCTTGTCCCCCTCTGACACTTTCTGGGCTTCTTCTGGTCCAAAAACGTCCTCCGTTGAGTTTCAGGTCAATTGGGCTCCGTTTGGTATTCCTTTTCTGCGATACTCTAAAACAGGAGAAAAACAGAAACTGGCACTGGGCTCTGGGTTAATAGGTTAGTCCCAAAAATCATATAAAAGTGTATATAAAAGCCCATAAAACATCCTAGAAGGATAATATAATAGCATGGAATAAAAAAAAATATAGATACGTTGGAGACGTATCACTGGCGCCCGCACCCGAGGCAACCAGAGATGCGAGGAGAGGGTGCGGCTGGGTCTGGGCTTAGACCGGAGCGGCGCCGAAGCGGAGCTCCGGCGAGGTGAGGGCGGAGCGGCGGGGCAAGGGACAGCGGCGCTAGGCGCAGCGGGCGGTAGATTAGGTGCAGTGCGCGCGCGCGGGGGGAGGCCGGCGGGAGGAGAGTGGAGTCGGGCACGGCATAGGCGCGCAGCCGGCTGGACTGGGCAGCCCGGCGCGGCGGTGCGGGGGAGCAGCACTGGCGGGGTAGGCTCGGCGGTAGGTGCGCACACACGGGCGGTTGCGGCTGTAGCGGGTGCAGCCGGGGCCAAGGGCAGAGCGGGATGGCACGGGGAGCGCGCATCCGGGGCACGGTGCGGTCGCAGTGATCGCGGGCGCCGAGCGGGTGACGGAGAGCGACAGCAGGGGCGCGGGCTGTCGTGCAGCAGCTCCAGAGCAGCACGCAGATGAACTAGCAGCGAGCGGCAGCAGCGGGTCGCGTGTGCGGGCTGCACGGGCGAACACGCGATGGCGGCGAGCGACTGCGACCGTGACTAGTTCGGGTGACGGCGAGGACGGTGTCGTGGGGCACGTCACGACGAGTGGTCGACGGCACTAGGCTACGAGGAGGACGACAACTAGACGTGCAGAGAGGGCCAGAGAAGAGGGAGGATGCGTGTGCTCACCGGGGAGGCACACGGTGGCCCGACGATGGCTTAGGAGCTGTAGAGCTCGTCGCAGGCAGAGAAGACACCGGGGTCGGAGGAGAACGGCTACGGTCGGAGGAGGAAGACGCCGAGGTCGGAGGAGAACGGTGGCGGTCGGAGGAGGAAGACTGTAGGATCGAAAGTAGGTCTAGAGGGGGGGTGATTAGACTACTTGACAATATAAAAAATCTGCCTTTAGATCATGCAATGTTTTTGGCAGTTTCACAATTAAGATCAATTCAAGTATCACCCTACACATGCAATTCTAGAGTATATGCAGCGGAAAGTAAATTGCACATGTAAAAGAGAGGTGGAGAAGATCAAACGCAGTTTGGTGACACGAAGATTTTTCTCGTGGTTCCGATAGGTGGTGCTATCGTACATCCACGTTGATGGAGACTTCAACCCACGGAGGGTAACGGCTGCGCGAGTCCACGGAGGGCTCCACCCACGAAGGGTCCACGAAGAAGCAACCTTGTCTATTCCATCACGGCCTACGCCCACGGAGGACTAGCCTTACTCGGGGTAGATCTTCACGAAGTAGGCAATCTCCTTGCCCTTACAAACTTCTTGGTTCAACTCCACATCTCAAAGACGGAGGCTCCCAAGCGACACCTAACCAATCTAGGAGGCACCACCCCCCAAAAGGTAATAGACGGTGTTGATGATGATGAACTCCTTGCTCTTGTGCTTCAGATGATAATCTCCCCAACACTCAACTCTCCTCACTGATATGGCTGTGGGGGAAGAAAGGTTTGAGTGGAAAGCAACTTGGGAAGGCTAGAGATCAAGTTTCATATGGTAGGAATGGAATGGCTTGATCTCAACACAAGGGTAGGTGGTTCACTTCTCAGAAAGTGTATGGTAGAAGTGGTGGTACTTTCTGATGGCTCTCCTCACGAATGAGGAGGGGGTGGAGGGGTATATATAGCTTCCACACAAAATCCAACCGTTACACACACATTTGACCAATCTCGGTGAGACCGAAGTGAAAACTCGGTCAGACCGAAAGTTCAAATATAGTGAACGTTGGGATTTTCGGTGGGACCGAAAATACCATCTCGGTGTGTCCGAAGTGAGTCAAAGGTTAGGGTTTGCCATCTCGGTGTGACCGAAAACAACAACTCGGATATTCCGAAATGCTGTCAATTGGTTACAGAAGGTTGGCAGTCCATTTTCGGTGAGACCGAAACTCAGAATCGGATGGACCGAGAAATTAGGGTTTGGGGAAATAACTGAAGTGGTTCATCTCGGTGGGACTGAGTTTGCAGAATCGGTTTGTCCGAGATTACTTATGAGTGTGTTAATAAGTGAAGAGTGCTGATAGTTGAGGGAGCTAGATCACCAAGCACTTGAGCAACAAGAACATTAACACAACCTCATCCCCTTGTAATAGTATTGGCTTTTCCTATGGACTCAATGTGATCTTTGATCACTAAACCAAAAATAGAGTCTTGAGCTTTTGCCAATGCTTGTCTTAGCATTTTGAGGGGTCCACTTCTTCAGACATTTCCATACCCATATCATCGAACTTTTCTGAAATGATTCTCAAGTGAATATTAGTTCAATGATATATATGTTGTTATTAATTACCAAAACCACCCGGGGATTAGTTGCACTTTCAATCTCCCCCTTTTTGGTAATTGATGACAACATATAGATCAAAGCTTCGACAAAGGATATAATCAATGAATAATATCGTCGCTTTGAGAAGTATGTGATAAACAAGAGCTCCCCCTAAATTTGTGCATTATTTAAAATTTGCGTTTGAATGCAAATGCACAATCGATTAGGATTATGGGTCACTCTTCCATGTCACATACATCTTGGTGGAGCGCACAAAATGATAAGAATGAGTAACATGCACTCAA
>LR738709.1:145768078-145895842 GCA_902687465.1 Secale cereale
GAGGTGGGCTGGCCCCCTCAGATCCCATCTAAGGGGGGTCCGGCAGCCAGGGAGAGGGGACTTGCCCCTCGAGCCAAGGGGGCGCCTCCTTACGGTTTCCCCTCAACCCTAGGCGCATGGGCCCTAGGGGGGATGGCACCCAGCCCACTTAGGGGCTGGTTCCCCTCCACATACAGCCCATAGGGCCCTCCGGGGCAAGTGGACCCTCCTGGTGGACCCCCGAAACCCCTTAGGTGGTCCCGGTACAATACCGGCAATCCCCCGAACACTTCCGGTGACCGTATGGTGACTTCCCATATATAAATCTTCACTTCCGGACAATTCTGTAACTCCTCGTGACATCCGGGATCTCATCCGGGACTCCGAACAAAATTCAGTAACCACATACAATTTCCATAACAACTCTAGCGTCAGCAAACCTTAAGTGTGTAGACCCTACGGGTTCAGGAACCGTGCAGACATGACCGAGACATCTCTTCGGCTAATAACCAACAGCAGGATCTGGATACCCATGTTTGCTCCTGCATGTTCCATGATGATCTCATCAGATGAACCATGATGTCGGGGATTCAATCAATCTCGTATTCAATTCCCTTTGCCTACTGGTATGATACTTTCCCAAGATTCGATCGTCGGTATCCCTATACCTTGTTCAATCTCGTTACCGGCAAGTCTCTTTACTTGTTCTGTAACACATCATCCCGTGACCAACTCCTTATTCACATTGATCTGATTATGATGATGTCCTACCAAGTGGGCCCAGAGATACCTCTCCGTTACACGGAGTGACAAATCCCAGTCTCGATTCGTGCCAATCCAACAGATACTTTCGGGGATGCCCGTAGTGTACCTTTATAGCCACCCAGTTACGTTGTGGTGTTTTGCACACCCAAAGCATTCCTACAGTATCCGAGAGTTGCACAATCTCATGGTCTAAGGAAATGATACTTGACATTAGAAAAGCTCTAGTAGACGAACTACACGATCTTGTGCTATACTTAGGATTGGGTCTTGTCCATCACATTATTATCCTAATGATGTGATCCTGTTATCAATGACATCCAATGTCCATGGTCAGGAAACCGTAACCATCTATTGATCAACGAGCTAGTCAACTAGAGGCTCACTAGGGACATGTTGTGGTCTATGTAATCACACATGTATTACAGTTTCCGGTTAATACAATTATAGCATGAGCAATAGACAATTATCATGAACAAGGAAATACAATAATAACCATTTATTATTGCCTCTAGGGCATATTTCCAGCAGTCTCCCACTTGCACTAGAGTCAATGATCTAGTTGCATTGTGATGAATCGAACACCCATAGAGTTCTGGTGTTGATCATGTTTTGCTCGTGGAAGAGGTTTAGTCAACGGATCTGCGACATTCGGATTCGTATGCACTTTACAAATATCTATGTCTCCATCTTGAATATAATCACGAATGGAGTTGAAACGGCGCTTGATGTGCTTGGTCTTCTTGTGAAACCTGGGCTCCTTGGCAATGGCAATAGCTCCAGTTTTGTCATAGAAGAGAGTCATTGGGCCCGACGCGTTTGGAATGACTCCTAGGTCGGTGATGAACTCCTTCATCCAGACTCCATCATGTGCTTCTTCAGAAGCAGCTATGTACTCCGCTTCACTTGTAGATGCCGCCACGATGCTTTGCTTGCAACTGCACCAGCTGACTGACCCACCATTCAAAATATACATGTATCCGGTTTGTGACTTGGAGTCATCCGGATCTGTGTCGAAGCTAGAATCAACGTAACCCTCTACGATGAGCTCTTCGTCACCTCCATAAACGAGAAACATATCCTTAGTCCTTTTCAGGTACTTCAGGATGTTCTTGGCCGCTCTCTAGTGTTCCATTCCGGGATCAATTTGGTACCTCCCTGCTACTTCTCGAGCTTGCGTTGCATTCCCTCGAAGAGGAAAGGGAGATGCAGCATAGTAGCGTAAGTATTTCCCTCAGTTCTTGAGAACCAATGTATCAATCCAGTAGGAGACCACGCGCGAGTCCCTCAGACCTGTACAAACAAATAAGAACTTCACAGCCAACGCGATAAGGGGTTGTCAATCCCTTTACGGTCACTTGCGAAAGTGAGATCTGATAGAGATGATAGTTTATATTTTTGGTATTTTTTGTTTATAAGAACAGAAAGTAAAAGTGGTAAAAGTAAAGTCGATGTAGATTGATATGTTGAGAATAGACCCGGGGGCCATAGCGTTCTCTAGTGGCTTCTTTCATGATAGCGATATTCTACGGCGGGTAAACAAATTATTGTCGAGCAATTGATAGAAAAGTGAATAATTATGAGGCTATCTAGGCATGATCATTGTATATAGGCATCACGTCTGAGACAAGTAGACCGAAACGATTTGGCATCTACTACTATTACTCCACACATCGACCGCTATCCAGCATGCATCTAGTGTATTGAGTTCATAAGAACAGAGTAACTCCTTAAGCAAGATGACATGATGTAGAGGGATAAACTCAAGAAATATGATATAAACCCCATCTTTTTATCCTCGATGGCAACAATACAATACGTGCCTTGTTGCCCCTACTGTCACTAGGAAAGGACACCGCAAGATTGAACCTAAAGGCAAGCACTTCCCCATTGCAAGAACTATAGATCTTGTAGGCCAATCCAAACCAATAATTCGAAGAGACTGGCAAGGATATTATGAGCACACATAAAAAGTTTAGAGAAGAACCAAATATTTCTCATAGATAATCTTGATCATAAACCCACAATTCATCGGATCTCGACAAACACACCGCAAAAAGAGATTACATCGAATAGATCTCCTCGAGGACCAAGGAGAACTTTGTATTGAGATCCAGAGAGAGAGAGAAGAAGCCATATAGATACTAACTATGGACCCGAAGGTCTGTGGTAAACTACTCACAACTCATGGTGAGGGCGATGATGATGATGAAGAACTCCGTGATGGATCCTCCTCCGGTGGAGCGTCGGAACAGGCTCCAAGATGGGATCTCACGGGAACAGAAGGTTACGACAGTGGAATTAGGGTTTTCTCTTTGTTGTCGAAGGTTTCGGGGTACGTAGACTTATATAGGAGGAAGGAGGACACCGGGGGGGGTGCTCGAGGGGCCCACGAGGCAGGGGCGCGCCCTAGGAAGGGGGTGCGCCCCCACCCTCGTGGACACCCCGAGGCTCCCCTGACGTGGTTCTCAAGTCCCCTGTGCGTGATTTTCTCAAAAATATCTCTCGCGAAGGTTTCATTCCGTTTTGACTCCGTTCGATATACTTTTTCTGCAAAACCCTGAAACAGGCAAAAAACAACAATCTGGACTGGGCCTTTGGGTTAGTAGGTTAGTCCCAAAAATGATATAATAGTGTATGATAAAGCCCATTAAACATCCAAGACTTCATAAATAATAGCATGGAACAATCAAACATTATAGATACGTTGGAGACGTATCAAGCATCCCCAAGCTTAATTCCTGCTCGTCCTCGAGTAGGTAAATGATAAACAAAGAATTTTTGATGTGGAATGCTAACCAATATAGTTTTTCAATGTAATTCTCTTAATTGTGACATGAATGTTCAGATCTGAAAGATTCAAGATAAAAGTCTATATTGACATAAGAAATAATAATACTTCAAGCATACTAAGAAAGCAATCATGTCTTCTCAAAATACTATGGCTAAAGAAAGTTATCCCTACAAAATTATATAGTCTGGCTATGCTCCCTCTTCATCACACAAAATATTCATATCATGCACAACCCCGATTTCAGCCAAGCGCTTGTTTTCATACTCTATCTCTTCAAACCTTTCAACTTTCACGCAATACATGAGCGTGAGCCATGGACATAGCACTATGGGTGGAATAGAGGTGGTTGTGGAGAAGACAAAAAGGAGGAAGATAGTCTCACATCGAATAGGCGTATTAACGGGCTATGGAGATGCCCATCAATAGATATCAATGTGAGTGAGTAGGGATTGCCATGCAACGGATGCACTAGAGCTAAGTATGAATGAAAGCTCAACAAAAGAAACTAGTGGGTGTGCATCCAACTTGCTTGCTCACGAAGACCTAGGGCATTTGAGGAAGCCCATCATTGGAATATAAAAGCCAAGTTCTATAATGAAAATTCCCACTAGTATAAAAAAGTAACTAAACATGAGACTCTCTACAATGAAGAACATGGTGCTACTTTGAAGCACAAGTGTGGAAAAAGATAGTAGCAATTGTCCCTTCTCTCTTTTCTCACCTTTTTTTGGAGGGGCTTTCTCCTTTTTTTTAATTATTATTAGCCCCTCTCTATTTTTTTGGGCCATCTTTTTTTTATTGGCCTTTCCTCACATGAGACAATGCTCTAATAATGATGATCATCACACTTTTATTGATTTACAACTCGATACTACAACAAGTATGAGTCTACATGAATGCCTCCGGTGGTGTACCGGGATATGCAATGAATCAAGAGTGACATGTATGAAGAATTATGCATAGTGTCTTTGCCACAACTACGATGTCAACTACATGATCATGCATGGCAATATGACAATATGATGCATGTCATATGAATGGAACGGTGGAAAGTTGCATAGAAATATATCTCGGAATGGATATGGAAATGCCATGATAGGTAGGTATGGTGGCTGTTTTGAGGAATAATATGGTGGCTGTTTTGAGGAAGGATATATAGTGGGTTTATGGTACCGGCGAAAGTTGCGCGGTACAAGAGAGGCTAGCAATGGTGGAAGGGTGAGAGTGTGTATACTCCATGGACTCAACATTAGTCATAAGAACTCATATACTTATTGCAAAAATCTACGAGTCATCAAAACAAAGCAATCAACGCATGCTCCTAGGGGGGAGGTTGGTAGGAGTTAACCATCGCGCGCCCCCGACCTCCACACAAAGGTTGGCACTTTACAAATACCTCATGCTCTAACTTCGTCACATAGCGGTTCACCATACGTGCATGATACGGGAATCACTAACCTTAACACAAGTATTTCTCAATTTCATAATAACTACACTAGCATGACTCTAATATCACTATCCTCATATCTCAAAACAATTATCAAGCATCCAACATCTCATCATATTCAATGCACTTAGTGTGATTTTTTACTACATTGACATTGGATGTCTATCATGTGAAGACTAGTCTTATTAGCCTAAACACATTACCATGCTGTTTTAATAGACTCTCAAATAGATATAAGTGAAGCATGAGAGTTCAACAATTTCTACAAAATATTACCACCACCATGCTCTAAAAGATATAAGTGAAGCACTAGAGCAAAAACTATTCAACTCAAAATATATAAGTGAAGCACATAGAGTGTTCTAGCAATTCCTAGGCCATATTTAACTCTCTCAAATAGGTGTGTCCAGAAAGGATGGTTGTGACAAACTAACAAGCAAAGACTCAAATTATAAAAGACGCTCCAAGCAAAACACATATCATGTGGTGAATAAAAATATAGCTCCAAGTATAGTTACCGATGGATGAAGACGAAAGAGGGGATGCCTTCCCGGGACATCCCCAAGCTTAGGCTTGTGATTATCCTTGAATTTTACTTGGGGTGCCATGTACATCCCCAAGCTTAGGCCTTTGCTACTCTTTGTTCCATAGTCCATCAAAGCAATACTCAAAACTTGAAAACTTCACAACACAAAACTTCGACAAAAATTCTCGTGAACTCCGTTAGTATAAGAAAGCAAACCACTACTCAGAGGTACTGCAATGGATTCATTATTTGCTTATATTGGTGTTAAACCTACCGTATTCCAACTTCTATATGGTTCATACCTTCAAATATTACTCATAGATGCATTGAAATAAGCAAACAACACACGAAAAACAGAATCTGTCGAAAACGGAACAGTTTGTAGTAATCTGCAGGTTTCGCATACTTCTGTAACTCCAAAAAAATCAAACTAAATTGGTAAATGTGAGGAATTTGTATATTAATCATCTGCAAAAAGAATCAACTAAATAGCACACTCCAGTAAAATCTTACGACCACTTTAGCAAGCGTTAACGATTCTGTTTTTCACAGCAAGATCACATAAACTTCACACACATCTTCCCAAAGGTTCTACTTGGCACAAAGACTAAACAAAACATGAAACCACATCTAAACAGAGGCTAGATGTAATATTTATTCCCTAAAAGCAACAAAAACAAAAAAATATAAAATTGGGTTGCCTCCCAACAAGCGCTATCGTTTTACGCCCCTAGCTAGGCACGATACAAGATAAATCTAGGGAATGCCATAATGATACGATATGTCGCGAAAGCTCATCTCATATTGCCTACGTTCAGCAGCAAGCTTCCTCTGTGGCAAGCAAAAGTAATCAAAAGGGTTGAATTTAATGGGACAAAAGTCCCCTACATCAATCTCAGGAGGAATAGGTTCCTCTTTTGGCCCTTTGTAGTGGATAACCAATTCATCATTATAGGCATTCTTTTGGCAGAAGGTCATAAGTCGTCGCTCAAGGGAGAAGCCTAACCCATTGTTTGAATAGCAAAGTCATCGCTTATCTCGGAAATTCTATCAATCAAGATCTCAGTAGGAACCTTTTTTCTAAGGTTTTCATTAAAAACAACATGATGAGGAGATCGCAACCGCATTAGGTCCTCTTGATTGAACAAGGTAGACTCTATAGGAGGTCGACCGGCATGTACTCCGTAATGAGCGAAGATTTCTTTGGCCTCTTTCATGATATATCTAAATTCATGAGCCAAAAAGATAGTAGCTGCACGCTTAACAGAAGAATGCTCAATATTGGAAAATTCCAGAAAGATTATCTGAATATAGGGATGCATATGGATGAATTGCCTTTCAATTTCTACTATAAGCATAGATACAGCATCCGCAAGGCTACTAATTCTGTGAAGAATAGAGCCACCCATAGTGGGCAAAGCACCGGCACAAGTAAAGAAGTCTTGAAGAACTCCTTTTCCAATAATATTACCACTATCAACCCAGAACTTCTTAATATGTAAAGTGGTGGCTTCATCCGGGGGGTCAACATGGACGTTGCCCTCGACATTGCTACCCTTATCGATAAAGTCGTCCCCCATCTCAGACATGAGGGAAATCAGGCAAGCAACACACAAGCAAACAAGAAGCAAGCGAACGATAAACACACGGCGGAAGAAGGGCAAATAAAACGGCAAGGGTGAAGTGGGGGAGAGGAAAACGAGAGGCAAATAAATGTAATGCGAAGGATAAGGGTTTGTGATAGGTACTTGGTATATGACTTTTGCGTAAGCCTCCCCGGCAATGGTGCCAGAAATTATTCTTGCTACTTCTCGGGCTTGCGTTGTATTCCCTCGAAGAGGAAAGGGAGATGCAGCACAGTAGCGTAAGTATTTCCCTCAGTTTTTGAGAACCGAGGTATCAATCTAAGTAGGAGACCACGCGCAAGTCCCTCGCACCTGCACAAACAAATAAGAACTTCGCAGCCAATGCGATAAGGGGTTGTCAATCCCTTTACGGTCACTTACGAAAGTGAGATCTGATAGAGATGATAGTTTATATTTTTGTTTTTTTTTTGTTTATAAGAACAGAAAGTAAAAGCGGTAAAAGTAAAGTCGATGTAGATTGATATGTTGAGAATAGACCCGGGGGCCATAGTGTTCTCTAGTGGCTTCTCTCATGATAGTGATATTCTACGGCGGGTAAACAAATTACTGTCGAGCAATTGATAGAAAAGCGAATAATTATGAGACTATCTAGGCATGATCATTGTATATAGGCATCATGTCTGAGACAAGTAGACCGAAACGATTCTGCATCTACTACTATTACTCCACACATCGACCGCTATCCGGCATGCATCTAGTGTATTGAGTTCATAAGAACAGAGTAACGCCTTAAGCAAGATGACATGATGTAGAGGGATAAACTCAAGCAATATGATATAAACCCCATCTTTCAAGGGGGGGGGAGAATGATACGGCCATATCTGATGCTAAAGATGAAGTTAGAGTACGTGAGATGGATTCTATTCAGCCAAAAGAATATGAAGAGAAAGAAGAACTAAAATTAGTATTTGCACCCGATCCTCTTTGTGCATGTCAGTGTTTTGGTAATTTTAAATTGCATGCAGCCAAGAGATTAGCAAGATGGAATTCTCTTGCTCATGATGGACTTCTGGTGCATGTATTAAAGGAGAGTAATTGCATGCAAGATAAAGTGCTAAACCAAGACAGGAAATATACATGCAATCATGGCTGTTTTGGCATGGAAAAATCAGTGTGCATCCGTGAAAGAACATGCGGTGCCCCCATGTTTGGTTTTGGTAATTGATGACAATCTCTATGGACTAATGGTTTCCTTGAGTTATATTTGAAGGGTTTTTCCATAGACTTTTCTTGGAGTTCATTTGTTGGTTTCAAGCAGAGTTTGTGATGACCAAGGTGCTATTAAGGAATTATCCAAAGATTGGTCTTGTGAGTGTTGAGCTTATTGCAAGCATGTCTTGAAGAAGAAGAGTGTGTTATCATTCATGTTTACCTTCAAGACATCATGCAAATGAAGAGTTGGAAAGATTCAAGGTTGATCAAGACTAACTGAAGGAGTGAATCAAGTTGATCAACACACAAAACATAGAAGATGTATCGAGAGGGATCAAGCAGTCCTATGGTATGGTAAGCATTGTCAATCACGCTTTGTGTACTAACCCATGGTCTTCGTGAGAGTTCTTTGTGGGGTTAGGTTGCGGTGTGCAAGTTCAAGTGGAGCATCACGAAGAGATCAAGTGCTTGAAGCTTGCCGTCCATTGTGGTGACAATGGACTTGTGAAGATATGCCAAAGAGTGGCTCACCCATAGTGGAGTATGGGGGAGCAATCTACTTGTCTTCACCGAGACAATGCAATCAAGAAAGGTGGTCCAACTTGAGGAAGTCAAGATCGTCTACATCTAGCTCAAGTGGACTTTGTGCAAAGAAAAGGTTTGCCCTTGATAGGTTTTCTATTTTACCGGTCTCGTGGTGGTAGTTGGGAGACCGGGTTATATGATCGTTTGCCGTACTATCAAGGGGGGCTCTCAAGTTGGTAGCTTGATCGTATCGTTAGTAGAGAGCTCAAACCATTGCATCCTTGCATCATGTTTCTTGGTTCTTGTTTGGTTCTCTTTGTGAGTCTTAGAACTTATGGTCATCTTGATGACAAGCTTGAGTTCATCGAAAACGGAGTTCACATGTGTCTTCTATGATGTTTTCGGTGTTGGGTGTTTTACCGGTCTTATCCGAGGAAGGGTTCTCACCATTTTCTTAAGGGCCTTTTCTAATTTGCACCTTATTGGTTTTTCTATCAAGATTGTGTTAGCCCTTGTCGCTAGCTTTCCAACAAACTTGGTTTCATCGAATTCGGAGTCCGTATGCAAAAGTTATTGTCGTTTTGGTGTACTGAAAAGGCTGCAGCGGTACTACCGCAGGTAGGAGCGGAAGTAATTTTTTACTACCGCTTTCGGAAGCGGTACTACCGCTTTCGGGAGCGGTACTACCGCTTGGAGCAGTACTACCGCGGCTACTTCCGTGGCTACTTCTGCTCGGGACCAAAAACTCGTCACAAGTCCAGCGGTGGTAGGCACGGATGTAATTTTTTAGTACCGCTCGCAAGCAGTAGTACCGCTACCCTTAGCGGTACTACCGCTACCCCTAGCGGTAGTACCGTGAGGTCAAGCGGTACTACCGCTTCGACGGTTTTTCTGGACTTTTTGCCTCCTCGCTGTTGTTTTTCTAAGGGGTACTAATGCCCTAGCGGTAGTACCGCTCCTGGAGCGGTAGTACCGCTCTGTGCGGGCTGTGAGCATAACGGTTGGATTTTTCCCCACCTATAAAAGGGGCTCTTCTTCCCCAATGAACCTTATCCTTTGAGCTCGTGTTCTTCCCCCATTGTTGACCTTCTTAGAGCTTGCTATCTCTCAATCCCTCCATGGATTCTTGCTAGTTTTTGGGGGAAAAAGAGAGGAGATCTAGATCCACATTTCCACCAATCACTTTCTCCTCTAGGTGAGGGGAACCCCTTGGATCTTGATCTTGGAGTTCTTGGTGTTCTCCTTCTTGTTCTTCCTCTCATTTCCCTCCCTATCATTAGTTGCTTTGGTGGGATTTGGGAGAGAAGGACTTGGGCACTCCGTGTGTCCTTGCCATTGCATTTGGTGCATCGGTTTGAGTTCTCCACGGTGATACGTGGAAGTGAAGTTGAGAAGCTTATTTCTCTTGGGTGCTTGGTACCCTTGAGCTTGTTCCTCTTGGGTGCTTGGGCGCCCTAGACGGTTGTGGTCACCTCGAAGCCATATTCCATTGTGGTGAAGCTTCGTGGTGTCGTTGGGGAGATAGCCCCAACCTTGGTGTTCGGAGCTCAATCATTGTGGTGTAAAGCTCCGAGCAAGCGTCGGGGTCTCCAATTAGGTTGTGGAGATCGCCCCGAGCAATTTGACGGGTTCCGGTGACCGCCCCCAAGGGTTGCCAAAGTGTACGGGTTCGGTGCCGCCCCCAAGGGTTGCCATTTGTACGGGTTCGGTGACAGCCATCAAGGGTCCCTTAGTGGAATCACGGCTTCTTGCATTGTGCGAGGGCGTGAGGAGATTACGGTGGCCCTAGTGGCTTCTTGGGGAGCATTGTGCCTCCACACCGCTCCAAACGGAGATTAGCATCCGCAAGGGTGTGAACTTCGGGATACATCGTCGTCTCCGCGTGCCTCGGTTATCTCTTACCCGAGCCCTTTACTTATGCACTATACTTTGTGATAGATATATTGTTTCTTGTCATATATCTTGCTATCACCTAGTTGTTTATCTTGCTTAGCATAAGTTGTTGGTGCACATAGGTGAGCCTATTTGTTGTAGGTTTTGTGCTTGACAAATTAACTGCTAGGTTTATTCCGCATTTGTTCAAGCCTAAACCGTAATTATTTTAAAGCGCCTATTCACCCCCCCCCCCTCTAGGCGACATCCACGATCTTTCAATTGGTATCAGAGCCTCGTCTCTCTTTATAGGGCTTTACCGCCTAGAGAGTAAGGATGTCGACTAGGGGTTTAGGTTTCTCTGACACTCTTAGTTTCAATGGCACAAATTTTGATGTTTGGGTAATTCGCATGCTTAATCTCTTTAGGGTCATGGACCCAAATTTAGAGCGAATTGTAGATATGGGTTTTTCTCCTCCAAAGGATGCACAAAGATTATCTTTAGAGGATGAGAAAAACTCTTATCTCAATGCTCAAGCTTCTAATGTGCTTTTTGATGCTTTGAGCAATGTAGTTATATTTCAACTCATGCCGTTCCGGGATGCTCATGAGTTGTGGACAAAGCTTCAAGATAAATATGGTGTGTCCAAGAACTGTAGGAATAATTGTTCTCCCTCCACCTCCGGCCGTGTTGTCTTCTCAACTTCTTCTACTTCACCTACATGTGGTTTGCCACAAGGTAATGATATGGTGAGTAGTGTTGGTCATTGCAATGATGATAGTATGCTTATTGTGGATGATCCTTCATCACTATCTTACTGCAATGCATCTTCTTTGGACTTTAACACTTCGAGCAC
Source organism: Secale cereale (assembly GCA_902687465.1). Lineage (NCBI taxonomy): Eukaryota > Viridiplantae > Streptophyta > Magnoliopsida > Poales > Poaceae > Secale > Secale cereale. Next base: position 145,779,639 of record LR738709.1, read on the forward strand.
CCTACATGTTTCACATGCCTGTGTTGATAGTCCTTGCATATCATGTAGAAATTGCTTAACTAAAACTCATGATGATATGCTTGCTATGTCTTGTTGCCATGATAAAAATGCATCTATTTCCTCAAATTATTGTGCTAACAATGTAGAGGAAACCCAACACCCCATGGAACTAGATGTAGTCTTGAATGGTGCTTCAAGGGATCCTACATCATCATCTATTGCGTTTTGCCTTATGGCTAAGGCTTCAAAGGTATCTCCCACTTTGAACCCCAATATATCTTGTCATGATAGTGATGATGAGAATGATGATGATGTAGAAAATGATGAAGAGAATGACAATGTTGCCTCCTTAAAAATTAAGGGGGAAATGATTTTTAAAGCTCTTCATAAGAATAAAATTGCTCGTTCCAACTTCATGGAAATCATGTCTATTGCCATTGAGGGCAAGAAATGTATAGAGGAGTTGGAATCTCATCTAGAGGAGCATGAGGTCACCATTGAGAAAATGGAAGATCATGAGCGTGATTACGCTAATGAGATCGCCGACCTCTCGCAAGCTCTTGAATTTGAACAAACCACCAAGGAATCTATTGAGGAGACTTTTGCTCTAGAACTATCTAGAATAAAGGAATCCCGTGATAGAGCTCTCGAGGTGGCTAATGATTTTGAAACTAAAAATGAGAAGCTTGAAGTTGCACATGCTAAACTCCTTGAGGATTTTGATCACCTCAAAAATGGCTCAAGGGTCATTAAGAGTGAGCTCATCAAACTCACTGAGTCTCATGCTCAACTTAAAGCTTCATATTCTAAAGAGCTTGCCAAGTTGCCTTCTCCTCTTGCTATTATTGATGATGCTTGTGCTACTAACTCTATTTCTAGTGAAGCATCCATTTTGAAGGAGAATGTTGAGCTAAGGGCTCAACTTGAGTTGCTATCTAGCAATTATGGGAGATTGGAAGAAAGTCATGTAAAGCTCACAAGCTCTCATGATGATCTTCTAGTATCCCATAATGTGCTAAAGATAGCTCATGAGGCCATGATCATCAAGGTAACATCTAGTGAGTCTCATGTGGTCGCTAGCACTACTTCTAGTCAAAATGCTATATTGCCATGTGCTAGTCCTCGTAATTCATCTATGCATAACATTGGTACATCTTGTGATGAATTGCTTTCCTTGCCTTGTTGCTCTAACAATGAAGCCTATACTTCCTCTAGTACTTGTGTTGATACTAACCATGTAGAGGAAATCAAAGAGCTCATGGCCCAAGTCTCTTCCTTGAAGAAAGACTTGGAAAAGTGTCATGAAGGGAAGTCCACACTCAACAATATCTTGAGTGTGCAAAAATCCCCCAATGACAAAGGTGGACTTGGATTCAACTCCAACAAGAAGAAGAAGTCCAAGAGCAACAAGAAGAAGGGCCAAGAACAACTCAAGAATTCGGCCAAGATTATTTGCTTCAAGTGCAAAATTGAAGGGCATCATGTTAGATCTTGCCCATTGAAGAAGAAGGTCATTAGTGACAAGCAACAAGGGAAGAGGCCACAAGTTCAATCTCGTGCTCAACCGCAAGTTGAAGAAAGGCCGCTTCCCAAGAAGACTCATGGTAATGCTTCTCATTTTGAGAAATCAAATGAGAAGAAAGTAAAGAGTAGATGTTGCTACCTATGCCGTGAGAAGGGTCACCTTGCTTCTTCATGCACTAGTGGTAACTTATCCAACCCAATTATTATTGATGATGTCTATTTTCTTGGGAAGGATAATGTTGGCAATGTGTTTGCCAAGTTTTTTGGTACTCAAAGTGGTGTCAAGAAAAGAACCATTTGGGTGGCCAAGCCTATTGTGACTAACCTCTTAGGACCCAACTTGGTTGGGGACCAACAAGCTAAAACTTGATCAATAGGCGTTGTTGGAGGGCATTGGAGACTTGGTACATTATGAAGAATTAAGAGGTCTCCATCATTCATATTGTCTCAAGCCAAGTCATTCGGATGATCAAGTTTCTATCTTATATCCAATGTTCCTCCTTGCGGTAACTCGTGCTTAAATTGTTTACATTGAAAGTTACTTGCCCCTTTGCATGTTTTGGTTTTGTTCCTTGCATGTGTTTGTATATGATGTGCGTCCAATTTGTATATCTTGAGAAATCAAGTATGTGTATATTGGTTTACACATCATGTATGTGTGTGTCGTGCATTGAGCCTGTGTGCTTCTTGCTTTTATCTTAGTTGGCTCTTGTGAGAGATTAATGGAACATCCCATTTTGGGGGAGTGATGTGCTTTGTGCACCTCACAATCCTATAAATGTGTGTACATGAGGAATACCATCTAGTATTGATATTACAAGATTATCTAGTCTCTATGTGGTATGCCTTCTCATGAGAAAGTCAAATTCTAAATGTTCCATTAATTATCTCTTGTTGGTTCTCTTTTGCATCTTGGTAAGTTTTTCATTGGTATCACATTATGGGGGAGTAATATTCTATGTGCATATTCCAAGCCTAGAAAATGTGTAAATTTGAGATATTGTCACCTAGAGTTGATAGTATAAATTATGTTGTTCCTAGGTGGCATGTTAGCTCTACAAGTTGCATTTTGCTTGTGTTTGGTGTGAAGATGATGTTGGATATCATTGCTATCTATCACCGGGAATTATTTCCAAATACCTCTTGTCTTTGACAATTGGTAATCATTATGTGGTGGAAATTATTGATCATCTTTACATTGTCTTTTGGTCTTATTTGTCTTATCTCTTGCCAAGTTTGTGTCAACTCCCATTTCCTTCCATGCCACTTCTGGATCTCGTGTTTTATTGTTTTTGTCGAGTGTTTTCTAGATATAGTGAAAGTGGTGATCCCACCCTGTGCATTTTGTACTCGAATGCAAAATCTCTCTAAATGCACAATTCGTGGGGGAGCTATCCTATTTTCGATAGAACACTCATCTTGTGATCCATATCAAGTGTGTGTTGATGGAAGGCAATTCGTTTCTTTTTGGTACTTGTGCCATCATGAAACTTTGTAGATGGGTTGGTTTGTTTGGAACCATCCTCTCTTTTGGGAGTCTGATATCTTTCCTTTTGCGTGTATCAATGGATATCTCATTCCTTGATTTATCTTCTAATAGATATCTTCCAAGTGATGATTTCTCCATTTGGTATCCTATTTTCACTTGGTATTTCCTTTTATTTTGTTTCGTTTCTTGAAAGTCTTGAGCATGCATATTTACTTCATGTATTTTCTTTGGCATGCTTTCTTTCTTTAATCCAATATATAAGGGAAACTCCACCTAGTCTCAATTTGGATGAGATGTGCATGAAATTCATTTTCATATATAAATGCACATATGTTTGTGGAGTTTTTCCTATGTATTGGTGTTTCTAACTCTTTGGTCCCAATGAGTTTGGGTACCATTTTGTTTGTATTGGTGTTCTAGGAAGAATTGGAGATGCATTGGATGCTCGGCTCATTCAAAAGGAAGGTGGTGTCACCATGTGCTTATTGGAGTCAAATTAGGATGATCAATGAACTACTATCTACCTTCATTTGGTATCTACTACATCCATCCAATGGTATCTCGGTAACAAGTATCATCATCTACTTCATGCACACATTTCTTGCACCAACCTTGCGTAGGTTGCATCATGGCATGTTAGTCATTCCTTCTTGTGATATTTGTTTCCTTTCTCAAAGCATCCCAACAATGATGCCTTGTTGCTAGTTGTGATGTCTTTGATGTTTGCTTGGTTGGAATTCATGTTTATTCAATAAGACCTTATCTAGCCATGTGCTATGCGTTCACGCAAAATATCTTATTGGTATAATTATGACTTCCTTGTGGATATCTTATTACTTCCTTTTTGTAACTATTTCGAGTGTACATTCTTCTTTGTGGATTGATATCATCATGATTTTCATCTACCTAGAATCTTATACACTTGAGAGAAATTACATATCTAGAAGATATCCTTTCTTTCACGACCACCTTGTCTTTCTTGTATCATTTCTTTGGTGGCTCCGTGAAAGCCTTTGCCTTGAGTGCGGATCTTATATCGTTGCATCTTGATGCACTCTTTTGTGGTGAAGATCATTTTTTTCTCTTGCTTGTCTTGACGAGGCTTTTGCCATTTCTATTGGTTTCCCTCCTCATGACAAAGCTATCCTTTTTATATCTTCACCACAGGTTGTCACAAGCATAGGTTACTTATATGATTAGTAGTGAGCTTGTGAACCCATTTGTTGTTGTGTGTGGGAATGATAGGCCTTGCACTGTGTATCTCATTCACTCAAGAGTATATTGATGCTTAATGTTCATCCATACATTAATCTTCTCAAGTGCTTTGCCATGACTCACACACATCTTTTTGGTTGAGCCTACTCTTAAGTTGACTCTTTTATATATTGCTCAACCAATTGTTTGTTGCAAGTGCTAGCCTTTGTTTCCTTCATGTTCACTTGCACTTGGTGTGAGTGTCTATTGATCTTGGGGGAGTGATGATCCTATTTTGTGCACTTGGTATCCTAATGAAAATATTCGAAGGAGTGCATAAATTATGGGGAGCTTCACTAGTGTCTTTAGAACACTCGGTTGCTATGTCATGAGTTCTATTGATCTTGGGGGAGCGACGATCCTATGTTGTGCTCGTTGTATCCAAATACAAAATTAAATTGTGCACAAATCATGGGGAGCTTCTCTAGTTTCTCTAGAACACTCCTTTGCTCTTATCATAATATCTTTTAATCATTTGGCATGTAGGATCATTGGTCTAGTTGGGTCAATTGGTATCTTTTGATAGCTTAATTCAATTGGTATCCTCTGATTGCTTGATTGCATGTTTTTCTCCCTTTGTTATGCCTTTGTGGCATATCATTCTTTTGCAATCTTTGGGCCTCAATATAGTTTGTCTTCCTCCAAGTATTTATAGTTGGATATATGTATTGCATTCCACTCTCTATTTTGAGGAATACATAATTTATGGAGGAACACAATTTATATTGACCTTCTAAGTTTTTCGCCCATTTTGGCATTCGATGCCAATGGGGGAGAAGTTTCAGAGAGTTTAGTTTTGTGAGGAAGTTTAGAGAGTTGTCTCTTTGCTCTTCTTGCTCTGGTTTTGTTCCTAAGCTTTTGCATCTCATGCGCATACATTATTGTTGCATGGTATGGTGATGCATAATTCCTTATATAAACTCTCTTGAAAGTGATTGTCATCAATTACCAAAATGGGGGAGATTGAAAGAACATGCGGTGCCCCCATGTTTGGTTTTGGTAATTGATGACAATCTCTATGGACTAATGGTTTCCTTGAGTTATATTTGAAGGGTTTGTCCATAGACTTTTCTTGGAGTTCATTTGTTGGTTTCAAGCAGAGTTTGTGATGACCAAGGTGCTATTAACGAATTATCCAAAGATTGGTCTTGTGAGTGTTGAGCTTATTGCAAGCATGTCTTGAAGAAGAAGAGTGTGTTATCATTCATGTTTACCTTCAAGACATCATGCTGGAAAGATTCAAGGTTGATCAAGACTAACTGAAGGAGTGAATCAAGTTGATCAACACACAAAACATAGAAGATGTATCGAGAGGGATCAAGCAGTCCTATGGTATGGTAAGCATTGTCAATCACGCTTTGTGTACTAACCCATGGTCTTCGTGAGAGTTCTTTGTGGGGTTAGGTTGCGGTGTGCAAGTTCAAGTGGAGCATCACGAAGAGATCAAGTGCTTGAAGCTTGCCGTCCATTGTGGTGACAATGGACTTGTGAAGATATGCCAAAGAGTGGCTCACCCATAGTGGAGTATGGGGGAGCAATCTACTTGTCTTCACCGAGACAATGCAATCAAGAAAGGTGGTCCAACTTGAGGAAGTCAAGATCGTCTACATCTAGCTCAAGTGGACTTTGTGCAAAGAAAAGGTTTGCCCTTGATAGGTTTTCTATTTTACCGGTCTCGTGGTGGTAGTTGGGAGACCGGGTTATATGATCGTTTGCCATACTATCAAGGGGGGCTCTCAAGTTGGTAGCTTGATCGTATCGTTAGTAGAGAGCTCAAACCATTGCATCCTTGCATCATGTTTCTTGGTTCTTGTTTGGTTCTCTTTGTGAGTCTTAGAACTTATAGTCATCTTGATGACAAGCTTGAGTTCATCGAAAACGGAGTTCACATGTGTCTTCTATGATGTTTTCGGTGTTGGGTGTTTTACCGGTCTTATCCGAGGAAGGGTTCTCACCATTTTCTTAAGGGCCTTTTCTAATTTGCACCTTATTGGTTTTTCTATCATGATTGTGTTAGCCCTTGTCGCTAGCTTTCCAACAAACTTGGTTTCATCGAATTCGGAGTCCGTATGCAAAAGTTATTGTCGTTTTGGTGTACTGAAAAGGCTGCAGCGGTACTACCGCAGGTAGGAGCGGAAGTAATTTTTTACTACCGCTTTCGGAAGAGGTACTACCGCTTTCGGGAGCGGTACTACCGCTTGGAGCAGTACTACCGCGGCTACTTCCGTGGCTACTTCTGCTCGGGACCAAAAACTCGTCACAAGTCCAGCGGTGGTAGGCACGGATGTAATTTTTTAGTACCGCTCGCAAGCAGTAGTACCACTACCCTTAGCGGTACTACCGCAACCCCTAGCGGTAGTACCGTGAGGTCAAGCGGTACTACCGCTTCGACGGTTTTTCTGGACTTTTTGCCTCCTCGCTGTTGTTTTTCTAAGGGGTACTAATGCCCTAGCGGTAGTACCGCTCCTGGAGCGGTAGTACCGCTCTGTGCGGGCTGTGAGCATAACGGTTGGATTTTTCCCCACCTATAAAAGGGGCTCTTCTTCCCCAATGAACCTTATCCTTTGAGCTCGTGTTCTTCCCCCATTGTTGACCTTCTTAGAGCTTGCTATCTCTCAATCCCTCCATGGATTCTTGCTAGTTTTTGGGGGAAAAAAAGAGAGGAGATCCAGATCCACATTTCCACCAATCACTTTCTCCTCTAGGTGAGGGGAACCCCTTGGATCTTGATCTTGGAGTTCTTGGTGTTCTCCTTCTTGTTCTTCCTCTCATTTCCCTCCCTATCATTAGTTGCTTTGGTGGGATTTGGGAGAGAAGGACTTGGGCACTCCGTGTGCCCTTGCCATTGCATTTGGTGCATCGGTTTGAGTTCTCCACGGTGATACGTGGAAGTGAAGTTGAGAAGCTTATTACTCTTGGGTGCTTGGTACCCTTGAGCTTGTTCCTCTTGGGTGCTTGGGCGCCCTAGACGGTTGTGGTCACCTCGAAGCCATATTCCATTGTGGTGAAGCTTCGTGGTGTCGTTGGGGAGATAGCCCCAACCTTGGTGTTCGGAGCTCAATCATTGTGGTGTAAAGCTCCGAGCAAGCGTCGGGGTCTCCAATTAGGTTGTGGAGATCGCCCCGAGCAATTTGACGGGTTCCGGTGACCGCCCCCAAGGGTTGCCAAAGTGTACGGGTTCGGTGACCGCCCCCAAGGGTCCCTTAGTGGAATCACGGCTTCTTGCATTGTGCGAGGGCGTGAGGAGATTACGGTGGCCCTAGTGGCTTCTTGGGGAGCATTGTGCCTCCACACCGCTCCAAACGGAGATTAGCATCCGCAAGGGTGTGAACTTCGGGATACATCGTCGTCTCCGCGTGCCTCGGTTATCTCTTACCCGAGCCCTTTACTTATGCACTATACTTTGTGATAGATATATTGTTTCTTGTCATATATCTTGCTATCACCTAGTTGTTTATCTTGCTTAGCATAAGTTGTTGGTGCACATAGGTGAGCCTATTTGTTGTAGGTTTTGTGCTTGACAAATTAACCGCTAGGTTTATTCCGCATTTGTTCAAGCCTAAACCGTAATTATTTTAAAGCGCCTATTCACCCCCCCCCCCCTCTAGGCGACATCCACGATCTTTCAATCCGTACTTAGAAAGAGATGGGAACCTACGCTGCTGCAAGGGAGCATACGAGCTGTAGTTTACTTTGTTCGTTCAATAACACAAGGGATAGATGTTTATTTCTTTTCTTGCCACCTCCACGTACAAAGAAAGGTCCTCAACGTGGCAACGCTTGGAGGCTCGTATGTGATTTGTTCTCATTAAAGGACATGGGCTGGGGTCCACCTTCAATATTTTGTTAGTTAGGATCTGCCGAGATGTAAAAGGCAGTTTAATTAGGCGAGAGTTCCATTTGCTTTCCGTACGTATTCTTGTTTTATTCCTTGTTGGTCAAGTTAGGAGTCGGCTACACTATTATAAAGTTTAGCCCTAAGCTATGTAAGATGGAGGTTATTTTGAGATGAATTAGACACCGCGTGTGTTTCGGCCTCCGGCCATTATCGAGTTTAGAGAAATCTTGTCAAAAGTCTCTACTGGCGTGTGAGTTCCTGCGACGCGACGCGTAGGAGATTACAAGCTGAACCTATACGGTTCGTCCATGTTATTCCTTCATATCGAGGGGTTGGCGTGTTGTTTTTGCGGAGTTTGTGAATATTTTCGTAAACCCGTAACGAGTTCTTGCTGCGATGGATTTTTGTGCCGTGAAAGATCGGGCCAACAAAGGACCGACCCTCATCTCGAGGTTCGCTCCTCATCAAGTGGTATCAGAGCCCGGCGTTTCTCACGGCACTCCGGAGGAGACGACTAGCGCGTCGTCATCAAGGAGGAGCTGTTGGAGGCTATCAAGTGATTTTTTGCTGGAGGAGAAAGGCTATGGTGCTGAACTTTTTCACACCTACTATAAAGTGGGCGAGAAAGTTTGCGCCACGACGATCGACCATGACAGTTCGATCAACGCAGTCGGCATCGACATGGTGGAGAAGGTGCAACTATCAATGAGACCACATCCATGGCCATACTCATTGAGGAGGATCTACGACAAGCTCGACATCATGCACCAAACTACGGTACTATTTTCAGTCGGCCAATTTTCTTGTGAGGTTTTGTGCGACATAATTCCAGTAACGACGATTTCATGCCATATTCTACTTGGAAAGCCGTGGTACAAGAAAAACAGTGCTACACATGACTATGTCGCCAACACGTACACAGTCGACGGGGATAGAAAATATGCTCTCATGTCTATGGAGAAGAAGTTGTTCAAGGCTTGGAGGACAGATCGATGGCAAAAGTTGAAAGAGCAACAACAAGCAAGGAAGAATGAAGCGATACCCATGGAAAAGATTCCAGAGTCCATCCAATCTGCGGAGGATAACATTGCTCCAGAGAATAACCCAAAATCGAGGACGATTTCGCTTCAAGGGGGGGAGAATGATACGGCCATATCTGATGCTAAAGATGAAGTTAGAGTACGTGAGATGGATTCTATTCAGCCAAAAGAATATGAAGAGAAAGAAGAACTAAAATTAGTATTTGCACCCGATCCTCTTTGTGCACGTCAGTGTTTTGGTAATTTTAAATTGCATGCAGCCAAGAGATTAGCAAGATGGAATTCTCTTGCCCATGATGGACTTCTGGTGCACGTATTAAAGGAGAGTAATTGCATGCAAGATAAAGTGCTAAACCAAGACAGGAAATATACATGCAATCATGGCCGTTTTGGCATGGAAAAATCAGTGTGCATCCGTACTTGGAAAGAGATGGGAACCTACGCTGCTGCAAGGGAGCATACGAGTTGTAGTTTACTTTGTTCGTTCAATAACACAAGGGATAGATGTTTATTTCTTTTCTTGCCACCTCCACGTACAAAGAAAGGTCCTCAACGTGACAACGCTTGGAGGCTCGTATGTGATTTGTTCTCATTAAAGGACATGGGCTGGGGTCCACCTTCAATATTTTGTTAGTTAGGATATGCCGAGATGTAAAAGGCAGTTTAATTAGGAGAGAGTTCCATTTGCTTTCCGTACGTATTCTTGTTTTATTCCTTGTTGGTCAAGTTAGGAGTCGGCTACACTATTATAAAGTTTAGCCCTAAGCTATGTAAGATGAAGGTTATTTTGAGATGAATTAGACACCGCGTGTGTTTCGGCCGCCGGCCATTATCGAGTTTAGAGAAATGTTGTCAAAAGTCTCTACTGGCGTGTGAGTTCTTACGACGCGACGTGTAGGAGATTACAAGCTGAACCTATACGGTTCGTCCATGTTATTCCTTCATATCGAGGGGTTGGCGTGTTGTTTTTGCGGAGTTTTTGAATATTTTCGTAAACCCGCAACGAGTTCTTGCTGCGATGGATTTTTGTGCCGTGAAAGATCGGGCCAACAAAGGACCAACCCTCGTCTCGAGGTTCGCTCCTCATCAAGTGGTATCAGAGCCCGGCGTTTCTCACGGCACTCCGGAGGAGACGACTAGCGCGTCGTCATCAAGGAGGAGCTGTTGGAGGCTATCAAGTGATTTTTTGCTGGAGGAGAAAGGCTATGGTGCTGAACTTTTTCACACCTACTGTAAAGTGGGCGAGAAAGTTTGCGCCACGACGATCGACCATGACAGTTCGATCAACGCAGTCGGCATCGACATGGTGGAGAAGCTACAACTATCAATGAGACCACATCCAAGGCCGTACTCATTGAGGAGGATCTACGACAAGCTCGACATCATGCACCAAACTACGGTACTGTTTTTAGTCGGCCAATTTTCTCGTGAGGTTTTGTGCGACATAATTCCAGTAACGACGATTTCATGCCATATTCTACTTGGAAAGCCGTGGTACAAGAAAAACAGTGCTACACATGACTATGTCGCCAACACGAACACCGTCGACGGGGATAGAAAATATGCTCTCATGTCTATGGAGAAGAAGTTGTTCAAGGCTTGGAGGACAGATCGATGGCAAAAGTTGAAAGAGCAACAACAAGCAAGGAAGAATGAAGCGATACCCATGGAAAAGATTCCAGAGTCCATCCAATCTGCGGAGGTTAACATTGCTCCAGAGAATAACCCAAAATCGAGGACGATTTCGCTTCAAGGGGGGAGAATGATACGGCCATATCTGATGCTAAAGATGAAGTTAGAGTACGTGAGATGGATTCTATTCAGCCAAAAGAATATGAAGAGAAAGAAGAACTAAAATTAGTATTTGCACCCGATCCTCTTTGTGCACGTCAGTGTTTTGGTAATTTTAAATTGCATGCAGCCAAGAGATTAGCAAGATGGAATTCTCTTGCCCATGATGGACTTCTGGTGCACGTATTAAAGGAGAGTAATTGCATGCAAGATAAAGTGCTAAACCAAGACAGGAAATATACATGCAATCATGGCCGTTTTGGCATGGAAAAATCAGTGTGCATCCATACTTCGAAAGAGATGGGAACCTACGCTGCTGCAAGGGAGCATACGAGCTGTAGTTTACTTAGTTCGTTCAATAACACAAGGGATAGATGTTTATTTCTTTTCTTGCCACCTCCACGTACAAATAAAGGTCCTCAACGTGGCAACGCTTGGAGGTTCGTACGTGATTTGTTCTCATTAAAGGACATGGGCTGGGGTCCACCTTCAATATTTTGTTAGTTAGGATCTGACGAGATGTAAAAGGCAGTTTAATTAGGCGAGAGTTCCATTTGCTTTCCGTACGTATTCTTGTTTTATTCCTTGTTGGTCAAGTTAGGAGTCGGCTACACTATTATAAAGTTTAGCCCTAAGCTATGTAAGATGGAGGTTATTTTGAGATGAATTAGACACCGCATGTGTTTCGGCCGCCGACCATTATCGAGTTTAGAGAAATCTTGCCAAAAGTCTCTACTGGCGTGTGAGTTCCTGCGACGCGGCGCGTAGGAGATTACATGCTGAACCTATACGGTTCGTCCATGTTATTCCTTCATGTCGAGGGGTTGGCGTGTTGTTTTTGCGGAGTTTGTGAATATTTTCGTAAACCCGCAACGAGTTCTTGCTGCGATGGATTTTTGTGCCGTGAAAGATCGGGCCAACAAAGGACCGACCCTCGTCTCGAGGTTCGCTCCTCATCAGGGCACGCCTTGGGAAGGGGGGCGCGCCCCCCCACCCTCATGGACACCCCCGAGGCTCCCCTGACGTGGTTCTCAAGTCCCCTTTGCGTGATTTTCTCCAAAAATATCTCTCACAAAGGTTTCATTCCGTTTGGACTCCGTTTGATATTCTTTTTCTGCAAAACCCTGAAACAGGCAAAAAACAGCAATCTGGACTGGGCCTTTGGGTTAGTAGGTGAGTCCCAAAAATGATATAAAGTGTATGATAAAGCCCATTAAATATCCAAGACTTCATAAATAATAGCATGGAACAATAAAAAAGTATAGATACGTTGGAGACGTATCACTCCCCACCAAACTTATGGCAAGGTTCACATCAGGTCTGGTACACAGCATGGCATATATAATAGAACCTATGGCTGAGGCATAGGGGATGACACTCATCTTTTCTCTATCTTCTGCCGAGGTCGGGCATTGAGCTTTGCTAAATCTTACACCTTGCAATACAGGCAAGAAATCCTTCTTGTACTAATCCATAGTGAACTTCTTCAATATCTAGTCAAGGTATGTGCTTTGTTGAAGACCAATGAGGCCTCTTGTCTATCTCTATAGATCTTGATGCCTAATATGTAAGCAACTTCTCCAAGGTCCTTCATTGAAAAACACTTATTCATGTAGGCCTTTATGCTTTCCAAAAGTTCTATATCATTTCCCATTACCAATATGTCATCCACAGATAATTTGAGAAATGCTACAGAGCTCCCACTCACTTTCTTGTAAATACAGGCTTCTCCATAAGTCTGTATGAACCCAAACGCTTTTGATCACTTCATCAAAACGAATGTTCCAACTCCGAGATGCCTGCACCAGCCCACAGATGGAGCGCTGGAGATTGCATACCTTGTCAGCATTCTTAGGATCGACAAAACCTTCCGACTGCATCATATACAATTCTTCCTTAAGGAAACCGTTAAGAATGCCATTTTGACGTCCATTTGCCAGATCTCATAATCATAGAATGCGGTGATACGTCTCCAACATATCTGCTTTTCCAAACACTTTTGCCCTTGTTTTGGACTCTGACTTGCATGATTTGAATGGAACTAACCCGGACTGATGCTGTTTTCAGCAGAATTGCCATGGTGTTATTTTTGTGCAGAAATAAAAGTTCTCAGAATGACCTGAAATTCAACGGAGAATTATTTTGGAATATATAAAAAGTACCTGCGGAAAGAACCAATACAGGGGGCCCACACTCTGTCCACGAGGGTGGGGGGCACCCCCTCCCCCTGGGCGCGCCCCCTACCTCGTGGGCCCCCTGTTGCTCCACCGACGTCTACCCCGACTCCATATATTCACTCTCGGGGAGAAAAAAATCAGACAAGAAGATTTATCGCGTTTTACGATACGGAGCCACCGCCAAGCCCTAATCTCTCTCGGGAGGGCTGATCTGGAGTCCGTTCGGGGCTCCGGAGAGGGGAGATCATCGCCATCGTCATCATCAACCTTCCTCCATTACCAATTCCATGATGCTCACCGCCGTGCGTAAGTAATCCCATCGTAGGCTTGCTGGATGGTGATGGGTTGGATGAGATTTACCATGTAATCGAGTTAGTTTTGTTAGGGTTTGATCCCTAGTATCCACTATGTTCTAAGATTGATGTTGCTATGACTTTGCTATGCTTAATGCTTGTCACTAGGGCCCGAGTGCCATGATTTTAGATCTTAACCTATTATGTTTTCATGAATATATATGTGTTCTTGATCCTATCTTGCAAGTCAATAGTCACCTACTATGTGTTATGATCCGGCAACCCCGAAGTGACAATAGTCGGGACCACTCCCGATGATGACCGTAGTTTGAGGAGTTCATGTATTCACTATGTGTTAATGCTTTGGTCCAGTACTCTATTAAAAGGAGGCCTTAATATCCCTTAGTTTCCACTAGGACCCCGCTGCCACGGGAGGGTAAGACAAAAGATGTCATGCAAGTTCTTTTCCATAAGCACGTATGACTATATTCGGAATACATGCCTACATTACATTGATGAACTGGAGCTAGTTCTGTGTCACCCTAGGTTATAACTTTTACATGAGGAATCGCATCCGACATAATCCTCCATCACCGATCCAATGCCTACGAGCTTTTCACATATTGCATGTTTCTTATTTACTTTTTCGTTGCTACTATTACAAAAAATACCAAAACACCACCGTTACATTTATTGTTGTTACCACTATTTCCATATTACCTTGCTACTAAACTACCTTGCTGCAAATACTAAGTTTCTAGGTGTGGTTGAATTGACAACTCAGCTGCAAATACTGAAGAGTATTATTTGGCTCTCCTTGTATCGAATCATTAAATTGGGGTTGAATACTTTGCCCTCAAAAACTGTTGCGACCCCCTACAGTTGTGGGTTATCAAGACTATTTTCTGGCGCCGTTGCCGGGGAGCATAGTTATATTTTTTAAGTCACTTGGGATTTATATATGTTGATCACTATGAAGAACTTGAAGGACTCAAAAACCAAGATATTTCCCTCAACTACGAGGAGAGGTAAGGAACTGTCATCTAGCTCTGCACTTGATTCACCCTCTGTTATGAGTAAACTTGCGACACCTGCTCCTGCTATTGAATCTGATATGTCGTCGCATGTTCTTGATGATGCCACTTCTGCTATGTATGATGAAACACTTCTATGCTTGATAATATTGTGCCACTAGGTGAATTTATAGATGAACAAATTGCTAAGGTTAGGGAGAATGCAAATATTGAAACTGATAATATTGATGAAAGTGATGGTGATGATTCTCCCCCTAGATATGAACTGCGTGTTATTCCTGATGGTTATGTTATGGATGAAGAAACTACTAGAGACTTTCTTGCTTGCAACGATAGATATGATCTTAAGAAATTATTAGCTAAGCTGAAAGAAAAGTCTATGAATGCTAGAATGAAATATGACCCTGCTTTTGCTACTTCACCTATCTTGGTTACTGATAAAGATTATGATTTCTCTGTTGATCCTGAGTTAAGTACTTTGGTTGAATCAGATCCTTTCCATGGCTATGAGTCTCAAACTGTTGTGGCACATCTTACTAAGTTGAATGATATAGCCACCCTGTTTACCAACGAGGAAAAGATTCGTTATTACTATATCCTTAAGTTATTTCCATTCTCTTTAAAGGGTGATGCTAAGACATGGTTTAATTCTCTTGATCCTGGTTGTGTGCGTAGTCCCCAGGATATGATTTATTACTTTTCTGCTAAATATTTTCCCGCTCATAAGAAACAAGCCGCCTTACGAGAAATATATAATTGTGTGCAAATTGAAGAAGAGAGTCTCCCACAAGCTCGGGGGAGGCTTCTCCAATTACTTAATGCTTTGCCTGATCATCCTCTTCAGAGGAATGAAATACTTGATGTCTTTTATAATGGACTAACCGATGCTTCCAAAGACCACCTGGATAGTTGTGTTGGTTGTGTTTTCAGGGAAAGAACAGTTGATCAAGTTGAATTACTATTGAATAATATGTTGACATATGAAAATAATTGGACACTTCCTGAACTAGCCCCTAAGCCAACTCCGAAGAAAAGGGGAGTTCTGTTTATCAGTCTTTAATATATGCAAGAGGCAAAGAAATCTATGAAAGAAAAAGGTATTAAAGCTGAAGATGTTAAGAATTTACCGCCTTTTGAAGAAATACATGGTCTTGATAACCCAACACAGGTAGTAAAGGTAAATTCTCTTTATATATTTGATGAAGGTGATATTCCTCGTTATAAGTCTGCTAGCCAATGCTTAGATGAGTTTGATAATTTTATTGTGAAACAAGAAAACTTCCATGCTTATGTTGGTCGACAATTGCAACGTAATGCTTATATGACTGAACGCTTGAGTGATTATATGTCTAGAGTTAAAGGTGAATTGAAACTCATTAGTAAACATGCTTCTATGATTACCACTCAAGTAGAACAAGTACTTAAGGCTCAGAATGACTTGCTCAATGAATTAAATAGTAAGAATAATGACTTTGCTGTTAGAGTTGCAACTAGAGGGGGTAAAGTGACTCAGGAACCTTTGTATCCTGAGGGCCACCCTAAGAAAATTGAGCAAGATTCTCACAGAGCTAATTTAGATGCACCTAGTTCTTCTAAGAAGAAGAACAAGAAAAATGATAGGAGTTTGCATGCTTCTAGTGAACCTGTAGCTGACACACCTGAGAATCCCAATGATATCTCTGTTTCTGATACTGAGACACAATCTGGTACTGAACTTGAACCTAGTTATAATGTTAATGATGATGTTCATGATGATGCTCAACCTAGCAATGATAATGATGTAGAGATTGAACCTGTTGTTGATCTTGATAACCCACAATCAAAGAATCAAGTTTATGATAAGAGAGACTTTGTTGCTAGGAAGGACGGTAAGGAAAGAGAACCATGGGTTCAGAAACCCATGCCTTTTCCTCCTAAACCATCCAAGAAAAAGGATGATGAGGATTTTGAGCGCTTTGCTGAAATGATTAGACCTATCTTTTTGCGTATGTGTTTAACTGATATGCTTAAAACAAATCCTTATGCTAAGTATATGAAAGACATTATTACCAATAAAAGAAAGATACCTGAAGTTGAAATTTCCACCATGCTTGCCAATTACACTTTTAAACATAGAATACCTAAGAAACTAGGAGATCCATGAGTACCTACTATACCTTGCTCCATTAAAGGAAACTATGTTAAAACTGCTTTATGTGATCTTGGAGCCGGTGTTAGTGTTATGCATGTTTCCTTATATCGTAGACTTGACTTGATTAAGTTGACACCTACTGAAATATATTTGCAAATGGTCGACAAATCAACTGCTATACCTGTCGGTATTTGTGAGGATGTGCCTGTTGTAGTTGCAAATGTTACTATTCTAACAGGCTTTGTTATCCTTGATATTCCCGAGGACGATAGTATGTCTATTATCCTTAGTAGACCCTTTTTGAATACTGCAGGGGCTGTTATTGATTGCAACAAAGGCAATGTCACTTTTCATGTCAATGGTAATGAGAATAATGTACACTTTCCGACGAAACAACCTCGGGTTCACAGTATCAATTCTATTGGAAAAATCTCAACTATTACTATTGGAGGTTTTGAATTTCCTCTTCCTACTGTCAAGAAGACATATGATATTCTTATTGTTGGGGACATACATATCCCCATTGAGGTAACCTAGTGTTATTCAAAAATTCTCTGGTTTTATGTTATTCGGAGAGAGTTTATTAACAAGACCTGATCAACCTTGTTAATGGATTCCTTTTGATGAGCATGAGATGGGTGAATCTAGATAGCACAACTTTCTGTATCCTCCTTTTACTTTCTATTAATTAGATTAAATAAGGAAAAAATAGTATTTTATTTATGTTTCCAGACTTATCCGTGCAATAAAAAATTACACCAAAAATAAAAGTTCTCCAAATGCCCTGAAAATGAAATATGATTTTTTTCTAGAATATTTGAGAATGTTTGGCACAGAGAACACAGCCGGGGGAGCCATCACCTGGCCACGAGGGTCCAGGGTGCGCCCACCCTTACTAGGCGCGCCCTCCCTACCTTGTGGGACCCACGTGGGCCCCCTCCACTTATTTCTACACCCACACACTCCTTCTTCCTCCCAAAAAATCACTATCCAGCTCAAGCACGAGTTCTAGCTCATCTCGCTGCCATTTTCGATCTCCTTGCTCAAAGCTCCATTCACAAAATTGTTTGGGGAGATTGTTCCTTGGTATGTGACTCCTCCATTGGTCCAATTAGTTTTTGTTCTAGTGCTTTATTTATTGCAAATTTTTGCTGATGCGGTGACCTTGTTCTTGAGCTTGCATGTTAAATTTCTTTGGTCCCAAGTAGCTCTAATGCATGATATAGTCTCTAGACACTTGTAAGAGTTGTTGCTATCAATCTTATTGAGTTTGGTTTACTTTTATTTTGAGTTACTAAAAATTTCGGAAAGTTTCAGAAAAATGCATAGGAAAATCTTCCAAGGTGGTTCCTCAAGGAAGCAAGGACCAAGGCTCACGATGCGTGAGCCGGACGATGAATTGCCGAGGGAAGCTCAAGTGCACCCTTGTGAATGGCCGTTAGAGAAATTTATGGTTCGGGCAGGCATTAAGGAGGAGTTTGACGCATATGTGTGTAATGCTGACCTCGAGGGCTTCATGCTAGATAAGTGCCCTCAGTACCAGTACTTAACTGATTCCTTTGTGAGAAGATTTAAATTTCATCTTCACGTAATTCTCACACTGTCATGTTTGATCTTTATGATAAATCTTATACCATGGACCTGGAAGATTTTAATGATGCTTGTAAGCTCCCGCAGTGGGACAATCTTAGTGAACCTCGCAAATCTGAATATAAAGACTTCCTCACTAGTATCACTGTGTGGGAATCTATAGAGATCACACAAGCTACCATAGGAAGCATTCATTTTCCTGCTATACATTATTTTGCTCTCTTTATTGGTAGATGCATTAACGGTAAAGATGAGGCTTGCCACATGTGTGTCCCGGATCTTAGTGTTCTTAAGAGTGCGGTATTAGGTGATAGACAATATAATTTGGGGGCCATTGTTGCATGTAGGCTACATCATAATGGTTTAAATGGAGATTTATTTGGTGGGATTTATGCCACTCGCATAGCCCATCATCTTGGTGTGCCTATACATGAAAATGATGAACTATTACCACCTGCCTATTTAGATTATAATGCTATGGTTATCCATCAGTTTGTAGAGAGGGATGAACAATCCCTCTAGTATCGACTAATCTTTGACAGGTGTCACACTGTCCGTATTGCTCTCCCTGCTCCTACCTTCTTTGACTTTCAGGCAAAAGGGAGATATATTATAAACAGGGAGGAGGCAAATGAGTAAAAGGAGACAATGAGAGGAGCTCGTCTCCAGAATGCAGCTCGCCAGCCAGTAGCCGCTGCATCTCAGTACAACCCCAACTATGACTTTGGATATCTGTCAAGCCAGTACTGGCCATAGACCAACTTAGGCCAAAAGCCTAAGCTTGGGGGAGTACGTATTTCTAACTGACATTACATTCATGTTCACACACTTATTCTAGTAGTCGGTGCTCACACTCTTTCATTATACTACCCATGCTTAGTTTCTTTTCTTTTCTTAGTCTTTCTTCTTGTGTGTTAGAAAAACCTTAAGAAAAACAAAAAAATAGTTGTAGCTTTTAGCTAGTTTACTTTCCATGCTTGTAGTAGTAGTAATTAAAAGAAAACCCAAAAAGATTTCTTGTTCTTCTTTTACTTGTTGGGAGCTTTCCCGCGTAAATAGTTTCTTTTCTTTTCTTTGGGGGTCAAGAGTAGAAGACCATGATTGAAAATGCTTAGTGGCTCTCATATGCTTTACTGTTGATTTAACCTTGAGACATATTACTTTGTCTTCTCTCTTGTATTAAATGCTTGCAGATTTCAGCTTAGTCCAAAGCACGTGCACTATTATTATTATCCACACCGTTCGGTGCGAGTGAAAGGCAATAATGACGATATATGATGAATTGATTGAGATGAGAAAAACTGGTATGAACTTGACCTCTCTTGTTTTGTAGATATGATAGTTCATCGTTCCTGATTCAGCCTATTATGAATGAAACATGCTTGCAATGACAATTAGAGATCATAGCTGCTCATGCCATGCTTAATTAGCTAGGAGTTTATACTGGTCTATCTTGCGTGCCAACATGATATTAAAATGGTTGTGATGTGGTATGATAGGGTGGTATCCTTCTTTGAACGATTCAAGTGGTCTGACTTGGCACATGTTCACGCATGTAGTTGAAACAAAATCAACATAGCCTTCACGATATTTATGTTCATGGTGATTTATATCCTACTCATGCTTGCATTCATTGTTGATTAATTTTAATGCATGATGATGACTATTGTCGCTCTCTAGTTGGTCGCTTCCCAGACTCTTTCTAGCCTTCACCTGCACTAAGTGGGAATACTACTTGTGCATCCACTTCCATAAACCCCAAAGTTATTCCATATGAGTCCACCATACCTTCCTATATGCGGTATCTACCTGTTGTTCCAAGTAAATTTGTATGTGCCAAACTCTAAACCTTCAAATGAAATTATGTTTTGTATGCTCGAACAGCTCATGTATCAACTAGGGATGTCTATATCTTCCATGATAGGTGGGTTATATTCACGATGAGTGGACTCCGCTCATCATTCATGAGAAAATGGCTGGTAACCGGGATGCCCAATCCCATGCTCAAATCATAATAATTAAACAAAACTCCACAGGGTTGTTGCTGGTTTGGACGGTACCCGTTGTTTCGGGCTAGCCGTGGAGTGTGCTTGTTGGTGGTTGGGGGAGTATAAACTTTACCATTCTGTTTGGGAACCGCCTATAATGTGTGTAGCATGGAAGTTATCGAGATTATTGGTTGCTATGTTTATAATGAGAGTATACTGCTCAAAATATTATTCATCTCTATTTAAAAATCGAGCTCTCGCACCTCTGCAAATCCCAGCTTCCCTCTGCGAAGGGCCTATCTATTTACTTTTATGTTGAGTCATCATCCTCTTATAAAAGAGCACCAGTTGGAGAGCACCGTTGTCATTTGCATGTATTGCTATTAATTTGCATTGAGTATGAGTGTGACTGGATCTCTTTTACCATGAATTACAATGTCTAGGCAGTTCTTGATCTTTAAAGGTGCTCTGCATTTATGTTTTGCGGTCTCGGAAAGGGCAAGCGAGATACCACCTTGTTATATCATATTATGATTGTTTTGAGAAAGTGTTGTCATTCGAGGTTTATTATTATTTGCTCGCTAGTTGATTATGCCATTGATATGAGTAGACATGAGACCTTACAGTTATTATGAATGTGGTTAGTTCATGATCTTTGCTGAAAATTTGAATGCTGGCTTTACATATTTATAACAACAAGAGAAAACAGAGTTCGTCAAAGTTTTTCTTTATTACTTTCAGTTTATCAACTGAATTGCTTGAGGACAAGCAAAGGTTTAAGCTTGGGGGAGTAGATACGTCTCCAACGTATCTACTTTTCCAAATAGTTTTGCCCTTATTTTGGACTCTAACTTGCATGATTTGAATGGAACTAACCCGGACTGACGCTGTTTTCAGATAAATTGCCATGGTGTTAATTTTGTACAGAAATAAAAGTTCTTGGAATGACCTGAAATTCAACGGAGAATTATTTTGGAATATATAAAAAATACATGTGGAAAGAACCAAGCCAGGGGGCCCACACCCTGTCCACGAGGGTAGGGGGCGCGCCCCCTGCCTCGTGGGCCCCCTGTTGCTCCACCGACGTCTACCCCGACTCCATATATTCACTTTCGGGGAGAAAAAAAGAGAGGAAGAATTATCGCGTTTTACGATACGGAGCCGCCGCCAAGCCCTAATCTCTCTCAGGAGGGCTGATCTGGAGTCCGTTCGGGGCTTCGGAGAGGGGAGATTGTTGCCATCGTCATCATCAACCTTCCTCCATCACCAATTCCATGATGCTCATCGCCGTGCGTGAGTAATCCCATCGTAGGCTTGCTGGATGGTGATGGGTTGGATGAGATTTACCATGTAATCGAGTTAGTTTTGTTAGGGTCTGATCCCTAGTATCCACTATGTTCTAAGATTGATGTTGCTATGACTTTGCTATGCTTAATGCTTGTCACTAGGGCCCGAGTGCCACGATTTCAGATCTTAACCTATTATGTTTTCATGAATATATGTGTGTTCTTGATCCTATCTTGCAAGTCAATAGTCACCTACTATGTGTTATGATCCGGCAACCCCGAAGTGACAATAGTCGGAACACTCCCGGTGATGACCGTAGTTTGAGGAGTTCATGTATTCACTATGTGTTAATGGTTTGGTCTGGTACTCTATTAAAAGGAGGCCTTAATATCCCTTAGTTTCCACTAGGACCCCGTTGCCACGGGAGGGTAGGACAAGAGATGCCATGCAAGTTCTTTTCCATAAGCACGTATGACTATATTCGGAATACATGCCTACATTACATTGATGAACTGGAGCTAGTTCTGTGTCACCCTAGGTTATAACTTTTACATGAGGAATCGCATCCGACATAATTCTCCATCACCGATCCAATGCCTACGAGCTTTTCACATATTGCTTGTTGCTATACTTTTCCGTTGCTACTGTTACAAAAACTACAAAAATACTACCGTTGTTTTTATTGCTGTTACCACTATTTCCATATTACCTTGCTACTAAACTACCTTGTTGGAGATACTAAGTTTCCATGTGTGGTTGAATTGACAACTCAGCTGCAAGTACTTAAGAGTATTCTTTGGCTCCCCTTGTGTCGAATCAATAAATTTGGGTTGAATACTTTACCCTCGAAAATTGTTGCGATCCCCTACACTTGTGGGTTATCATGCGGCAATTGCCAACATGATTCGGACGGACTTCAGCATCGCTACGGGAGAGAAAGTCTCATCATATTCAATTCCTTGAACTTGTCGATAACCTTTAGCGACAAGTCGAGCCTTATAGATGGTCACATTTCCATCCGCTTCAGTCTTCTTCTTAAAGATTTATTTATTTTCTATGGCTTCTCGATCATCGGGCAAGTCTACCAAAGTCCATACTTTGTTATCATACATGGATCATATCTCAGATTTCATGGCTTCAAGCCATCTGTTGGAATCTGGGCCCGCCATCGCCTTCTTCATAGTTTGAAGGTTCACCGTTATGTAACAACATGATTTCCAGGACAGGGTTGCTGTACCACTCTGGTGCAGAACATGTCCTCGTGGACCTACGAAGTTCAGTAGCAACTTGATCCGAAGTTTCATGATCATTATCATTAACTTCCTCTCTAGTTGGTGCAGGCACCACAGAAACATCATCTTGTGTTGTGCCACTTTCCGGTTCAAGAGGGGTTACAATCACCTCATCAAGTTCTACTTTCCTCCCACTTACTTCTTTCGAGAGAAACTCTTTCTCCAGAAAGGATCCATTCTTGGCAACAAATACCTTGCCTTCGGATTTGAGGTAGAAGGTATACCCAATAGTTTCCTTAGGGTATCCTATGAAGACGCATTTTTCTGATTTGGGTTCAAGCTTTTCAGGTTGAAGTTTCTTGACATTAGCATCGCATCCCCAAACTTTTAGAAACGACAACTTGGGTTTCTTCCCAAACCATAATTCGTACGGTGTCGTCTCAACGGATTTAGACGGTGCCCTATTTAAAGTGAATGCGGCAGTCTCTAAAGCATAACCCCAAAATGATAGCAGTAAAATCGGTAAGAGACATCATAAATTGCACCATTTCTAACAGAGTGCGATTACAACGTTCGAACACACCATTACGTTGAGGTGTTCCAGGAGGCGTTAGTTGTGAAACAATTCCATATTTCCTTAGGTGCGTACCAAACTCGTGACTCAAATATTCTCCTCCATGATCTGATCGTAAGAACTTTATTTTCCTGTCACGTTGATTCTCTACCTCATTCTGAAATTCCTAGAACTTTTCAAAGGTCTCAGACGTGTGTTTCATTAGGTAGACATGCCCATATCTACTTAAGTCATAAGTGAGGGTGAGAACATAACGATAGCCACCGCGAACCTCAACGCTCATCGGACTGCCCACATCAGTATGTATGATTTCCAACAAGTTGGTTGCTCGCTCCATTGTTCCGGAGAATGGAGTCTTGGTCATCTTGCCCATAAGGCATGGTTGACATGTGTCAAATTATTCATAATCAAGAGACTCCAAAAGTCCATCTGTAGGGAGTTTCTTCATGCGTTTGACACCAATATGACCAAGGCGGCAGTGCCATGGTTATGTGGCACTATCATTATCAACCTTACATCTTTTGGTATTCACACTATGAATATGTTTAACATCATGTTTGATATTTAACAAAAATAAACCATTGACCAGCGGGGCATGACCATAAAACATATCTCTCATATAAATAGAACAACCATTATTCTCGGATGTAAATGAGTAGCCATCTCGCATTAAACGAGATCCAGATAGAATGTTCATGCTCAAAGCTGGCACTAAATAACAATTATTGAGGTTTAAAACTAATCCCGGAGATAGATGTCAAGGTAGCGTGCCGACGGCGACCACATCGACCTTGGAACCATTCCCGACACGCATCGTCACCTCGTCCTTCGCCAGTCTCCGCTTATTCCGCAGCTCCTGCTTAGAGTTACAAATGTGAGCAACTGCACCGGTATCAAATACCCAGGAGCTACTATGAGCACTGGTAAGGTACACATCAATAACATGTATATCATATATACCTTTGGCGTTGCCGACCTTCTTATCCGCCAAGTACTTGGGGCAGTTCCGCTTCCAATGACCCATTCCCTTGCAATAAAAGCACTCAGTCTCAGGCTTGGGGCCATTCTTTGGATTCTTCCCGGCAGCTGGCTTACCAGGTGCGGCAACTCCCTTGTCATCCTTCTTGAAGTTCTTTTTACCCTTGCCTTTCTTGAACTTAGTGGTCTTATTCACCATCAACACTTGATGTTCCTTTTTGATCTCCACCTCCGCTGATTTCAGCATTGAATACAACTCGGGAATGGACTTCTCCATCCCTTGCATATTGTAGTTCATCACAAAGCTCTTGTAGCTAGGTGGGAGCGACTAGAGGATTCTGTCAATGACAAAGTCATCTGGAAGGTTAACTCCTAGCCGAGACAAGCGGTTGTGCAACCCAGACATTTTGAGTATATGCTCGCTGACAGAACTGTTTCCCCCCATCTTACAACTGTAGAACTTGTCGGAGACTTCATATCTCTCGACCCAGGCATGAGCTTGGAAAACCATTTTCAGCTCTTGGAACATCTCATATGCTCTGTGTTGCTCAAAACGCTTTTGGAGCCCCGATACTAAGCTGTAAAGCATGCCGCACTGAACCAGGGAGTAATCATCACTATGCGACTGCCAGGCGTTCATAACGTCTTGAGGCTGGGAAAATGGGTGTGCCACCTAGCGGTGCTTCAAGGACATATGCTTTCTTGGTAGCTATGAGGATGATCCTCAAGTTACGGACCCAATCTGTATAGTTGCTACAATCGGCTTTCAGCTTGGTTTCCTCTAGGAATGCGTTGAAGTTGAGGGCAACATTAGTGTGGGCCATTTGATCTACAAGATATATTGTAAAGATATTTAGACTATGTTCATGACAATTAAGTTCATCTAATCAAATTATTTAATGAACTCCCACTCAGATAGACATCCCTCTAGTCATCTAAGTGATACATGATCCGAATCGACTAGGCTGTGTTTGATCATCACGTGAGACGGACTAGTCATCAACGGTGAACATCTCCATGTTGATTGTATCTTCTATACGACTCATGTTCGACCTTTCGGTCTTCCGTGTTCCGAGGCCATGTATGTACATGCTAGGCTCGTCGAGTCAATCTAAGTGTATTGCCTGTGTAAATCTGGCTTACATCCGTTGTATGCGAACGTTAGAGCCTATCACACCCGATCATCACGTGGTGCTTGGGAACAACGAACCTTAGCAACGGTGCACAGTTAGGGGGAACACAATTCTTGAAATTTTAGTGAGTGATCATCTTATTTAAGCTACCGTCATTCTAAGCAAATAAGATCTAAAACATGATAAACATCACATGCAATCAAATAGTGACATGATATGGCCAATATCATTCTGCTCCATTTGATCTCCATCTTCGGGGTGCCATGATCATCATCGTCACTGGCATGACACCATGATCTCCATCATAATGATCTACATCATCGTGTATTCATGAAGTTGTCTTGCCAATTGTTACTTCTACTACTATGGCTAACGGCTAGCAATAAAGTAAAGTAATTACATGGCATTTTTATTGGCACGCAGGTCATACAATAAATTAAGACAACTCCTATGGCTCCTGCCGGTTGTCATACTCATCGATATGCAAGTCGTGATTCCTATTACAAGAACATGATCAATCTCATACATCACATATATCATTCATCACATCCTTTTGGCCTTATCACATCACATGGCATATGCTGCAAGAACAAGTTAGACGTCCTTTAATGGTTGTTGCAAGTTTTTACGTGGATGATATAGGTTTCTAGCAAGAACGTTTCTTACCTACGCCAAAACCACAACGTGATATGTCAATTTCTATTTACCCTTCATAAGGACCCTTTTCATCGAATGTGATTCGACTAAAGTGGGAGAGACAGACACCCGCTAGCCACCTTATGTAACTAGTGCATGTTAGTCGGTGGAACCTATCTCACGTAAGCGAACGTGTAAGGTCGGTCCGGGCCGCTTCATCCCACGATGCCGCCGAATCAAGATAAGACTAGTAACGACAAGCAAATTGACAAAATCGACGCCCACAACAACTTGTGTTCTACTCGTGCATAGAAACTACACATAGACCTAGCTCATGATGCCACTGTTGGGGATCGTAGTAGAAAGCAAAAAATATATACGCATCAACAAGATCAATCTATGGAGAAACCAGCAACGAGAAGGGGGAGTGCATCTTCATACCCTTGAAGATCGCAAAGCGAAAGCGTTACTAGAACGTGGTTGGTGTAGTCGTACACGCAGCAATTCAGATCGCAGTTGATTCCGATCCAAGCACCGAACAATGGCGCCTCCGCGTTCAACACACGTACAACCCGGGGACATCTCCTCCTTCTTGATCCAGTAAGGGGGGAGGATAAGTTGGGGAAGAGCTCCGGCAGCATGACGATGTGGTGGTGGAGCTTGTAGTTCTCCGGCAGGGCTTCGCCAAGCTCTACGGAGGAAGAGGAGGAGTTTGGAGGGGGGGGTTGTGCCAGGGAAGGGGTGCGGCTGCCCTCCCACCCCCCACTATTTATAGGGGCAAGGGAGAGGGGGCCCGGCCCCCTCAGATCCCATCTAAGGGGGATGCGGCGGCCAGGGAGAGGGGACTTGCCCCCCAAGCCAAGGGGGGCGCCCCCTTTAGGGTTTCCCCTCAACCCTAGGCGCATGGGCCCTAGGGGGGATGGCTCCCAGCCCACTTAGGGGTTGGTTCCCCTCCACATACAGCCCATAGGGCCCTCCGGGCAGGTGGACTTGTTGGGTAACGTAGCAGAATTCAAAAAATTCCTACGCTTCACTAAGATCAATCTAGGGAGTCATCTAGCAACGAGCATAAAGGAGTGCATCTACATACCCTTTGTAGATCGCGAGCGGAAGCGTTCGAAGGAACATGGATGATGGAGTCGTACTCGTCGTGATCCTCGTCACTGATGATCCCAGCGCCGAACGGACGGCACCTCCGCGTTCAACACACGTACGGTACAGCGACATCTCCTCCTTCTTGATCCAGCAAGGGGGAGAAGAGGTTGAGGGAGATCCAGCAGCACGACGGCGTGGTGGTGGATGCAACGGGAAAAGCTGCAGGGCTTCGCCGGGACCCTGCGGGAGGAGTAGGAGGTGTAACGGGGGGGAGAGGCGCCAGGGGCTGAGGTGCGGCTGCCCTCTCTCCCCCCCCCACTATATATAGGGGGCCAGGGGGGCGCCGGCCCTAGGAGACCCAATCTCCTAGGGGGGCGGCGGCCAAGGGGGGTATCTTGCCCCCCAAGCCAAAGGGGGGCGCCCCCACCCCTAGGGTTTCAACCCTAGGTGCATGGGGGGAGGCCCATGGGGGGTGCGCCAGCCCACTAGGGGCTGGTCCCCTTCCCCCTACAGCCCACGGGGCCCTCCGGGATGGGTGGCCCCACTCGGTGGACCCTCGGGACCCTTCTGGTGGTCCCGGTACACTACCGGTGACCCCCGGAACTTTCCCGATGGCCGAAACTGGACTTCTTATATATCATTCTTTACCTCCGGACCATTCCGGCACTCCTCGTGACGTCCGGGATCTCATCCGGGACTCCGAACAACATTCGGGTTTCCGTGTGCATATATCTCTACAACCCTAGCGTCACCGAACCTTAAGTGTGTAGACCCCACGGGTTCGGGAGACACGCAGACATGACCGACACGACTCTCAGGACAATAACCAACAGCGGGATCTGGATACCCATGTTGGTTCCCATGTGTTCCTCAATGATCTCATCGGATGAATCACGATGTCAAGGATTCACTTAATCCCGTACGTAATTCCCTTTGTCTATCGGTACGGTACTTGCCCGAGATTCGATCGTCGGTATACCGATACCTTGTTCAATCTCGTCATGGGAAGTCTCCTTACTCGTTCCGTAATCCATCATCCTGTGACTAACTCCTTATTAAGGTTTATGCTCAAAGCTGGTACTAAATAACAATTATTAAGGTTTAAAACTAATCCCGAGGGTAGATGTAGAGGCAGCGTGCCGACAGCGATCACATCGACCTTGGAACCATTCCCGACGCGCATCGTCACCTCGTCCTTCGCCAGTCTCCGCTTATTCCGCTGCTCCTGCTTTGAGTTACAAATGTGAGCAACTGCACCGGTATCAAATACCCAGGAGCTACTACGAGCGCTGGTAAGGTACACATCAATAACATGTATATCACATATACCTTTGACGTTGCCGGCCTTCTTGTCTGCTAAGTATTTGGGGCAGTTCCACTTCCAGTGACCCGTTCCCTTGCAATAAAAGCACTCTATCACAGGCTTGGGTCCATTCTTTGGCTTCTTCCCGGCAACTGGCTTACCGGGCGCGGCAACTCCTTTGCTGTCCTTCTTGAAGTTCTTCTTACCCTTGCCCTTCTTGAACTTAGTGGTTTTATTCACCATCAACACTTGATGCTCTTTCTTGATCTCCACCTCCGCTGATTTCAGCATTGAATACACCTCGGGAATGGACTTCTCCATCCCTTGCATATTGAAGTTCAACACGAAGCTCTTGTAGCTAGGTGGGAGCGACTGAAGGATTCTGTCAATGACCGCTTCGTCTGGGAGATTCATTCCCAACTGAGACAAGCGGTTGTGCAACCTAGACAACTTGAGTATGTGCTCACTGACAGAACTATTTTCCTCCATCTTACAGCTGTAGAATGCGTTGGAGACATCATATCTCTCAACTCGGGCATGAGCCTGGAAAACCATTTTCAGCTCTTGGAACATCTCATATGCTCCGTGGTGCTCGAAACGTTTTTGGAGCCCCGATTCTAAGCTGTAGAGCATGCCGCACTGAACCAGGGAGTAATCATCACAACGCGACTGCCAAGCGTTCATAACATCGTGGTTTGCCGGGGCGGGAGCGTCACCTAGCGGTGCTTCTAGGACATAAGTTTTCTTGGCAGCTATGAGGATGATCCTCAGGTTACGGACCCAGTCCGTATAGTTGCTACCATCGTCTTTCAGCTTGGATTTCCCTAGGAACGCGTTGAAGTTGAGGGTGACATGAGCGTGGGCCATTTGATCTACAAGACATACTGTAAAGAATTTAGACTAAGTTCATGACAATTAAGTTCATCTAATCAAGTTTAATGAACTCCCACTCAGATTGACATCTCTCTAGTCATCTAAGTGATACATGATCCGAATCGACTAGCCCGTGTCCGATCATCATGTGAGACGGACTAGTCATCAACGGTGAACATCTTCATGTTGATCGTATCTTCTATACGACTCATGTTCGACCTTTCGGTCTTCCGTGTTCCGAGGCCATGTCTGTACATGCTAGGCTCGTCAAGTGAACCCTAAGTGTATTGCGTGTGTAAATCTGGCTTACACCCGTTGTATGCGAACGTTAGAGCCTATCACACCCGATCATCACGTGGTGCTTCGGAACAACGATCCTTGGCAACGGTGCACAGTTAGGGGAAACACAATTCTTGAAATTTTCAATGAGAGATCATCTTATTTACTACCGTCGTTCTAAGTAAACAAGATGCATAAACATGATAAACATCGCATGCAATCAAATAAAGTGACATGATATGGCCAATATCATTTTGCTCCTTTGATCTCCATCTTCGGGGCACCATGATCATCTTTGTCACCGGCATGACAGCATGATCTCCATCATCGTGTCTTCATGAAGTCGTCTCGCCAACTATTACTTCTACCACTATGGCTAACGTTTAGCAATAAAGTAAAGTAATTACATGGCGTTATTCAGTGACACGCAGGTCATACAATAAATAAGACAACTCCTATGGCTCCTGCCGGTTGTCATTTTCATCGACATGCAAGTCGTGATTCCCTATTACAAGAACATGATCAATCTCATACATCACATATATCATTCATCACATCTTCTTGGCCATATCACATCACATAGCACATGCTGCAAGAACAAGTTAGACGACCTCTAATTGTTGTTGCAAGTTTTTACGTGGCTTCTATAGGTTTCTAGCAAGAACGTTTCTTACCTACGCCAAAACCACAACGTGATATGTCAATTTATATTTACCCTTCATAAGGGCCCTTTTCATCGAATCCGATCCGACTAAAGTGGGAGAGACAGACACCCGTCAGCCACCTTATGCAACTAGTGCATGTCAGTCGGTGGAACCAGTCTCACGTAAGCGTACGTGTAAGGTCGGTCCGGTCCGCTTCATCCCACGATGCCGCAGAATCAAGATTGGACTAGTAACGGTAAGAGAATTGAACAAAATCAACGCCCACAACTTGTTTGTGTTCTACTCGTGCAAGATGCTACGCAAAGACCTAGCTCAGATGCCACTGTTGGGTAACGTAGCAGAATTCAAAAAAATTCCTACGCTTCACCAAGATCAATCTAGGGAGTCATCTAGCAACGAGCACAAAGGAGTGCATCTACATACCCTTTGTAGATCGCTAGCGGAAGCGTTCGAAGGAACGTGGATGATGGAGTCGTACTCGTCGTGATCCTCGTCACCGATGATCCCAGCGCCGAACGAACGGCACCTCCGCGTTCAACACACGTACGGTACAGCGACATCTCCTCCTTCTTGATCCAGCAAGGGGGGAGAAGAGGTTGACGGAGATCCAGCAGCATGACGGCGTGGTGGTGGATGCAACGGGAAAAGCTGATGGGCTTCGCCGAGACCCTGCGGGAGGAGTAGGAGGTGTAACGGGGGGAGAGGCGCCAGGGGCTGAGGTGCGGCTGCCCTCTCTCCCCCCCACTATATTTAGGGGGCCAGGGGGGCGCCGGCCCTAGGAGATCCAATCTCCTAGGGGGCGGCGGCCAAGGGGGGTATCTTGCCCCCCAAGCCAAAGGGGGGTGCCCCCACCCCTAGGGTTTCAACCCTAGGCGCATGGGGGGAGGCCCATGGGGGGTGCGCCAGCCCACTAGGGGCTAGTCCCCTTCCCCCTACGGCCCACATGGCCCTCCGGGATGGGTGGCCCCACCCGGTGGACCCCCGGGACCCTTCCGGTGGTCCCGGTACACTACCGGTGACCCCCGGAACTCTCCCGATGGCCGAAACTGGACTTCCTATATATCATTCTTTACCTCCGGACCATTCCAAAACTCCTCGTGACGTCCGGGATCTCATCTAGGACTCCGAACAACATTCGGGTTTCCGTGTGCATATATCTCTACAACCCTAGCGTCACCGAACCTTAAGTGTGTAGACCCCACGGGTTCGGGAGACACGCAGACATGATCGAGACGACTCTCCGGTCAATAACCAACAGCGGGATCTGGATACCCATGTTGGTTCCCACGTGTTCCTTTTTGATCTCATCGGATGAACCACGATGTCAAGGATTCACTTAATCCCGTATGTAATTCCCTTTGTCTATCGGTACAGTACTTGCCCGAGATTCGATCGTCGGTATACCGATACCTTGTTCAATCTCGTCATGGCAAGTCTCTTTACTCGTTCCGTAATCCATCATCCCGTGACTAACTCCTTAGTCACTTTGAGCTCATTATGATGATGTCTTACCGAGTGGGCCCAGAGATACCTCTCCTTCATACGGAGTGACAAATCCCAGTCTCGGTTCGTTTCAATCCAACAGACACTTTCGGAGATACCCGTTGCGTACCTTTATAGCCACCCAGTTACGTTGTGACGTTTGGCACACCCAAAGTATTCCTACGGTATCCGGGAGTTGCACAACCTCATGGTATAAGGAACAGATACTTGACATTGGAAAAGCTTAAGCATTACGAACTACACGATCTCGTGCTAGGCTTAGGATTGGGTCTTGTCCATCACATCATTCTCCTAATGATGTGATCCCGTTATCAATGACATCCAATGTCCATGGTCAGGAAACCGTGACCATCTATTGATCAACGAGCTAGTAACTAGAGGCTTACCAGGGACACGTTGTGCTCTATGTATTCACACATGTATCGCTGTTTCCGTACAATACAATTCAAGCATGAATAACATAATATTATGTAATGCCCAGGATGGGACTATACCTCCTAAGTGTCGAGGCACGACTTAAAGGTATAAGCCCATTCTGGAATGATCTCAAGTTTGGTATCTTTGCACGACTCATGTAAAAATAGGGATGAAATTGCAAAAGGATAGTTGGCTTACACTCGCCACGTCGCACAATACATTACATAAGCATAACATCATCCAAAACATCACAACCCGACTACGGGTGAAGATCCAAATGAAAGATACCAAAAACATAAAGCCACAGGTCTGAATCGCCCCTAGTAGAAACCACTACTGATCGTCGAAACACGTTACATACATACGGCCACTCTCTTCATCGAGCTCCCAGTGAAGTACTTGAACCAGCTCCTGCATCATTCTCGGCTTAACCTGCATCTGGTGTTGTAGTATCTGTGAGCCACGAGGACTCAGCAATCCCATGACCATGGTTATCAAGACTAGCAAAGCTTTATGGGTATGGAAGAGGGTAAAGTGGTGAGGTTGCAGCAGCGGCTAAGCATAATATGGTGGCTAGCTTACGAGTACAAGAATAAGATGAGCATCTACGCAAACGGTCGCAAACTAGTAATGATCGCTAAAGATCCTGAACTACCTACGAGTCAAACATAACCCCACCATGTTCTCTTCTCAAAGTGAAAAGAGACAGTCACGGTTACTCACACAGTTGTGTGTTTTACTTCGGATCCTCTGTAAAGTTTTCTACAACCGGACATTAACAAATTCCAATCTTCCACATAACCGCGGGCACGGCTTTCGAAAGATCATAACCCTGCAGGGGTGTCCCCACTTAGCCCATCACAAGCTCTCACGATCAGCTGAAGTTATAAATATAATATCATCACCCCTTATCTTAGGGAAATCCGATCAGGCTCAGCATCCCGGTGCACAAGACATTTCGACAATGGTAAAACAAGTCCAGCAAGACCTCCCGGCGTGCCGACACCCTGATAGTAGCCACGCGTATCTCGTCTCAGGCCACGTCCGGATGGGACAAGCTACGAGTAAAACCAACCCTCGGGTTTCCCCAAGGTGGCCCCGCAGGTTGCCCGTTTGGGACCAACACCATCAGAACTGGCCCCCCTGCTAAGTAGAAAAGAATCTCCAAGGAGCGTCCCCCTTATGCAATTTAATTAATTAATTAAGTTATTATTATGAGCAAATTAAAACCAATGTTGGGCCTTGCTGGAGGAGTTTTATTCAAAGACGAAGTGTCAAGGGGTCCCCATATACCCAACCGTGTAAGGAACGCAAAATCAAGGAACATAATGCCGGTTTATCGGCGCCTAAGGTGGCATGAGTGGAACAAAACACCGAGCAAAAGGCCAAGCCTTCCACCCATGCCCAGTATATAGGTGTGTTAATATATATATAGCATATTGTGATATTCCAACAACAAGTTCCCTCCTGGAACGATCTTCATCTTCACCTGCAACTAACAACGCTATAAGAGGGGCTGAGCAAGCGGGTAACATAGTCAAACAATGGTTTTGCTAGGAAGGTTTCAAAGGTTAGAGGTTTCATGGCAACAAGCAGAGGCTGACAATAAGATGGGTAGTGCGACATATAACGATAGCATCGAGACAACTAAGCAAAGGCAATGATAGTAAAGGTATCCAAGGGTATGGTCATCTTGCCTGAGATCCCGCAAGGAAGAAGAACAGATCCATGAAGAAGACGAAGAAGAAGCCTTGAAGAAGAACCACGGGTAGACGAACGAATCCTCACAACGCAACGGAACAAGCACTAACGAGAAGAAGCAAGCAACACGGTAAACACACAACACAAGAACATGACAATATGCTCAACCAGGTATGATGCAAAACAAGTCTACATATGAAGCACAACAAGTCTATACAGGAATCACAACATGTCAAGGTAGGAAGCACAGAAAAACAACACAAGTCTATATAATGCAATACATGGCAAGGTATGATGCATGACAAGTCTATACATGAAGCATTACATGGCAAGGTAGGAAGCACAGAGAAACAACACAAGAAACATGACAATAAGCTCAAGCAAGTATGATGCAAGACAAGATTAAATGTTTGTTAACATGGCAAGAAGTGAAGCATAATAAAACTACAATACTTAGGCATTTTAAATGAGGCCGGAAACTACAACAACAATTCCGAAAAATCCCCATATGCATGTTTAGCAATTTTAAGCAAACAACAATTTAACATTCAAAGGTTGTTATCATGATGCGGATGACATGATCAAGTTTTATGCAATTTTTAGTTAAAGGTTGACATCAGAGATATGAAGCACTTGTCACCGTGGTGGAAAGGGGTGCCACGGCGACGATAGCCAAAAGGTGCCATGGCACATATCGGTACCGGCAACTCGTGGAGAGACCGGTGCAAAAGAAAAGGTGGCGTGAGCGTGAATGCAAAGACGATGGGGTGCTCCCGGTTACCCGGTTCCCACTTGACAACGACAGGGCAAACGAGGGTCACAACGGACACGATGCAAACATCCGATTCATCTCATACAACACATGCAGTCCACGGGTCATCGTCTCGGGGTTATACCTTCGGAGCGTTCGTTTTGGGGCGGTTCGAGGTCATAGAGGAAGTAGTGGAAGTAGTCGTTCGTGTTTCGTTTCGGAGAGGGAAGTAGTCGTTCTCGCGGCGGTAGTGGTACATGCCCGTAGTTGAACTTTACGGGTCGATGCGGTCGTCGTGGGAGGTAGAGGTACACGTTTTGTAGATGTTCAAGTTCCCGTAGATGTTCGGTTCGTCGAGGTACTTGTCGCGTCGTAGGGGTACTCGTGGAATCCGTGTAGTCGAACTTGAAGGTCGTCGACGTCGTGGTACTTGAGGTCTCGTTCTTGCGACGGTAGTGGTACACGCACGTAGACGAACTTGACGGTTCCAAGGGCTCCGGCCACCATGGTACTTGTTGAAGTCCACGTCGGATGTAGTCGTACATTTGGAAGAGGAACTTGGCGCGTCCAAATCTGCGGGCGGAGGGACTCATTCCCGATAGCGACGGAGGTCGAGGACTTGGCGTTCTTGGCGGTAGAGTGCCCTGCAGACGAACAGGGGCGGCACATGGGATGGCACCAGCGACGTGCTGGACTTGGCGCAAGGGAGGCCGATGCGCTGGGGGCGCGCGCCGGCGGTGGTGACGCCGTTGATGGTGACGGGGAGGCGGCACACTGGAGATGATGCAGAGGCGAGGCGGCTGACGGCCAGGGAGGAGGTCGGGGCTCGGGCGCGTCCAGGGCGCTCGAGGCTGCAGGCGCGGAGGAAGAGGCGGACGGTGGGGAGACTCGCGACGGCGGCGGGCATCCATGGCGGTGCGGCGGTGAGGCAGCGACGACGGGGGAGGCGGCGGCACTGGCATCCAGCAAGGGCGTCGCACCTGCGGCCCGGCGAAGCGGCAAGACGACGGGGAGGCGCAGGCCCGCGGCTGGCTCGGCGATGCTATGAGGCGATGGCGAGGAGGAGAAGTGGGAGGCGAGCCAGCGAGGGGGGGATGGGGGTCGGGCTCCAGGGGGGGTTCGGGTGGAGCGAGACAAGCGAGCGAGAGATGGGGATCGCGCGCGATGGGATCGGGCCCTAGCTCGATGCGCTGCGATGCTGATAGTGGCGGCGGCTGACGAGAACGAGAGGGAGAGATGAGAGGAGGGAGGTCGGGCCTAGGGTTCGGTAAGGCCGGCTGGGCCTTGAAGGCAAATGGGCCGCGGCTGGAGGAGCAGGTGGGGGCAGCTGGCTGTTGGGCTCTTCCCTTTTTTCCCAACTCCTCTCTCTGCTTAACAAGTAAACAGAGGGACTAAAATAAATAAATAGAGAAGGGGTGTAGAAGAAGGATTAGAGCAGGAGGCCATTTTTCTTGGACTCATAAAAATATGAGGAATTTTAACAAAATGGCCTGAGGTTTATAGGGGAAGTAAAAAACCCAAACAAGTTGAAAATAACTCGACATGTTTGAATTTATAAACCCATTCAAATGAACTCCATATGAGTTGAAATTATAGGAGGTGACCCTACACACTAGATGTGATTTATGGGCAGATTTCGAACATTTATGGAGAAAGTAAAATTGCGACCCAATTTTACTAAAATGCTTCAAAGGAAGAAATGAAGTTGAGTTGGATAAAAAGAAATTGAAGAATGGTGCAAATGTGTTATAGGTGATTCCAAGGAATGGAATATTTATATAGCTCCATATTTATTAGGAGGATATGTTATAAAGAGAAGTCACTCTTCCCTCGATTTAAATGGACCGAAGGTCCACACGTTTTATTTAGAAATGCAAAAGAATTTTGACATGATGGCATGATGTCATGATGCAATGCAAAAATAAATAACACAAGCACAAATGAAACACATGGGAGAACCCGGAACATCTGGAATCTTCTGGGACGTCGGTGTTCGGGCGTCACAACTCTCCCACACTAACAGAGGATCTCGACCCGAGATCCTGGAGATGGCACCGGATAAAAACGTAAAAGAAGAGGTAAAAACAAGTTGCTTCTTTGACCAACGAGTGAAACCACGAACCTTGAGAGCTTAAACAAGTTGAATAAAGAATACGTTGGAGATGAACGAAGATGAAAACACTCCGTTAGAAAAGAGGAACAAGGAACATTATGAGAACCTTGTAGGTTGAAAGACATGAAACAAGAGCTTACGAACCAAAAGAATATGAAACTGCAACGGTATAGCCAAAGAATAAGAATGACATAATTTGGACAGCACTCCGACTGAAAATGGAAGGAATTAACATGAACTTGAGGAGATGGTATGATACTTGATGAAATCAACAACACATTGCCTCCGAAACAATTAAAAGAATGGCACAATGTTAAGAAAGATTTCAGATAGCACTCCGATTGAAAAGATAGGCAAAACTTGATAAGATGAGAGAATTAGAATGGAGGACACAACATTCCTGTTCAATGGACTAGAAAAGAAAAGAACATGATCTTGATATGACAACATGATGGTTCGAAGAGAGCAATATCACAAAGCCTCTGGAACAAAAATGGAGTAAAGAGATCGAAGAAGATGAACATCTTCGACTATAAATGATTTTGAAAGCATCCTTACGAAGAAGGGTTGAATGGGGTTGATGGAAAATCAACAACGAAAACGAATAAGCTTGATGTGGGCTTATGGAAAACATCTCAAAATTAAGAGGTGACAACCAGCCACTTACGAAAACATTTGATTGTGAGATCAACAAGGAGATGATAAAATTATTTCACCGGAATGATAAATGAAGAACTTGGGTCATTTATAAGCACCATAATTAGCAACAATCCTTAGGGAAAGCTTTTAGGTGAATTATAACCCAAGATGACTCCAACGAATAATTGAAGGGTTGAAAAGATCTCCTGAACAAGGAAAATGATGGTTTTAAATATCTCATTCTTGATAAGTCGTGAATCATAATCCATGAAGGGATTGTCAAGAATGACATAACACCATCTGAAAAGATAAGGTAGAAAGGATTGCAATTGGAAAGCATGATGAAGAATGCTTGAGCACCAACAAGAATCTTGATGAAGACTTCGAGGATGAATTAAATGATGATGAACCACCATAAGAACTCCGGTAATGAAAAACATGTGAAGCGAAAGATGAAAAGAATAAGATTCAAGGCCTGCGATGAATTAGATGGAGCTTTGAAATGATATAATTGAAATAACTTGAAGCTCCGGAAAACAAGATGAACAACTTAGGACCGAGAATATGATATGATGAACAAGCTTTGGAAAAAAGAGATTAATCACTTCGAGGAAAAGAATAAGATTTATTGTATGCTTATCCTTGATCAAAATAAATTGATGACCAGCAACGGATTTGGCCTACTACTTATTCTTCTTGAAAAGGATTGGAGAGAGATATAGCCAAACTTGAGAATATTCTTGAACGACTCACCGGTAGGATTATGAAAAGAACAAATGAATTAATACGATAACAACGGAAGAGCAATCTTGAAAGAACCACCGTAAGAATATGGAGACGAACGAAGAGACATAAATGAAGAATATTTGGAGGACAAAGTTGAAAACTGAGAACAAAGAAATATTCTGAATTGATGGCCTTCGGAGGATCACAAAGAAAAGAATTCATGAAATGCTTCGGATGGGTATGAAAATAGTTCCTCACAATCGAAACAATAATGAGGATGGCATGAAGCTAGAACCACGAATCTTGGAAGAACGGATAAGGATTCAAGAGGAACTCGTCTTCGGGTCTTCCAAATCTGAGAAGACGATGAGATACACCACCATGGATTGTATAGGCCCTCCATAATGAAGAATTAAAAGGTTGAACCAATGATGAAAAAGAATTTGAAAGCGATCTTGGAGAAGGCATGTGACTGATGGGAATCATTCTTATGTCACGCTTTGAAAAGAATTTTTAGAATAACTCCGGAAAAAATTAGAAGAGTCAGGTAAGATCCTGGAAAAAGACCTGTGGGTTAGGGCCCACTAAAGAAATCGCCGTTGAAAAAGATTGCTGAAGAGATATTGCACCGGTTGAATTAAATGGCTTGAATAAGATGATAATCCTCAAAATAGCTTGAACGGATTAAGAATGGAAACGTGAATCTTCTGAGATACCTTGTACACACCGGATATGGATAGGAGAGTTGAATGAATAAGAGAGCCTTCGGATAATAAATTTCAACATGGGAAAACATGTGAAACAAAAAGGAAGAGATATGATCATGACCGAAGCTTGAATTTAATCCCCCAGAGAAGAAACGAGAATAGAGAATGAAAAAAAGACTTGAAGCTCTTGAGCATCTTCACGATAAATCACCGGATAAGAACATTGAAGGAAATGAATGAAGAAACATCACATGAATAAAATGGATATTTCATTTGAGAATTTCTGGCTCCATAAAGAAAAAAGGGGGGAGGGCGGGGAAAACAAAGACAACTTGAGACGAACAAAATGGACACCGGTTGAAAAAGAATTTAACATGACCATCTTGATGATTAAGAAGGACTAGCACTCTCATATAAATATGAGAACACCGCTTAGGAAATGTATGGAATCGACATTTGACATCGAAGCAACTCGAGTACCAGAATCAAAACAAAAACAAAGGATAGATATGTTGCAACATTATGTTCACAATATCATTCGAACAGAGAATTGAACGAATGAATTCTGTAGGTACATCAGCTTGTCGAGAAGCCACTTGAGAGAACAAAAGGTAAATAAAAACAACAAGGAGAAGATAGAACAAATACAAGATAGAAGCTTCGTTCCACATGTTCGTGCTGAAAGCTCATGGAACGTGTTACGAAAGGGTTTTGCAATCCCCGGATCAGCATAGCCAAGGACCCTTTAAGATGCAACTCCCGATTGGAACAACGCCCATAAACCACTTCACTAGATGTTGAACCCCGAACTCCATATCATGCATTCGTTTGAAGAATGCCTACGAACTACTGGATGAACCCACCTATTAATTTCCGAAAGTTTCCAGTTATGCAATCAGGTGTTGGGGATACAGGGGAAGCATCGCGCACTCAACTCTAATCCTACATCCAGCTGTATCCACCCTTCAACACATAACCAGTTATTTCCGGAAACCGTTTACCTCGGACCTTCGAAATGAATCTACTATACAAGCTATGGCAAAACTCCCGAACTACCTCTCCAGTACTGGTTGATGTCGGCGTTATCTTGACACTAACCGCATAGGAGAGTTTTCGATGTCGGTCGTCTTAAGTATTCCAGAACTGATGCGATATATTTTTGACGAGAACACCTCGGAGCTCAACTCCCCGGGACACTGCCACAACCCCTAATGACAGGAGGCATCGAGAACAATGTTCTCGTCACAAAGACATCGGAACAATCCAAACAATACTCGCGTGATCCTAAAAAAAATTGGTGAAATTTTGAGAGTAGAAGAGGCAAGTAATCGTCAGGAGTCCTCACCAGAGTTAAAAGAGACGAGGAGCAAACGGAAATCCTACTCTCCGATATATATATAGGACTCAAAACATTTTCAAGTGTGTGCCTAGACTCAACCGTCAACGATTCGATCAATCAGTGGGCGCTCCTAGGTCGGAGAAGGCTCTGAATACCAACTTGTAATGCCCAGGATGGGACTATACCTCCTACGTGTCGAGTCACGACTTAAAGGTATAAGCCCATTCTGGAATGATCTCAAGTTTGATATCTTTGCATGACTCATGTAAAAATAGGGATGAAATTGCAAAAGGATAGTTGGCTTACACTCACCACGTCACACAATACATTACATAAGCATAACATCATCCAAAACATCACAACCCGACTACGGGTGAAGATCCAAATGAAAGATACCAAAAACATAAAGCCACAGGTCTGAATCGCCCCTAGTAGAAACCACTACTGATCGTCGAAACACGTCACATACATACGGCCACTCTCTTCATCGAGCTCCCAGTGAAGTACTTGAACCAGCTCCTGCATCATTCTTGGCTGAACCTGCATCTGGTGTTGTAGTATCTGTGAGCCACTAGGACTCAGCAATCCCATAACCATGGGTATCAAGACTAGCAAAGTTTTATGGGTATGGAAGAGGGTAAAGTGGTGAGGTTGCAGCAGCGAGTAAGCATAATATGGTGGCTAGCTTACGAGTACAAGAATAAGATGAGCATATACGCAAACGGTCGCAAACTAGTAATGATCGCTAAAGATCCTGAACTACCTACGAGTCAAACATAACCCCACCGTGTTCTCTTCTCAAAGTGAAAAGAGACAGTCACGGTTACTCACACAGTTGTGTGTTTTACTTCGGATCCTCTGTCAAGTTTTCTACAACCGGACATTAACAAATTCCAATCTGCCACATAACCGCGGGCACGGCTTTCGAAAGATCATAACCCTACAGGGATGTCCCCACTTAGCCCATCACAAGCTCTCACGATCAGCTGAAGTGATAAATATAATATCATCACCCCTTATCTTAGGGAAATCCGATCAGGCTCGGCATCCCGGTGCACAAGACATTTCGACAATGGTAAAACAAGTCCAGCAAGACCTCCCAGCGTGCCGACACCCTGATAGTAGCCGCGCGTATCTCGTCTCAGGCCACGTCCGGATGGGACAAGCTACGAGTAAAATCAGCCCTCGGGTTTCCCCAAGGTGGCCCCGCAGGTTTCCCGTTTGGGACCAACACCATCAGCACTGGCCCCCCTGCTATGTAGAAAAGAATCTCCAAGGAGCGTTCCCCTTATGCAATTTAATTAATTAATTAAGTTATTATTATGAGCAAATTAAAACCAATGTTGGGCCTTGCTGGAGGAGTTTTATTCAAAGACGAAGTGTCAAGGGGTCCCCATATACCCAACCGTGTAAGGAATGCAAAATCAAGGAACATAATGCCGGTTTATCGGCGCCTAAGGTGGCATGAGTGGAACAAAACACCGAGCAAAAGGCCAAGCCTTCCACCCATGCCCAGTATATAGGTGTGTTAATGTATATATAGCATATTATGATATTCCAACAACAAGTTCCCTCCTGGAACGATCTTCATCTTCACCTGCAACTAACAACGCTATAAGAGGGGCTGAGCAAGCGGGTAACATAGCCAAACAATGGTTTTGCTAGGAAGGTTTCAAAGGTTAGAGGTTTCATGGCAACAAGGAGAGGCTGACAATAAGAATGGTAGTGCGACATATAACGATAGCATCGAGACAACTAAGCAAAGGCAATGATAGTAAAGGTATCCAAGGGTATGGTCATCTTGCCTGAGATCCCGCAAGGAAGAAGAACGGATCCATGAAGAAGACGAAGAAGAAGCCTTGAAGAAGAACCACGGGTAGACGAACGAATCCTCACAACGCAACGGAACAAGCACTAATGAGAAGCAGCAAGCAACATGGTAAACACACAACACAAGAACATGACATTATGCTCAACCAGGTATGATGCAAAACAAGTCTACATATGAAGCACAACAAGTCTATACAGGAAGCACAACATGGCAAGGTAGGAAGCACAGAAAAACAACACAAGTCTATATAATGCAATACATGGCAAGGTATGATGCATGACAAGTCTATACAGGAAGCATTACATGGCAAGGTAGGAAGCACAGAGAAACAACACAAGAAACATGACAATAAGCTCAAGCAAGTATGATGCAAGACAAGATTAAATGTTTGTTAACATGGCAAGAGGTGAAGCATAATAAAACTACAATATTTAGGTATTTTAAATGAGGCCGGAAACTACAACAACAATTCCGAAAAATTCCCATATGCATGTTTAGCAATTTTAAGCAAACAACAATTTAACACTCAAAGGTTGTTATCATGATGCGGATGACCTGATCAAGTTTTATGCAATTTTTAGTTAAAGGTTGACATGAGAGATATGAAGCACTTGTCACCGTGGTGGAAAGGGGTGCCACGGCGACGATAGCCAAAAGGTGCCACGACACATATCGGTATCGGCAACTCGTGGAGAGACCGGTGCAACAGAAAAGGTGGCGTGAGCGTGAATGCAAAGACGGTGGGGTGCTCCCGGTTCCCACTTGACAACGACAGGGCAATCGAGGGTCACAACGGACACGATGCAGACATCCGATTCATCTCATACAACACATGCAGTCCACGGGTCATCGTCTCGGGGTTATACCTTCGGAGCGTTTGTTTCGGGACGGTTCAAGGTCATAGAGGAAGTAGTGGAAGTAGTCGTGCACGTTTTGTTTCGGAGAGGGAAGTAGTCGTTCTCGCGGCGGTAGTGGTACATGCCCGTAGTTGAACTTGACGGGTCGACGCGGTCGTCGTGGGAGGTAGAGGTACACGTTTTGTAGATGTTCAAGTTCCCGTAGATGTTCGGTTCGTCGAGGTACTTGTCGCGTCGTAGGGGTAC
The DNA here is from genome assembly GCA_902687465.1 of Secale cereale. Lineage (NCBI taxonomy): Eukaryota > Viridiplantae > Streptophyta > Magnoliopsida > Poales > Poaceae > Secale > Secale cereale. The sequence goes on from LR738709.1 coordinate 145,822,673, forward strand.
TCGTGGAATCCGTGTAGTCGAACTTGAAGGTCATCGACGTCGTGGTACTTGAGGTCTCGTTCTTGCGACGGTAGTGGTACACGCACGTAGACGAACTTGACGGTTCCGAGGGCTCCGGCCACCATGGTACTTGTTGAAGTCCACGTCGGATGTAGTCGTACATTTGGAAGAGGAACTTGGCGCGTCCAAATCTGCGGGCGGAGGGACTCGTTCCCGATGGCGACGGAGGTCGAGGACTTGGCGTTCTTGGCGGTAGAGTGCCCTGCAGACGAACAGGGGCGGCACATGGGATGGCACCAGCGACGGGCTGGACTTGGTGCAAGGGAGGCCGATGCGCTGGGGTCGCGCGCCGGCGATGGTGACGCCGTTGATGGTGACGGGGAGGCGGCGAACTGGAGATGATGCAGAGGCGAGGCGGCTGACGGCCAGGGAGGAGCTCGGGGCTCGGGCGCGTCCAGGGCGCTCGAGGCTACAGGCGCGGAGGAAGAGGCGGCCGGTGGGGAGACTCACGACGGCGGCGGGCGTCCATGGCGGTGCGGCGGTGAGGCAGCGACGACGGGGGAGGCGGCGGCACTGGCATTCAGCAAGGGCGTCGCACCTGCGGCCCGGCGAAGCGGCAAGACGACGAGGAGGCGCAGGCCCGCGGCTGGCTCGGCGACGCTACGAGGCGACGGCGAGGAGGAGAAGTGGGAGGCGAGCCAGCGAGGGGGAGATGGGGATCGGGCTCCAGGGGGGGTTCGGGTGGAGCGAGACAAGCGAGCGAGAGATGGGGATCGCGCGCGATGGGATCGGGCCCTGGCTCGACGCGCTGCGATGCTGATAGTGGCGGCGGCTGATGAGAACGAGAGGGAGAGATGAGAGGAGGGAGGTCGGGCCTAGGGTTCGGTAAGGCCGGCTGGGCCTTGAAGGCAAATGGGCCGCGGCTGGAGGAGCAGGTGGGGGCAGCTGGCTGTTGGGCTCTTCCCTTTTTTCCCAACTCCTCTCTCTGCTTAACAAGTAAACAGAGGGACTAAAATAAATAAATAGAGAAGGGGTGTAGAAGAAGGATTAGAGCAGGAGGCCATTTTTCTTGGACTCATAAAAATATGAGGAATTTTAACAAAATGGCCTGAGGTTTATAGGGGAAGTAAAAACCCAAACAAGTTGAAAATAACTTGACATGTTTGAATTTTTAAACCCATTCAAATGAACTCCAAATGAGTTGAAATTATAGGAGGTGACCCTACACACTAGATGTGATTTATGGGCAGATTTTGAACATTTATGGAGAAAGTAAAATTGCGACCCAATTTTACTAAAATGCTTCAAAGGAAGAAATGAAGTTGAGTTGGATAAAAAGAAATTGAAGAATGGTGCAAATGTGTTATAGGTGATTCCAAGGAATGGAATATTTATATAGCTCCATATTTATTAGGAGGATATGTTATAAAGAGAAGTCACTCTTCCCTCAATTTAAATGGACCGAAGGTCCACACGATTTATTTAGAAATGCAAAAGAATTTTGACATGATGGCATGATGTCATGATGCAATGCAAAAATAAATAACACAAGCACAAATGAAACACACGGGAGAACCCGGAACATCTGGAATCTTCTGGGACGTCGGTCTTCGGGCGTCACAAATTATCATGAAAAAGGAAATATGATAATAATCCTTTTATTATTGCCTCTAGGGCATATTTCCAAAGGACCCTCCCGGTGGACTCCCGGAACCCCTTTGGTGGTCCCGGTACAATATCGGCAATCCCTCGAACACTTCCGGTGACCATATGGTGATTTCCCATATATGAATCTTCACTTCCAGACCATTCTGTAACTCCTCGTGACGTCCGGGATCTCATCCGGGACTCCGAACAACATTCGGTAACCACATACAATTTCCCATAACAACTCTAGCGTCACCGAACCTTAAGTGTGTAGACCCTACGGGTTCGGGAACCATGCAAACATGACAGAGACATCTCTCTGACTAATAACCAACAGCGGGATCTGGATACCCATGTTGGCTCCTGCATGTTCCACGATGATCTCATCGGATGAACCACGATGTCGGAGATTCAATCAATCCTGTATTCAATTCCCATTGTCTACCGGTATGATACTTGCCCGAGATTTGATCGTCGGTATCTCTATACCTTGTTCAATCTCGTTATCGGTAAGTCTCTTTACTCGTTCCGTAACACATCATCCCGTGACCAGCTCCTTAGTCACATTGAGCTCATTATGATGATGTCTTACCGAGTGAGCCCAGAGATAGCTCTCCATCACACGGAGTGACAAATCCCAGTCTCGATCCGTGCCAACCCAATAGATACTTTCGGGATACCCGTAGTGTACCTTTATAGCCATCCAGTTACGTTGTGGCGTTTGGCACACCCAAAGCATTCCTACGGTATCCGGGAGTTGCACAATCTCATGGCCTAAGGAAATGATACTTGACATTAGAAAAGCTCTAGCAGACGAACTACACGATCTTGTGCTATGCTTAGGATTGGGTCTTGTCCATCACATCATTATCCTAATGATGTGATCCCGTTATCGATGACATCCAATGTCCATGGTCAGGAAACTGTAACCATCTATTGATCAACGAGCTAGTCAAGTAGAGGCTCACTAGGGACATGTTGTGGTCTATGTATTCACACATGTATTACAGTTTCCGGTTAATACAATTATAGCATGAACAATAGACAATTATCATGAACAAGGAAATACGATAATAACCATTTTATTATTGCCTCTAGGGCATACAATAATAATTTTTGTTTTCTTGGTGATTGCTCCCATGCGAAGTTGTTCTGGGAACAGGCTTTTGCAATGTTTGATCTTCGAAGACCACGCTTGCACCCGGATACATGGTCCCGTGACATCTTATGTGATGGGAGGTTCTCTAATGTTCAAAGGGCTCAAATGATCTCCGTAATGTGGTCCATATGGCACTCGCAGAATAGAGTTACTCATGATGATGATCAGCTTTACCCTTTTATTTTGGTGAAGAGAATTCGAGAGGATATAGCTTTACTTGATATGCCTGACTCGCATGCTTCGATACTCCCGGGTTATGGCTGGATACCTCTAGAGTTGGGAATCGTTAAGATAAACACAGATGCGGCTGTGAATGTGGACTCCAATAAGGTGGGTGCGGGAGGTGTAGCCCGATCCACAAATGCCTTGTTGGGTGTTTGGAGCAAACCCCATCTGGGGATTTGGGATCCTTTCATAGGGGAGACTTTGGCGCTGTGTGATGGAGTTATCTTTGCTAATCTACGTGGCTTCTCCCATGTGATCATGGAAACAGACTGCCTGGAGATTGTTAATCTCTGGAACACTCGTCACAATAGCCTTTCGGTTGTGGCACCTTTACTTTTGGAAATTGGAGAGCTAGCTTCCTCTTTTTCTTCGTTTGTGATTCAACATGTAAGAAGATCAGCCAACGTACCGGCCTACCTTTGTGCTAAACATGCATGCACATTGTTGGTTACCGAGAGTTGGACTGGATCTAGACCCTCTTTCCTATTCACCAGCCTTATGGCTGATGATGCTAGGAGCTCTTTCATTGAATAAAGCTCTCAATTGGTACGCAAAAAAAAACCTCAGCTCAAACCTACCAGGACTTGTATAGTAATCGAACACAAAGACCATTAATTGTGATCATTGGCCAGATGTTAATGTTAGTGTGATAAAAAGAGCAAGCGCGACCGACCACGCAAGCGAGTTTTCTTCCCTACCGTCCTCCAGTCAAGCCGTACTTTATTGCACCATTTCCGCAAAAGTATAGCTGGCCTTCTATATCTGTCATCCGAGAACATGCTGCCGAACCTACTACCAGACCCCACTTCCTTTCAAAGACCTGCAGGAAAGAATCGAAGATGCCGGCTGGCTGCTATAACCAGTAGCAAGGGCCCCGATCTTGATATATACGTAAACGAATGCAAGATCTGCTTCAGTGACGCTGTACACACTGTGCAGACTTGGACATGTCGTAGCTTGGAATAAAACCCTCATGCCCCTTCTGGTTCATCTCCTAATCGAAGGCGCGTAATGGTGAGCTTACAAAGCACACACCAGGAATTTGTTAATTTTTATTCTAGTGGATCAAGGGTATTTCTTTGATCTGGAAAAGGAAAACTGGTGGAAAGTGGGAGCACAATGTTATGATGGAATTATTGGCAATCATACTAGAATACAATCTTGAACCCGTAGGAAACTACAAGTGTAACCCCTGACACTAACATGCTTAGGATAAGTGGGAGGAATTAGCTTGGAATACCATGTTAGATAATCATCGCGTGTATTTGGGGGAAGTCACTCTAATTTTTTTAGAGGAATAACTGAAGTTTCTTAATAGGAAGGTTTAAATATGTCATCAACGCAGGTTATGGGTGGAAGAAATGCGGGAAGGAATAAACTCAACGAGGAAGAATAAATTTTGGGAACTTATTATCTTACCAAACGACCGCAAGCCCATTGTATGTGAGTGTTTTTTTAAAGAAAAATTGGCTCACTGGAATATTAATTATAATGTTACTCTTATTATTCAATTGTTTACACAAAGGGAAATATACTTTGTGGAAGTTCTTTCTTCGGAATTTAGGGAAAGAGGGAATAAAGACATGGTTTGCTAATTCAACATATTAATGTATGGTCTTATAACAAGCTTCACATCAACGGAATAGCAGGTCATATGATTTTCTAAATGAAGCAAGGTGGTCGTCTACAAATGTAAGTGTAAAGTATTTTGCATTATTATTGTATATGTTAACATTGTTCTTCTTGTTTGCAATGATAAAGTCACATTGATGGAAGTGTAAGCTTGGACATTTTCTAACTTTCATATGAAAGGCATGTTTGAAGCTTCCATTTTTTGGGAGTGGAAATACATAGGGAATGTTTTGATACATTTTTCTATGGAAAATTGCAAACTCGTTAAACTACCTGGATAAGGGGAATCATACTCAATGAGGAATTATCTTTGAACTCCTGTGGAAAAGGGGATACTAAATGTATCTTCTTTATACTATCAAACTTAGCTACCGGAATTTATTGATGCATTCAAGCAGTGGAAGGAAACATTTGACGCTAAGAAAATCGCATGCATCATATATGATCGTGGAATGTGCATCACAAGTTGTCACCTATATCAGAGCTTATGGTTAAAAGTAAATATAGTGAGGAAGCTACCATTGTATACACAAGGTGTGGAATGATTAAACTCAGGTACATATATTTCATTTATTTGTATAGTAATACTAATATGGTGCAGGTTCATTGGCTAGAGTCAGGAATTCTTTTCAAAACATGTTACCTATGGAATTTCATTTATTGGTTAATATGTTTCAGCCAAGTGGGAGATGTTGGATATTTATATGGCTTTCAACATTTACTCAACATGACTATAATTTATTTAACTCAATGTGGAATTATTCATATTATTAATGTTTGTGACGGGGAATAACTGATGTAGAATTTCAATCGAGGAACTAATACTCGAGGTGCCGAGGACGACTGTGATGGAATACAGAAAAAGAATTGATAGGGGTCAACTCTACTGGAATTTTATATGTACGTACGTTTTTTTTCGGGACATCACAAGGTGGAAGAGAGGATTGGCTCTGCAGGCCGTTGACCCACATGATTAAGATTGGAAGTTGATTTCACATATACAATCTAATTATGACGCATGACTCACACATGTGTGCTAGGGACTAGTATGTTTAGACTCGGAAAACTGACATGTTTTATTGTGGTTGGTAACATTATACAAGAGTCATACGGATCTTTCCAGAATCAGGTGAAATATTAAAACACCTGGAAGCGAAGTCTATAAACAGGTCTCTACCCTCTAGCCTCATAAGGGCATGTACAATGGTGGCATATGGATACAGATGCCCCATGACAAAAAATAATTTGAAGCATCTATGTTGATTTGTTCTCCCCAATGCAAGCTACTACTAGTGTGGCTCATCAAATAATAGAAAGTGACTTTCACTACATATGCATCCCTACTCTTTACTTCAACTTTTCCAACTTTATGCACCGGACCATATTTTTTCTCTCCAAGCACCCGCCTCCTGCAGAGGATCCCGCTTCTTCATCCGAACCTACTTTTTCTGTTATCCGATCCTACATGGCATATAAGGCATCACCCTGGGGCTATGCATTGGCCATGCCCTAATGCATCGTGAGCGGCACCACGGAAATCCTAGAGGATTAGAGGGTACACGGCATAGCCCACGATTTCTAACAAAGCACGTGCCGGTCGCGGGCGGCGACACGGGGCTCCTTCAGTGCGGGCGCGGCGGCAGAAGCTCGGCGAGGCATGGGCGAGCGCGGCGCGGAGCATCACCCAGCATGCTCACCGCTGAACCCTAGCAAGCGCGTACGCATTCAAGGTCATGGACGGTTCTCGCGTACGCATCTGATACGGAACGCGGTAAGTCGCTGCGTGCTAGCTAGCTAGCAAGTAAGCTAGCCCGCCCGCGGCATGAGTACTGCTAGCTAGCCAGCCCGCCCTGGGCAGTTTGGCCATGTGGCCGCGACGAGCGACGGGATGAGCGCGGGCGGGGCGAGGCGCGGTGACCGGCAGCGGGGCGCGGGCGGGTCCTGCGAGGAGTGGCGACCGCGACTGCGGGCTGGCGCGGTTGCAGCCACGCGGGCGCAGCAGCAGGACCGGAGCAGGGTGCAGGCGGGCAGCCCCGGCGAGCGAGCGTGGCGCGGCGGCGAGATGCCAAGGCGGGCGTGGATGCAGCGAACATTTTGGGGTGCTCCGACGCGTTGGGCACCTCCGATATAAGCCGTACATTTTGACCACATTGCCATCTCAAACGGACAAAATCCGGATAAAACGGACCTCCGGTTGGGGGTCGTGCGTTGGCCTGATATTCAAAAGAAAAAGACCGAATGGCCGCTCAAATGCCGATGGACGCATTCGGTCGCATCTGCGAGCACTGACCGGTCACTACTCAAATTGTGCCGTCCACATCCATGTATCTCATATTCATCCATACACAACCATGCAATGTTGATAAAAACAACGTAGATCATGAACGGACATATAAACCGAAATACAAATGCACAATCTGCTCATCAAAAGATCATATCCAGTTCTTCAAAAGATTGCCAAAGTTCACATAATGCACATAATACGACAAACAAGTTTAAACTACTATATCTGAAAACTTAAAATTAAAGTGGAGAAGGCATATCTTGATCACTTCCTCGTCGTCCCTCTCTCCCTCTGGTCGCCGCCGTAGCTGTAGGTATCGGCGATTGGTGGAGGATCGTCCGAGTTGTCGGACGAGACACCGTGGTCGTCGCTGGAGGAGTAGTCGGAGAGGATGATGAGTCCTTTGAGACCCCAGACGGCCCTGTCCTGCTGCCACATGAGCTTCATCAGTCGAGCCGCCTTCGCCGCCTCCTCGCGCTCGGACTACTCAATGGCAATCCGGAACACCTTGGCGTTCATCCGACGGAGCCGTCGAGCGTTCATATTCGCTGTCGTAAGCGATCGGAGGTAGACCCAAGCGAGGAGCCGCTCATCCTCGTCGGGCTCCACGCGACGGCACACAAATTTCTCCACCCCGCCCATCTCCCTTGCCCGTTGCCACACGCAACGGGGAGCGCGTGCCTCCGATTCTTGTGTGCGTGTCAGGGCCGGTGGGGTGGGCACAAGCACTCACCGCTGCCCTTGGGGGTAGCAGCAGCCGACGCGGGCTGGGGATGGCGTGGGGGAGGCGCGAATTGCGTCACTGGGTGTAGTGCATCAGATAAGCTTCTCTTCATATAGCTTTCTGTTTTTGTTGTTGTATTTGTGTAGGCCTAATGCTTTTCCTTTTTCTTTTTTACCCTAATTGTAAATGTACTCATAGATAATCAATAAAACTGTACCATGGGAAGTAATTCCCACAGGTTTGGTTTAAAATGGTTCCTGCCTAGTTTTGGGAACCTTTTAGATTGTTCTGAACTATTTTTTTACTAGTTTTCGGTTTACTTTCTAGTTTTTTGTATTTTCTGATTTTCCACTTTTTCCCCTTTTGTTCAAGGTTCATAAATTAAAATAAAAATATTTTAAAAATATATAGTTTCATTAAAAATATGGTATCTTTTACTCCCTCCGTTCCTAAATATTTCTCTTTCTAGACATTTCTAATGAACTACAACATACGGATGTATGTAGCCATATTTTAAAGTGTAGATTCACTCATTTTGCTTCGCATGTAGTCATTTGTTGAAATCTCTAAAAAAGACAAATATTTAGGAACAAAGAGAGTAAATTTCTAATTTTTAGATGTTGTTCACATTATAAAAAAAAGTTCCCATTTTTCAGAAAAAATGTTCTATTTTTTGTATACCAAATTCTCACAATTAACACACATTGTTCACATTCTCCACAAAGGTTAGAATTTTAAAAATTGTGAAAAATATAAGTGTTTTCCAAAGAGAACTTCGTAAGTTTCTTTTAATGTTTTTGACAATAAGAAAAAATATATTCTACAGTACAGAAGCCGTTACTTCACTATAATGGCCGGCCCATTCAAGGCACGCCCAGTACGTCGGGCTAGGCGATTCCTATTCGACGCTCGTGAGCGTCAAAAGTCAATCACTTCGCTGAAGGGCGACCTCCCACGCCCCACTTTGGGCCGGCCCAGGATCGCTTGCGTGTTTCTTCCTTTGTTCTGTTTCTTTGCTGTTTCTGTTTTTTTTATTGGGCGTTACAAAAATATATTCAGCCTATATTGAGGAAATGTTCATGGTATATTCACCAAAAATTTATTTATTCATAAAATTGTTCATCGTATATTGGTAATTGTTCAACAAATATAAATGTTCACTATGTTTTCGAAATTTGTTCAGTGTATATCACACAAATGTTCGACGTGTATTCGGAAATTGTTCAACATATATTACAAAATGTTCAATGCATTTTCTTAGAAAATTGTTCAATGTATATTCATATTTTTTCAAAAATGTTTATCATATAATACAAAGAGTTCAGCATGTATTCTTCAAAATGTTCATCGTATAATAAGAAAATGTTCAACATATATTTACGAAATGTTCAATGGATATTACAAAATGATTAATGTGTACTTTCAAAAGGGGTCCCATAGTTAAAAGCTCGCGCCTTGAATCTAGTACTAGAAGTCATCAGCTTAACTGGTCAGTGTATCTTGTTGATGAGAGGTAGTTCGTGAGTTCGATTGCCATTTTTACCACAGCTTTTGCGAACTTTTTTCGTATCCCAAGCTTGTTACTCCAAATGGACCGCCCCAGGCGGCCCATCCTTCCGCGAAGCTGGCTTGTTTTGACGCCCACGCGCAGCACATAGGGAGTCTCGTCGGGCTAGCAGGCGCCTTTAGCGCCCGCTACAGCCGTTTCTGCTAACAGGCGCATACCCCACTCGTCATGTTGGGCCGGCCCAGTTTTGACCTATTTCTTTTTTTAGAACATAGACGTCAGGGACATCCGGCTTTAAATTAATAAAGCCCACACAGGCAGCGTACTTAACAAACCAACGAAACCTCGAACACATAAGTTTTAGGAACCAACGCACTACACCAAAAGGATCATCGGAAGCTTAAGTGCAATACATGGTTAGACAGCCAAGATACGAGCACGCAGGCTCGGTAATGACACAACCAAAAGACGCCATCCATCCCTATGGAGCATCGGAGGTGGGCGACGGGGCTCGGGATGACGCGTAGACCGCTCGTAGACGCGCGAGAGCTTGGCGATGAAGATCAGAGTCCTGGAGTCTTCCTAGTGGTGCCCACGGCTGCAAGAACACGATGCATTTGAAAAGAATATCAGCCGAGTGGGAGAGAAAAACACCCTCCATAAAAAACTTGTTGCGAATCTACCACAGAGCCCACAAAAGAGCCGCCGCGCATGTCCACATGACACGACGCGCTGGCCCCTGAACCGAAGACAACAGGTTAACAAGCGCGACACGTGAGCGTGGATCCCAATCCACGCCTGCGGCTTCGCGAACCGCGCTCCAGGCAAAACGTGCCAAAGGGCAGCGGAAAAAGGCGTGGGCGTCTTCCGGAGTCACACACAACGCACACGGCCCTGAAGCCGGGCATTGCGCTTGGCGATGTTGATTGAAGTGGGGAGACGATCTTGACAAAGTTGCGAGAGAAAGACTTTAACTTTGATAGGGATCCGAGCCTTCCAAAGACCCGCGGCGGCCGAGGGCCCAGCCCCTCGCGTAAGCATCCGATACAAAGATTTGACTATGTATTTGCCAGAAGCCGAGAGGGTCCAAGACACCGTGTCCTCGGCGGGTGTTAAAACGACCTCTGAAATCAGAGCCCGAAGGCGATCCCAATCCGCCAATTCCGGTTCTAAAAGCTCCCGCCTAAAGAAGATGGCGGGAGGAGAGGTGCTTAGGGCGGAGGAAACTAGTTGGTTAGGTTCCACCGCGATGGCATAGAGTTGGCTAAACTCCGACCAAAGGGGTTGATGGCAGAGCCACACATCATGCTAAAAACGAGTCGATCGACCATTATTAACCGAGAACTTTGCACCCCTGGCAAAGAACGGTTTGAGGGATTGGATGGAATTCCAGAAAGGGGATCCTCGAGGTAGAGCCTCAAAAAAATTCCCATTTGGGAAATATTTGGCCCGTAACAGTTCCATCCATAGGCCATCCCCTCCCTGGGATAGCTTCCAGATCCATTTACACATGAGTGCAATGTTCATCAATTTAGAGTTGATGATCCCGAGGCCCCCCTGGGCCTTAGGTCTACACACTGCCTGCCATTTTACCAGGTGGTATTTTCGTTTCGGGCCCGCTCCCTACCAAAAGAAGCGAGACCGCGGAGTGTCCATCTTGGTGTGTACTCCATCTGCCAACATGAAGAGACCCATAGCAAACATTGGTAGAGACGAGAGACTGGAGTTAGTTAGGATCAGTCTTGCCCCTGAAGACATGAAGCGGCCCCTCCACGGGCATACCCTGCCCGCCACCTTTGTACACAGAGGTTCCCAATCGGAGATCGAGCATTTCTTCTCGGCAATAGGGAGACCTAAGTACGTAAAAGGTAGTTTTCCAAGTTTGCAATTTAACAAATTGGCTACCCTGAGGCTTTCGGCAGCATTCATCCCTATGGAAATAACTTCACATTTGTGGAAGTTGATTTTGAGATCTGACATAAGTTCAAAGCATAGGAGGATAGCCTTGACAGTTGCAATACTATGCTGGTCCGGTTCGAACAGAAGAAGCGTGTCATCTGCGTATTGAAGGTGTGAAAACCCCCCTGGGATCAAGTGCTCCACCACTCCCTTGATATGGCCAGCGGTGCGAGCTTTGTCTAGCATGGCTCCGAGAGCATCTGCCACAAAGCTAAACAACAGCGGCGAGGCCGGGTCCCCTTGTCACAGTCCCCGTTTGTTGCGGAAGAAGTGCCCTACTTCTCCGTTGACGGCAATCGCCATTTGGCCCCCCGAGACCAATTGCATCATGCGGTGGACCCAAACCGCCGAGAAGCCTCCATCCCTTAGGATTTGACGGAGGAACTCCCAGTTCACTCGATCGTAGGCCTTCTCAAAGTCCAGTTTCAGAAGGATAGCCGTGTGTCGCGCCGTTTTTAGTGAGTGCACAATCTCCTGGAGGACTAGCGGTCCTTCCAGAATGTTTCGACCACGAATAAAGGTCGTCTGGTTCCTACTAATAGTACGATGTGCAATAGGAGACAAGCGAGTGGAACATGCCTTAGAGCATATTTTAAACGGGACATTAATAAGCGCAATGGGGCGAGAGAGACGAATATTGTCAGCCCCCGGCACTTTGGGGATCAGGGAGAGGACCCCAAAATTAAGGCGAGAGATGTCTACACTACCGCGCATAAAACCATTGCAAACCTCGAAAATTGGCCCTTTAAGGGCTCGCCAAAAGCGTTTGAACATTGCCACTGGCCACCCATCTGGGCCTGGCGCAGTGTCAGATTTCATCCCCAAGGCCGCCGCGTCGATTTCCTCGGGGAGGAAGGCCAGCCCCAAACCCTCATTCTCTTCGTCCGAGACCCGCAACGCGGGATTTCACACATCTACCCGTAGCCGACCGCGAGACTCCTCCCTGGAGCCCATCAGCTGAATGTAGAAATCATATATATGACACACAATGTCCTGCTGACGCAAAAGAAGCCCCTGCTCGGATTGAAGCCTAAGGATGGCACACTTCCGACGACGACTGTTAGCGTAGACCTGGAAGTATTTAGTGTTCGCATCACCCTTGAGCGTCCAGTTTAAGCCACCGCGTCGACGCCAGTACTCCTCCTCTGCCCTGAGGAGAGATTCAACCTGGGCTTCCACCGCATACCTCCGTGCCCAGTCTTGCTCCGAAAAGCCGTGTGTGTCAGCTATCGTGTCCATGCGGGCCAGCTCCACTGTCAGCCGTACCCGGAGCAGCTTATCTTCGCGGCCCTGGTTGGCCCCCTAGCCTGTTAGGGCCGCGCGCATTGCTGCCCCTGCAGCAATCCAGAACTCCATCGGCCCGCGCGAGTGGCCGATCCGGGACACACATAGCTCCCACTTGGATAGGAAGATTTGGTCAAAATCTTGGCACTCAAACCATGCTGTTTCGAAGAAGAAACGTGGGTTACGTTTGAGCATGTCCTCCCCTGAGGATAGGATTAAGGGTATGTGGTCCGACCCTATCCTTGTTTCGGCATGCAAAGCACACAGAGGGAGAAAAACAAAAAGATTGCGAGATCTAGCATTCGAACCGCACAGGGCGAGTTCTGAGTGCAACGCAACAACAACCTGACCAACTCACCTGGTATGATTATGTACATGTTTTTCTGTCTTTTCTTCTTCTCCTCCTTTTCCTTTTTACTTTACTTTTTTCAAATTTGCAAAAAAAAAAAAAATCTTCATGAGTGTTTTCTTCTGCAAAATCGATGAACTTTTTTTTCGAATTTGATGAATATGTTGACAAATTCGATGAACTCTTTTTAATTTCGATGAACTTTTTTTAAAATTCCATGATTTTTTTACAATTTGAAAACTTTTTTAAATTTCAATGACCTTTTTTTCAAATTTATGAACCTTTTTTCAAATTCAATGAACTTTTGAAATTTGATGAACTTTTTTCAGATTGGATGAACTTTTTTCAAATTACACGAACTTTTTCAAATTACATGAACGTTTTTCAAAATCGGGTGAGCTTTTGTTCAAATTCGTGAACTTTTTTATGAAAAACGATTAACCTTTTAAAATCCGTGAACTTTTCAATTTTCATGAATTCCTATTTGAAAATCAAAGAACTTCTAAAAAAATTGCGAATTCCTTTTTAAGTTTACGTTTCCTTTTGTTTCAAGTAATTCGCACTGGGACTGATACAAGGGTTTAATAGCTCTTTTTTCGTATAAAACACACGAAGCTGATTGCATTGTACTCCCTCCGTTCCGAAATATAAGACTTTCTAAAGATTCCAACAAGTGACTACATACGAAGTAAAATGAGTGAATCTACACTCTAAAATATGTCTACATACATCCATATGTTGTAGTCCATTTGAAATGTCTAAAAAAACTTATATTCAGAAACGGAGGGAGTAGTGGTTACGTCGCTAAGACCGTAGACGTTTGGTACCGGGTTCGATTACCACGCCACACATATTTCTTGTGCTGTTTTTTTTTTATATATGCATGTTGATGTAGCGATGCTGGGCCGGCCCATGGTCGCACGCCTTCGAGCGCTAACTAACCTTACCGGCGCATAGGGCGCCGAAGAGGAGCTCTCGTCATCGTCGGACTACTATTATTGAACGCAAAGCGCGTCATCTCGGCCGAACGCGCAAGGGGCAAGTGGGTTGGCCCATTCGCAGTAGCAGCTCAGCTAATATACCATTAGTGAGTGGTCTACTGTTTCTCAAAAAAAAAGTGAGTGGTCTACTACTGTGCAGCAATATTATTTCTTCTGGCTTTACAAAAAACACGAAAATACAATAGAAAGTATAAATGTTTTTGTAAAATGTCTATTTAAAAAATGCGAACATATTTGAAATAATGTTACACACTTTTTGAAACAATAATTTTATTTGAAATTTGATTCTTTTGTGAATTTAGAATAAATAAATAAATTTCAAACATTAAAAATATTGAAATTCTTAAAATTTTAAAGATAAAAAACATTTTTTAAACAAAGACAATATTTGAAAAGACCAAATGTTTTTTGAAAACGTGAACAATTGTTAAAATTCATTTTTTTTAAACATGAAGAAATATTTAATAATGTGAATTGTTTTATATAATATGAACATTTTTAGGAAACATGAACAAATTTTGAACATTTCTTGTGATTGTTTAAAATAATAGAAACTGAAAAAAAACAAGTGTGGAAATAAACCGATTAGGAGCTGCTAGACAACGAGTTAGCTTTTGGACGTGATGAAGCACCTTTGGTTTCTTCGTGTTGACGATGAAATTCATGTTCTCCGTGTTGGCTTAGTTCCTCGTTCGGAAACAAGAAAACCGAGTAGCTTCCCTGCATGCAACCAAAACATATTTTTCTTGGTTGAGCTTGATGTCATAAGCTCGACGATTTTTGAATGTTTTCGCGAGGTGAGTGAGGAGATCGGATCCCTTAAACGACTTCATGACGATGTTCTTTACGTAATCATTCTGTTAATCTACTTGTGCAAACAAGTTTGAACCACACACTAATAAGTAGCACAAATGGCATTATTATATAACAGAAAGGCCCAAACCGAATTATGATGGTCATCTTTATCTGATCACTTTCTTTCATTCGGATTTGATGCCCGAATAAGTATCAAAGAAACATAATCCCTCGTAGTCAGAAGTGGACTCCACTATCTGATCAATACGAGGAAGTATGAAGTGGTATTTTGGACACAACCGATTAATGTTTTTAAAGTTGACACACATGCGCCAAGAGTTTTTCTTGGTCACCATGATTGGGTTTGGAAGCCATTCCAAGCGTGACACCTCTTTGATGAATCTCGCTAACAACAAATAAATAATCAAAGATCCCGCTAAATGCTATAAAGTGTCAGGAAGAGGTCTAAGATACACAGACAAATGTCTCAAAACACACGCAATAGAGGAAACAAATTGTTAACATATGTTATATAATTGTATTTGTACCGTCGCATATATGGTCTCTGTACTCTATACACCCACCGGAATCATGATCATGATCCTCTCCTCTAGATAATGACATGCGTGCCTACACCCACCGGAGTAGTTGAGGCTCCTTCTATTTGTACTCTATACACCGCTTTCAATGAATATAATGGTCGTGTACGGGATCCTAAACCTTAGCTTGGTGTCAGGCACCATCATGGTGTTCGACGAGATTTTATGCACTGCTGCATAAAATATATTTTTTAATGAGTTTTAATGCAGGCTGGCGAAGGCACGCCGGCGGAAAAACTACATCCAGACGCTGCACTCGGACCACGGTGTTGCCAGCACGGCAGAAGATAAGGAGCAGATGCTACTTTCCCACTTCCAAGACCATTTGGGCACCCCCACGCCACGGCGCTCAAGTTTAATCTGGGACAACCTCGAGATAACCTCGCATGATCTCTCGGAGCTCGATGCATCCTTCGAGGAGGACGAGATAAAAGACGCGGTTTTCTCGCTGCCATCTGTCAAAGCGCCTGGCCCAGACGGGTTTATTGGGGCGTTTTTTAAAACATGCTGGGAGATGATCCGGCATGACGTCGTTCAGGCAATCCTCCAGCTTGCTAATCTCCGTGGAGACGGTGCCTCCCTCATCAACTCAGCGAACATCATTTTGCTTCCAAAGAAAGCTGACGCTCGGGTGGTCGGAGACTACAGACCAATCAGTCTCATTCACAGCCTTTCCAAGATCTTCTCCAAGCTCCTCGCCAACAGACTGGCCCCAACTCTGCCAACGCTGGTCTCCAAATGCCAAAGCGCCTTCGTGCAGAAACGCTCCATCCACGACAACTTCTTGCATGTCCAAAATCTCATTAAGGACCTGCATCGGCGGAACATCCCGGGACTCTTCCTCAAGCTAGACATTTCAAAAGCCTTCGACTCCGTCAATTGGGCCTTCCTGCTGGAGGTCATGCAACGCTTCGGCTTTGGACAGCGGTGGCGAGATTGGATATGTCTCTCCCTGTCTTCCTGTTCTTCAAGAGTGCTGCTTAACGGAAACCCCGGAAGGATGTTCAGACATGCAAAGGGCCTCCGTCAGGGCGATCCGGTATCCCCGATGCTTTTCATCCTGGCCATTGACCCTCTCCAGCAGATCCTACAGCTCGCCTCCCGACGAGGCATCCTTAAGCCCATTTGTGCAAGAACGGCCAGATGTAGGATCTCCCTATACGCTGACGATGCATGCATTTTTGCGAACCCAGACAAGGATGAGCTTCACGCGATTTCTGCAATCCTGAAGACCTTTGGGGAGGCAAGCGGACTGATCACAAATTTGAGCAAGACCGAGGTCTTCCCGATCAGATGCGCCGGCATTGACCTCCAGGATGTGCTGTCGGTCTTCCCTGCCAAGATCGCCACCTTCCCGGGACGCTACTTGGGGCTCCCCCTGCATTACCGCCGCCTTAAAGGGGTTGATCTACAACCCTTCATCGATAGGTTCGCTGGCAGACTACCAGGATGGAAAGGAAAGCTTCTTAACAAGCCTGGCAGGGTGGCACTCGCTCAGTCAGTCCTCACGGCCATGGCCACCTTTCATACCACAGCTCTCAACTTGTCGAAGGGGACGATTAGAAAGATCAATAAAATCATCCGGTCCTTCATCTGGGAAAAAGAGGACCAATCGCAGACCTCGGGAGGCCACTCCCTTGTTAACTGGAAGACTGTCTGTCGTCCAAGGAATTTGGGCGGTCTTGGGATCATGGACCTGGAGAGATTTGGCCGTTCCCTACGCCTCCGGTGGCCGTGGCTGCAATGGACTGACCCAGAAAGGCCATGGGTGGGATCGGAGCTGCCATGCGACCAATCAGATATGAGCCTTTTTCGCGCATGTACCTCAATTACGCTGGGCAATGGGCAGAAGGCGCTGTTCTGGCAGGACAATTGGATCGGTGAAGGCCCGCTCAGGCTTCTTACTCCGGAGCTCTACAAAATTGCCTCAAGAAAGAACAGATCAGTACACAAAGAGCTCATGAATGAGAACTGGATCAGGGCGGTGGCCAGACTGCAGACCATTCAACAACTGGGAGAATTTGTGTCTCTCTCCAATCGCATTAGTCAAATCACCATCCTCCCTGACCAAGAGGACACCATTCACTGGAATTTAACCACCTCGGGGACATACTCGGCCGCCTCTGCCTACGGCGCGCAGTTCCTTGGCTCCTACTCACGTTTCGACACGTCCAAAGTCTGGTCCGCAAACGCTGAGCCCAAGTGCAAGTTCTTTGCTTGGCTAGTCCTACATGGAAGAATCCTCACTGCGGATATGCTGGCTGTGAGGGGATGGCCTCACGAGCCCAGATGCCTGCTTTGTCTTCAGCAGCCTGAAACGACAACTCACCTCTGCAAAGACTGTCCCTTCACGGTCGCGGTCTGGAACCAGGTGAACACTTGGACTAACGAAGGAGTTCCCATCTCGGGCTTTCTCCCGGAGCCGGGGAACGTGGCAGACTGGTGGGACAAGACCCTCAATTCCCAGACCAATCAGGTGCGCAAGAGGCGTAGTGGAAGAATCATCTACACGATATGGTCCATATGGAAGGAGCGAAATAGGCGGGTTTTCACTGGTCAAAGGCTGACGCATCGTGAGGTGGCGGCTCTAGCCCTAGACGCACTCAATCAGCGAGACCTGGCGTTTGCGGGCAGCCTGCCAACCGCAGGCATTGGTTAACCTAGTTTCTAGTTTGTTCTTCTCGTGGTTTCTGCGACGTTCCCTAAAAACGCTCGCCCCTCTGTAAATTGCGTTTTGTCGCCTTCCCTTCTTTAAGAAAAAGGCAGTGCTCCTGCCGGTTCCTCGAAAAAAAAAATACTATGGCCTAATTAGCATAGCACATAATTGCATGGTACATGCACGCACGTATGTGCTCAACACATCAATTTGCATGGAATCATGGGGGCAGCTAATACGTGCATGCACATGTCCTGGCCGTGGCTGGGTGTAGTTGGTCTAGTTTCATATACGCGTATGTATTCAGGTATCAGGACAGGCGGCAAGCACGCACTCATACATACTGACTACATACATGTATTTTTTTGTTGTATGTACGTATCTAAGAATCTGTGGCGGTCCGGCAAGTGTCTATACGCCTCCGAGTATACCCGCTATACTTAGCTATCCTATGATATTGATATGGGTTTGAACGTCATGCGTACATGGAAGGTGAAAAGAAGAAAAGGAAAGATCAGCACATCCTTGTACGGCACGACGGATAAGTCTTTGAATCGGGTATGCTTCAGTTTATTTCCTTTTTCTTTGTGCAGGCTTGGACATCAATCAAGAAAAATAATAAAAGGAAGAAAATCGGCGGCCGTTGCCCAAACCTCCCATCCTATAAATATAGGAGCGCCGGGGAGGAAAGGGGGCACACGTCCCTGGCCAGAAATTCACGCACGCACCGGGCAGAGACGCGTCTGTTGGCGGCTTCAAACCCAAGTGCAATGGAGGACGCGCTTACGGCGGTGTGGTGGTCGATAGGCCACCGGCGACGGCATGCTAGATGATGCGTAGAGGACGCCGCTGACAGTAGGTGCACTATGACATGGAGGCGAGCTCGCCATGCATGCATGTGCAACAACCCTCTTGGTACGTAGTCTTTTTCTTACCAGGTTTCATGGAGGAGGAGACACGCCCATGGCGGCGTCGCCAAAGTGGAACTCAAGCACGAAGGAGGACGCGCCTGCGATGACCGTGTAGGCCCTGTCTTGCGGCGACAAGCACGCCTAGAGACTCCAGGCAAAGATCAGAGGCGAACGAAATGAGGATGGCCGACGCAACAATAAACACAACCGAGGAGACGACGGCGCGTCCGCGACCGCGTGTTTGCAAACCATGCACCAGATGTGATGAGCCTAGGAGGAAGAGATGTCGGCCACAGCGGCGGCCTACCCTCGGCGAGGATGCAGGCGCCCGAGGAGATGACGAAGAGGGAGCTGATCAAGCCCCACTGACTAATTTTATTTGTTATTGTGTATTTTATTTATCTATCAGATGATGAACATCCATCCAAGGACGTAGCCACAGAAGGGGACGCGCCGAGGCGGCAGCGTCGAGCAGAGGAGAAGAACTCACCACGTCACAGCTAGCCGGCAGAAGAGCACGTTGCAGCGACACACCTATGCAGCCAACACACCAAGACACACAGTGCCGTGTCTCGCTGAGGCAAGAGACGCGCCCTGCTTGCAGCGTCGAGGAGAAAGGATGCGCCCATGGTGGTGGCAGTGCACCGAGCAGCGGCGCGGCAACTGCGATGCACAGATGAGGAGTGTGTGCTCCAAGCGGGAAACCGAGCATTCACGAGGGCGCATGCACCACGTGCACCAGCGCTGCAATAATCTTTCTTTTCATATGTGTTATCATCTATTTTGCAGAATGACCTCCGCACGACGCGCCTAGAAGAGGTGGCCTAGGACGATCCAGCACTCTTCTCAGAGTTGAGGAGGTGAACGACGCGTCTAACGGAGGTGGCCGCAGACGAAGAGGTGCTCTTCTCGTACAGGTGTTGTCGAGGCGGCGGACGACGCGTCCAATGGAGGTGGCGGCGCAAGAAGAGGCACTCTTCTCGTACCAAGTGCTGTCGAGGCGGTGGACGACGCTCCAAGCCCATTGCCAACATCATCAACACAGTCCCGCAGGGGATTGCGGTGTGGAGCACGCAAGGAGGACGTAGGTGTGGCGCTCGTCGGGGACGCCGTCGACGTCTGCTTCGTCAAGCTGGTTCCCAGAGGCGTGGAAGCTCACGAGGATGCCGCCGACGTGCCGCGGTGGATGGACGGAGCTCGCTAGGACGACGCATGTCGTCTTCTTTATCAAGCTTGCACCATGGAGGCTCGCGAGGATGCCGCCGTCGTGCCGCGGTGGATGGCGACACGGAGCTCGCCAGGATGACGCCCATCGTCTTCTTCATCAAGCTGGCGCCACGGAGGACAAAGGCGTGGAGGCTCGCGAGGATACCGCCCCCATGTCGTGGTGGATGGTGCCACGGAGTTCACCAAGACGATGCCAATCTCAACATCATCCAACCCGTACCACATAGGATCGTGGCGTGGAGCTCGCAAGGAGGACGCCACCAACGTCAACATCATCAAGCTGGACCCCGGAGGCATGGAGCTCGCTGGGATGCAACCGTGTGCCGCAGAGGACAACGAGGACATGGAGCTCGCCAGGATGACGTCCATAATCAACATCATCAAGCTGGTGTCGCGGAGTATGGAGTCGTGGAGCTCGCGGGACGACACCACCGATGTCTACCTCGTCAAGATGGAGCCCGCGACCCGAAGCCATGAAGACGACACACGCCCTCGGTGCTGCCTACAACACGGAGCCCGCTATGCGAAGAAGAGGCGCTATGTAATGACATAGCTTTACCAACCCTTACCACGGTCCCGTGAGGTGTGCCCTTCTCTTGGCGGACCGCCTTAAACTCGGCGTCCAGTCGAGACGAGGTACCACTACATGGTGCTATTCGCCACACGGAGCCCATGAAGACGAGGCGTGATGGCGAGGAGGCGACGTGACTTCACCAACACTAACTCCCGATGGCCCCGTGAGGCGGTGCTTTTGTCTTGATGGACCGCCGTAAACTCGGCGTCCAGCCGAGACGAGGTGCCAACCACACCGGCATTGCCAATGCGAGTGACCGTTGGTTTTGCACCGACACTGATCTTCACAAAAGAATACTCCCGCGAGGCAACCCCTTGCATACCCGACGAAGCCGCTACATCGTCAAGAAGTTCGAGGACAGCAGGACCCATGCAACTTCAACACCGACTACATCAACGATGTCAAGACCGACGAGGCGCGACGGCGAGGGCGAACGTGGCCAACACAAAGCCATGTTTTGAGCGGCACGTGTACCGACGAGCACACGGGCTTTGCCGCCGCCCATACCATACACTCACACCATCATCATCATGCATGGAGAACGCGAGGCGAAGACGACGAAGACGACCACACGGCTTAATCGGAGGTATATCGCGGAGCAACCCGCGGGAGTAATTAACCGGGAGCTTTTCGAGGCCCCGGGAACCAGGAGACCGCACATCGCCATAGTCAGGCAGGCCGCGCTAGTAGGCCACGGAGCGCAACCATTTTTTTACGGGATCTTGTAATTGTGTTCATCCAAAGAGATAAATTAAATACTTGTTTCCTGTATCACTTTTCTTTGTGTACTACGCTACACTGACACGCCCGCATTTTTCTTTTCCCCGGCGCATAAGAGAAATCCACACTCCTTCTCTTCCCTTCACATGGAGAGCAAATATGATTTTTCTCGTGTCAAACACATGGCCTTCGAGGACATTTTTGGCATGCCTCCATCTCCAACCACCACTCAGCCTCCTCTCAGGTGACATCTCCTCCTCTACCATCAACTTCCACACGGATCATATCTCCAATTACATCGAATTCAAGATGGATTCTACGGGAAATAACTATGTCAAGTGATGCATCTTCTCTCGTATCGTTCTTCTCCGGTACCATGTTGTCGATCACGTCAACAATCCACTCCCTGATCATCCCATTGCCGTCTGGCTTGTTTTTGAGCCTCACCTTCTGGATCCTCTTCACACTGCTGATCCCCTTCTTGATCTCCTAACGGGTGGCGCCTGCAATGCCTATACGGACGCATGTTACCTTCATCTCACGCACCAACACCGCAACCTCTGGCAGGGTGATCCCTTGGTACTGACTACGCTCACCGCCTGAAGGCTCTTGCGGATGGCCTTGCTGACACTTGCACTCCGGTCTTTGGCCCGGATCTCATGATGCACCTCCTGCACGCCCTGGAGAGCCACTTCGACACCATCCGTACCATGTTGGGCGACACAATGCCACTGTGTGTCTTCGACGTCGTGTGCTCTCGCCTGAAGCTTGTGGAGTATAACATCAATATGATGGCTGCTGAGGTGGGATCCTCCTCCGTCACCATCTTCGGTGGCCCTGACTCCAACGGTGATCGCGGTGGTCGCGCCCCTCATGGCGCTCCTGCAGGCTATGGTAATGGTGGCAACCGTGACACTCGTGCAAACCGTCGCCGCTGTCGCGGCCGTGGTCGTGGTGGATCTGGCCGAGGACGTGGTCGCTCCGACTACGATGGTCGCGGCTCGCAACAACAGAAGCCGACGCTGTGGACGGGCTACTTCGCCCCCTACGGCATGGCGCTGCCTGCTCCTAGATACGTCTCACACGTATATATAATTTTTAATTGTTTCATGCCATTATAATATCACTTTTTAATACTTTTATAGCATTTTATATTTTTTGACTAACGTATTAATTTATTGACCAACATTAGTTGCTTTTTTCTGCATGTTTTTTACTTTTCAGAAAGTCAATAGCTACCAATGTCAAAAAACCCTGAGGATTTAATACAATTTTTTTCTGGGAAACGAAGATCCACCAATGACGACGCTTCGGTCTCAACCCCACCCTAGCCCTCCAATATCTCAGGTTGAATCGCTTGAATATCTCATATGCGGTTCAACGGAACGAGATCCTCTGACTTAGAGCGATCTACTGCCGAGGGACGTATTACGTCCTGCACCATCCGTTGGCGATCTGACGAGGTGCGCTCTTTCCTTCCCTCCCGTTCGTGTAAACACGAACGCAAGCGGCCCATGCGGCCCAACATGACGTCACCCATCGATTCATCGCTCGACTGAGCTCCCATCTGGCTTCTAAAAAAAGAACTATCCCCTCGCCTTAGGGTTCGCCGGCAGGGAGGAGCTGCTCCCGGAGGATGCTACGCCACCTAGCCGTGGAGGCGGCAGAGCCAGCAGCCACTCCGTCCAGGTGTGAAGCCGCCTAGCAGTGGAGGCAGCAGAGTCAGCAGCTGCCTCGTCTAGGGCGCGATGCGTCGGAGCCATGGAGGCCGTGGAGCTGCGGAGCCAGCGCCGTCGAGGCGGTGGATCTGCTGAGCCGGCGCCGCCAACGCCGCCGAGCTGCAGAAGCCAAGTAGCCAACATCATCAAGGCTTCTGCGGGCCATCTGCTCTGCTGGTTGCATTGTGTCTTGATGTAGGAATGTTTTCAGAGTAAAAAGAGAGGCGCATTTGGAATGAATGTTATGATTGCACTAGTGTTCTAGTTTGTACTTCTACATTTGCAGAATTGGTCAGACTTGAGTGGTACTTGTACATGTGCAGAGTTGAACATATTTGTATGGAAAATGTTACTGCTTTCTTGAATGTTTGTTATGACTGAAGAATTGTTCCAGTAAACAGACAATTTGTGTGTGTGTGCGCAAAATCGGACATAACTGATAGAAATGCATCAAATTGAACTGTTGTGATATAAGATTGTCAATTTGAGAGCATATAACAGGTGTTGTTAATTAAAGAGGATAGCACATGTTGTTGACAATTTGTGAGTATGTCCTTTCAGGAATACAATGATTTGCAAGACATAATGCCTGCTTTGGCTGCTGAATGTAACTGAGCATGCATACATAAATTGCAGGTGCATTGAAAAAAATAGATGCTAACCCAGGGAATATATCTCTGAAATGCATGAAAAAAGTGATTGATCAACTAGAACCTAAACTAAACTGGATGGCCAAATTTCGCAAAATCATGCTTGTTTGCTCCTTCCATCAGAAAAGGCATATTTGATCAATTTCTAAAGTATTATGATGGCGAAAGTTCAATCAGTTTCAGTGTTTTATTCACGTGTTCGATGTCAGAGAAATGACTATGGAGACTTACCGAGATTGACTAGCAGAGCAGCTGTCCCCGTCGCCGGGGATCTCCTTCCGATCAACTAGCAGGTTTCTTCTTCCATTAAAAAAAGGGAAATTTGATCAATTTCTAAAGTAATCTACAGTGAAAGCGCAATCAATTTCAGAGTTTTATCCATGTGTTAGATTTCAGAGAAAGGAATGCGCAGACTTACTGAGATTGGCAGCAGAATAGCAGTCCCAGTCGCCCGCCGGATCTCCTTCCGATCAACTTTGGCGCTGTTCTGTACTTTGGGGCTGCTGGCGCCCTTTTCTGTGGCATCTCGCGCCTTTTTTCCCCTAGCTTCCCTCGCTAGCATCGGACTGGGCCGCATGGGGCGCTTATTTTAGAGTGAGAAAGATAGCGCAGGTTGTAGTTCATGCAAGTGCCGTCAGATCGCCAACGGACGGTGCAGGACGTACTACGTCCCTCGGCAGTAGATCGCTCTAAGTCAGAGGATCTCGTTCCGGTTCGACAAGCCTGCCTTTTCATGCATGATCCTCGCACCTCCCACCACCAATTCGTCCTAAGGATTTTGCATTATCTCAAGACCACCTCTCACATGATGGGCTTCAAATCTATCATTTTCCAGATCATGATTTGGTGGCCTACTTTGATGCTGATTGGCCGGCTGTCCCGACATATGGAAATCCACCTCTAGTTTATGCATGTTCCTCTTCCTCAACATGGTCTCATGGTCCTCCAAACTTTAGCATGCCGTCTCTTGGTCCAGCGCGGAAGTAGAGTACCGGGACGTTGCTAACTGTATCACGGAAACGTGTTTGCTTCGTCAACTGCTCAAGGAGCTACATCGCCCCCATCTCGTGCTACTCTTGTCTACCGCGACCACATCATTGCAATGCATCTCTCCTCCAACCAGGTTCAACACTAGCGCACCATACACGTTGAAATTGACCCGCACTTTGTTCGTGACCGGATGGCCTTGGACGAGAGGCTCGAGTTCGACACGTCCCGTCCAGCTCCCAGTTTGCCGACGTGTTCACCAAAGGACTCCCTACATACATCAACCTTCGAGGGACTTACATTCCAGTCTGAACATCCTGCCAGCCTGCCAGGTGGTGTTCCGACTGCGGAGGGCCGTTCACATATGTGGTTGTAACAGACTCCTAGTGAGCAGGATCACGATCCTCTCTTTTTACTAATGGCATGCGTGCCTACACCTACTAGAGTAGTTGAGGCTCCTTCTATTTGTACTCTGTACATTGCTTTAGGTGAATACAACGGCTGTTTGCGGTGATCCTAAACCTCAGCTCAAACCTACCAGCACTTGTATACTAATCGAACACAAAGACCATTAATTATGATCATTGGCCAGATGTTAATGTTAGTGTGATAAAAAGAGCAAGCGCGACCGACCACGCAAGCGAGTTTTCTTCCCTACCGTCCTCCAGTCAAGCAATACTTTATTACACCATTTCCGCAGAAGTATAGCTGGCCTTCTATATTTGTCATCCGAGAACATGCTGTGGAACCTACTACCAGACCCCACTTCCTTTCAAAGACCCGCAGAAAAGAATCGAAGGCGCCGGCTGGCTGCTATAACCAGTAGCAAGGGCCCCGATCTTGATAGTACGTAAACGAATGCAAGATCTGCTTCAGTGCCGCTGTACAGACTGTGCAGACTTGGACATGTCGTAGCTTGGAATAAAACCCTCCTGCCCTTTCTGGTTCATCTCCTAATCGACGGTGCGTAATGGCGAGCTTATCCCTTCAACATCTTTGACACGGAAGGAGTGATGCTCTCCTGGCGAACGGTCTCAGTTAGCTTTTCCGTAGATTTTTGTAACAGTACTGGAGATTTAAAATCCTAACCTTATAATGCAGTTGTTTTTATGGTATTCACTTGACACGAAATCGTACATGCATGGGCTTCGTTTCGCTGGTTGTGCACGACCAGGTACCAAATTGGTACAGATACGTGCTCAATGCATCAACCTTGGAAATAAAATTCTACAGTAGTTGTGGGTAGGAAAGAATTTGTGGCACGCGGGTCGCACAGTCTCTCTGGCTTCTGATTTTCAAACTTCTATATCTTTTGAATGGAAAGACTACATTAAGTTATGTTTTCATATACGTGTTTCTCGTGACGAGTGCTTTTAAAAAAAGATTCATTTTGAATGCATTTTAAATAAAATTTGAAAATAAATGTTAAGTTTCAACTCTTGAAACTTAGTACGCGCAAACAATAAAATCACGTTTTTTTCCTACTACCGACAAAAAAAATAACTTAGAATTTTATGTATGAAACATGGTAAAAGCAAATGAGAAAATCGTAAGTTTCAATGACTGAAACTTTAAACTTATGGCGCTCCATGCGGGATCGACTACTTCACGAATCACGAGGCAAATCGAGCGGACGTGTAGGGCTTGACATGTGCGTGCTCTTGTTTTTTTTTTTTTTGAACGAACCAGCTGATGGCTGGCTTGTATTGATATCATAGCAGGGAGCAAGTGTGAAAAAAACAAGGTGGAGTTTGATCTAGCGATCAAGGATAAAAGAAAAACAACTACAAGGCGAGAAAGTCAGCCTTGCGGCAAAACTGTTCTATGGAAAAAATCTCATGGCGGATCCCAGAAAGGGTGCTCTAGGTGCGTTGCACCTGCTTGGCGCCATAGCTCGATGGTTCTTGTGATGCTTGCTATTGTTTCCGCATGGTTTGCAATCGTATGCCTGAAGGTGCATTCGTTGCGCTGCTGCCATATGCTGCTCAGTAGGAGAATGATCATAGTCTTGATGCCCTTCTTGTGTTCCTGTGCTGCTTTTTTGATAATTTCTGCTATGATCTCCACTGGCTTGCTCTTGTGCTGCCAAAAGGTGGGGTGTAGGGCGATGCATCCGTGATGCTGAGCACTTTTTTCCCAAACTGCTAGAGAGAAGGGGCACTGCCAGAACAAATGTTGTGAGGTTTCCAAATTTCTTAGGCATAGTTGGCAGAAATACTCATTTGGCCATCCTCGTCTCTGTAGACGGTCGTTGCACCATAGTCTGTTATGGAGCAGTAGCCAGGTCATAAATTTTAGCCTTGCCGGTGCCCAGGCTTGCCAGGGCATCTTCCTGAAGCTGGTCTTGGTCATTCCATGGAATTGGCATTTGTATGCCGAATTGGTGGAGAAGGATCCCGAGGCCGTGTGCTTCCACTGAATGGTGTCACGACTCTGCTCATTTAGACATATATTTCTTGAGATAAGCCATCTGTTCAGACGGATCACCTCCGGCCATAGGTGTTGTGTGTTTCCATGGGCAAGGTCAAGGATCCATCTTGCATTTTGCATTGCTTCATGCACTATCCTGTTTTTTCTCCTTGAATGCTTGTGCAATTCGGGGAACTCCAGCTTTAGCGCTTGTGCACCTGTCCAGGAGCTGTCCCAGAAGCTTGCTGTCTTCCTATCTCCCAGTGTGACTGTTGTTGAAGCATTGAACAAATATTTGTCTCCTTGGTCGCATGGTAGTTGCATGCCAACCCATGGTCTGTTGGGTGTGATCCAAGCAAACCAGAGCCATCTCAGCCGTAGTGCACGGCTGAAACGTTGGAGGTTTGAGATGCCTAGCCCCCCGTAGTCTATCGGAGCGCACACCACCGGCCAGTTTACTTTACACTTTCCGCCGCTGATCTCATCCTCTTGAGCCCAAAGAAAACGGCGTCTGATCTTGTCCACTTCGGTTAGAATCTTCTTTGGCACCTTAAGCACCGTGAGGGCAAAAGTTGGTAGTGGACTCAAGACACTTCTGACAAGAACTCTCCTCCCTACAATGGACAAGAGTCGACCTTTCCAGCCTGCCAGCCGAGCTCGGATTCTGTCCAAAATGAACTGAAGATGTACAATTCGCAGTCTGGAGATGGTGACTGGTAATCCAAGGTAGCGCAGGGGGAAATGCTCTTGCTGTCCTCCAAAGTTCTGAAGCACCTGCTGCAGCTCGATGTGGTCACATCTTATGGCTGCAACTGAAGATTTCTGCATGTTCACTTTCAGTCCAGAAGCGTGCCCGAATTCGTTGATGATATGCATGAGCTTGTCAATCTCTTCTTTTACTGGGTTGGCAAAGATGACGGCGTCGTCTGCATAGAGGCTCACCCGCGATAGATCTCGACCTGGTAGTGGGTCAAGCTCGCCGAGCTCCATGGCTCGTTGGAGGAGTCTGTGCAGTGGGTCTATGGCGATGATGAAGAGGAGCGGGGATAGAGGGTCACCCTGCCTGAGCCCTCTGTAGTGCATGATTTTCTGACCCTCAGCCCCGTTAAGTAAAAAGGAGGAGTTCAATGTCGACAGCAGCATAGTGATCCAGTCGCGCCATCGAGTCAAGAAACCTAGGGCTTGGAGTAGCTCTAGTAAGTATTCCCAGGAGACATTATCAAAAGCTTTTGCTATGTCTAGTTTGATCAGCAAAGCCGGTGTCTTCATTCTGTGTAGTGCTCTAACTGCACTTTGCACATAAAGAAAGCTGTCATGCGTGCTCTTCTTTTCCAGGAAGGCAGATTGCGCCAGCGAAATGATGGTGTCGATGACGTTGGAGAGGCGCCTGGAGAGGACCTTGGTGATCAGCTTGGCTATCGAATGAACTAGACTAATTGGCCTGAAATCTGAGACTCTGGATGCCCCGTCTTTCTTTGGGATCAAAACCACCATTGCAGAGTTTAAAGTGGTCAGATTGTCGTCAGCTATGCAGTAGAATTGGTGGAAGGCCCTCATGATATCTTGCTCGATGATTTGCCAGCAACTACGGAAGAAGACTCCACTGAAACCATCTGGTCCGAGGGCTTTTTCCATCGGCGAATCCTTGATTGCTTCCCAGACCTCCTCCTCTAAGAAGGGGTTATCAAGGCCACCTCCTTCGATTGTGGGCATTTGAAGTTGGCTCCTGTTGATTGTTGTTTGTCTAGTCACTTTGGAGCCTAGTATTGAGTTGAAGTGTTCAAAGATGGCCTTTTCCTTGTCTACGTGTGACGTTGCGATCCCGTCGTTCGTCAGCAGGCTGTGGATGTAATTCTTCCTACGTCGTGCGCGACACTTGGCATGGAAGAACTTGGTTCCTGCGTCGCCTAGCTTTATCCATGTGAGCCTGGAGGCTTGACGCTTGCGCGCTTGCTCAACTGCGGCGAGGCCAAGAAGCCTAAGCTTGAGTAGGCGCCTGAGGTTGAATTCCGGTGTGGAGAGGCTACAGGATTCTTGGGCTATGTCTAGGCGCAGTATGATCTCAGTTGCTATGTGGAATTGGACCTTAGCGTCACTGAAAATGGAGGAGCTCCAGATTTTCAGATCCTTTGCAGTGCGCGCCATCTTGATGGACAGTCTTCTGAAAGCACATGAGTCTTGCACTGGCCTGCTCCATGCGTGTTCGACCGTGTCGTGGAAGCGTGGGAACAGTGGCCAGAAATTTTCAAATTTGAATTTGGCGCGACGCCGTGGGGCGGCTGCATCTGCAAGGAGCAGAGGGCAGTGGTCTGAGCACGCCGTGGACGCTGCAATCAGCGTGTTCGAAGGGAACAGGTCCTCCCAGCTAGTATTGCAGAAGAACTTGTCGATGCTGACTAGCGTCGGGTTTTCACGCTCGTTGCTCCAGGTGAAACGGCGATTCTTGCACTTGATTTCTTTGAGGCCGGTGACGTCTATGGCTCGCCTGAACATGCCCATTACCCCTATGGTTGAGCTGGTGATTGTTTTTGTCTCGCGCCTCGTAGATGAGATTAAAATCTCCGCTGATGAGCCATGGTTCAGTTGATGGGGGGGCTGATCTAGCTAGTTCGTCGAGGAAGGCTACTTTTTTAGCGTCGTAAACTGGGCCGTAAACTGTGGACAGCCTGAAGCTCTTTGCCTAACGGAGCAGCGTCACCTTGGCCGTGATCGAGAATTCGCCTACTGCGTGTGATGCGATGCTAGCTAAATCAGAGTTCCAAAAAATCGCCGCTCCGCCGCGGGAGCCGATTGCAGGGAGGACGACGCAATCAGTCAGGGCAGCGCCACCAATATCCCTGACGATGGCGGGCATCCAGGTTTCTATCTTGGTCTCTTGTAAACAGAGGATGGCCGCTTTGTGCGTTGCGACAATCTCACTTATCGCCGCCCGTTTCGCCGGCTGGTTTAAGCCACAGACGTTCCACGACATGATCGGGCAGAATTGTGCACTCATATGGAAACTTTGGTTGCTCCGGTGATTAGAAGAAATCTAAATGGTCTCGGGCCCAGTACAGACACCTCCAAGCTAGCAGGGGTACGCCGGCGGCCACCAATAGCCCCAAAAACACGCCGGCGCGAAGCAGACCACATGACGAAGACAGAGGGAGGGAAACCTAACTCTAAACGGCCGAATGCCTCCCACCACCGGAGACTATTGCTAAGGTTTACTAACATGGCTAAACAGGGGCCACGGCGGCTGTTCCCTCAGGCCCCGCAAGGCTTGCAGCGACAAGCAGGGAGTCCTTGTCGAGGCGCGTCAGCTTGGCAATGACAGCTATGTCACTGTCAGTGAGAGGCTCGTCGAAGCGGCGGATGATTGCGTCCGCTACCTCCTTCGTCATCTTCTCCTTGGGCCCGAGCAGGCCGAGCTCCTTCACGATGCGCAGGGAGGCGCGCTGTGAGACTGGCGTCTTGGAGGTGCTGGCGGCCTGCCTAACGCTGTGCCTGATGGGAGCCGCGGCCACCCGCGCCTTAGGTGGTGCAGATGGGCGGTGTAGGGGGGTGTTGGCAATGATCGGTGCTTGGGTGGCGGTGAAGAGGCGAGGGGCTGGTGGTGCACTTTCTGCGGCAGCGTTGCTGATCTCAAGCTGGCAGACGCGAGTGGTGACCTCGCCGAGGTGCATCTCCAGCGTGTGAGCGGGCGTGGGGGTGCACCTGTTGTACTGCCCCAAGGCCTGAGGGGTGGTGGCGAGCGTAGGGGAGAATGCGTCCATCTGCGCCTCCGCCTCAGCGTCCTCCTTTTTTTGTCCTTGTCGAAGTTGAGGGGGGCAGCCAGTATAGCTTCTGCAGCTGCCTGGACGTCCGCCGCCGAGTTGTCGATGCTCGTCGACGCGAGGATAGGATGCTTTGCTTGTCTGAAGAAATCATCGACCGGGTCTTTGCCGTTGTTGATGTTGCAGCCTTCTTTGGCCGCACCGGAGCCCGTCGCCGCCCGTGGCGAGCGAGGTGTGGAGCGCCGTCGTTGGTGAAGAGCTTCCCCCGCAGACTGCCTCTTGTCGCCCACACGACGGTTGTGCGTGCTCCTCTGGTGCCACCTGGCAGGGGGAGCGGCTGCGACGACGTGAGGCAGGAGCCGGTGCCTGCTGGGTCGGAGTGCGCCCACGTCGAAGCAGGGCATCCTTCCAAGACCTGCGACCAGCACCGCCAGCCCCGCCGGCGTCGTCATGGTCGCGCCCAGCGCGTGGCATGCCGCGGCAGCCAAGGTCAGCCACCGGGGCACGTCCGAGGCGATGCAGGCGATCCCCCCTCTGCCCATCCTCGACCTCCATGGTCCAGGTGGCAGGGATCACAGCGAAGCGAGGACGCTCGTCGGTGTCGGAGTCGGATGACGGCAGTCCGCTTTGGGCGGAGTGTGAGGAGCGTGGCGAAGGGTAGGGGTCCAATCTTCGACCCTGTCGACGTGGATGAGCATGGTGTAGTCGGTGGTGCCCGATGGTGGAGCAACGCGCCTGTCGGGCGGCGAGAAGCCCTGCATCTCTTCGACGCGGCCCGCGCCGTGCGGCAGGACCCCAAGCGTGTGCTTGATGGGGATGTGGGCGACGTCGTTCGTCCAGACCCAGCAGGCGAACGTCTTCGTGTGCCCCCGCTCCAGCGTCCTGCTGTCGAGGCGGTCGACGCACACCTTCTTCCCCAGGATCTCCTCAATCCCCTCCAGGGACCAATACTGCATTGGGACCTTTTCGATGACGACCCGGACGTGGAGCTGGAGCGTGTCGAAGGCGGCGTGGTCGTGCTCATGCCACGGTGCGATGTTGAAGGCGGCACCGTCGACTCTGATTGAGCCACGGCGAACGGCGTTGACGTGGTGCGTGGGCTGGCTGAAGATGACGAGGTAGTGCTCCGGGTAGTGAGCCGTGACCCTCAGCTGGTTCACCGGGACGACAAGCTGAGCGCGCGGCCCACCGCCATGGGGGACGTGGCGTTGACGTCGTCCGACGCAGTCATGGTGACTGCGTGGTTGTGCAGGAAAAAGATTGCCTGCTCTGTCACCAGGGAAGACAAGGTAAGCGAGTAGCTCTCTCTGGGGCGGCGGGACGGATCGATGTGGTGCTGCATGGCCGGAGTGGTGGTGGGCATGGTAGATGCAGCAGGCGGCGGGAAGCAGAGGCGTGAGTGGATCGGCGGCGGAGGAGCGGCTCGCAAGGGATTGGAGCGCTGGAGTTTTGGGCAGTGCTTCTCTATGTGGCCGGGCAGCTCGTAGAGGAAGCAGTGGATGGGGTCGCGGCAGTCGACACGGCGGTGCTTCTTGCTGAGGCAACGGAAGCAGCGGCCGCGAAAACGGCTTAAGAAGGCCGCGCGGGCGGCGTCCGCATTGAAGCCACCACGCCGGTCCGACCGCTGCATCCAGGGGCACGCCCTGTAGGCCGACGGGTCGGAGACTGGGCACTTCTTCTTCTGGTGGTTGACCTTGGTCCATCCACCGAGATTTCCTGAAGCGGAAATCTGGGCAGCTGGGAGGGATGGGGCGACGATGATGGATTTAAGGTGCTGCGACGGGAGCGGTGATGGGGCGGCGTCGCTTGAGTGTGCTACAGCCAGCGGCAGCGGGGATTGCTACGGGATCCGCGGCCGGTCAGCCGGATCTGGGGAAGACTCGATCAGAGTCTCGGGCACCTCGGACGGACCAGGGGAAACGGGGGGAGTCCGCTCTGATGGATTCGGATCAGAGCGGGCGCTCGCAGCTGGCGATGACGGAGGGGACATCGCCATTAAGGCTGGTGGGTGGCCGGAGCGGCCAGCGGCGCGGGACGCGGGGCGCAGGGGAGGGGGGAGGGAGATGCTTCCCTCCCGGGAGTTTGATGCAGGTTTGTGCGTGCTCTTGTGACTTTCCGGTTATGGTTCCGTGTTCCAACTCTTCTCCCCATTTGCCCGCTTCCTTCGCATGTCTCATCAAATGCACGCAAAAGAAAAAAGTTGCAAGATTTCATCTTTCATTCATCCTCCTTTTTATCTGCCTCATATTTTTTATAACTTTATGTGGCCCATATTTCAATGAACGTTGCTCAGAGACGGTTGGTGTACCTTAACCCATGTTTAGGAAATACAACACTCAAGATTCTTCTCATGGTATTATTTTGAAGAAATAATAGTAAGACAGTTTACAAAACGTATGCTTAAAGCTCGAGAAGATCAATAATAAAGAGTGGCAACAAAAGTCCACTCGCTTGTTCCGGGCATCAAAATATATTCTCGGGACACAGACACATACACAGACATGCACGCGCAGTTGCACACATGCATACGCGCGCGCACACACACTAGCTTGGAAGCCAGCGCTTATAAATCAGTAATGAAATTCCATAATTTTGATTAGTGTTAACAAATAACTAAAATTGCATGAAGCCGAAACAAGGTCAACGTCGTTTGCATGAGTTCTCCTAAGGATAAGTATGCTCTACATTTCGTAAGAAATATTTGCATCCACTCATTTCTTTTGAAAGAAATCTATTGTTTTCCTTGTGATGTAATCACAGAAAATAAATTCCTTTATTCGGATTCAAATAGACGTGATATTATAATCCTGCATCTTTTAGTTTTTCTGTGCCTTTTCAATCTTGAGAATCAAAGAATCCCCTTATACTCACACAAATCCACAAGTCTGATCAGGTGAGCTAGTATTGCAAAAAAAATAAAAAGACCCAAAGGGGTAGATCCAATTAATCTCGGCCATCAAATTATGGCAATCCATCGACCTATACAGCTTCAATGTCGAGCGCTCAACACGTTTAACATGCAGTTAATTACATGCCAAATATAATGCTAATTACATAATAACACGCAAATAATATCATAATTAATATCCATATTCACTTAATATAGTTCCAAATTAACGTGCATTGCACGTACACATTGACTAGTTGAAAAAAAACCAATCAAATGAAAATTTTCCTTGAAGCGGGAACATGGCCAAATGATTTGAGAGATTTATCACTTCCAAATAATAAAGGGCACCACTATGCATCAGACTATTGATGCGTAGCTTGCTGTCAGGGCAGCAGATGGGCGTTGGATGAAAAAGTTCTGTAGCGTTGGATGCATCCCTGAAATAATGCCCACAACCCCTTGGGCCTTGGCAGTTTTTTTGAAGCCAAGACCGTAGAACAATTGTTCTACGGTAATTTTTCATTAATAAATATGTACACATACAAATCGCCTAAGATGATAAAGAAAAAGTTATCCAATGCCAGTTTTATGTAACATCATAAATAAACTTAAAGGTTATTCTGAATCCAGGTGTGAATCTTGGCTGCTTTTACTGCTTTAGCTCTGAGCTCTACTGCTGTCAGTCCTTCCCTCAGATGGAACTTCCATGCATCAGTCGTTGGTGTAGCTCTTAGGAAGATCTTATCATTTCTGCTCATCCACAGGCTCCAACATCCCATTACAATCAAATCCATGGCAAACTCTGATGACAGTGTAGCCATGCCAAGATGAATCTCATCATAAGTTGACACCCCTCGTTGCTTGTTGGGAAGAATGGAGTTCCAACACATGAGTGCAAATGGGCAATCCTAGAATAGATGAATATTTGTCTCTGTTGTGTGTTCATGGCATAGTGCACAATTATAGTCATCTAGTTACATACTTTTCCTTTGAAGTAAATTTCTGGTGCTGACCTTGTCATGTAAAAGTAGCCAGAAGAAGATCTTATGTCTTAGACGACAAGATGTTTTCCACAGTAGTTTGAAAGTGTTATGAGCTGAGTGCTTTTCTTGTATGGCTTTGTACATCTTAATGGAGGAGTAAGCAGGTGCTGACCAAGTATAGGACCAGGTATCCTTTCCTGTAGACACCTCTCTGTTGTTGAGCATCTCTTGTAGATCATTAAATTGAACAAATGCTTCTTCGGACATTGGTCTATGGAAAATTTGGCTAATATCAGGAGTCTCTAGCACAACCTGTAATGAAATAGTCTACTTGATAACATATGAGTTTAGTTCTGGAAATTTCAGTTGGAGAGGAAGATCTAGCCACTTATCAGTCTAGAACAGCACTGTGTTTCCTACACCTGGTTTGCATACTGACTGAAGCTTGAATGTATCAAGTTGTTTAAGCACTGCCCTCCACCAGAAGGAACCAATCTTGTTGTCACCTGACAATTTGTCATGGTAATGAGTTTCCCAGATTATGTTGACCCAAGGGATATCAGTTCTATTGAAAAACTTGTGGATGAATTTAATTAGCAGAGCTTGATTGTGTATAGCTAGGTCTAGAACTCCTAGGCCTCCTGGCTCCTTGGCCTTACATACTATATCCCATGATATATTCACCATACCTCTTTCTTGAGCCCCAAATTTTCTCCAGAAGCAGTCCATGAGGTAAGTGTTGATTTGTTTGATCACTGCCTTTGGAATCTCCAAGGTACACAGGATAAATGTGGGTAGGCTGGTGAACACTAACTTTAACAGTGTCAGTTTGTCTCCATTAGACAACATTGTGGAGCAGCATAATAGCCTATTTACAATTCTTTTTAGCATAGGGATGAAATCCTCAATTCTTGGCTTGTTCAGACAGAGAGTCAGTCCAAGATAAGTATGTGGCAGAGTGTCAATCTTGCAACCAATGAGAGTGGAAAGTTTTGCCATTTTATGTGGTGGTGTGTTGATAGGGATGATGATGGACTTAGAGTAATTGACTTTTAGTCCAGTGTACTCAGCATAGTGCAGGAGAAGATTTTTAATGTGCATCAGTTGTGTAGCATTTGCCTTGGCCAGCAGAATAGTGTCATCAGCATGTTGAATAATTGGATAGTCAGGAGTAGAAGCATGTATAAGTGGTGATTCAATCATTGAATTATGGTATGCTTCATTGAGAATAGATTGGAGAAGATTAGATGCTATCACAAAGATCAAGGGTGAAAGAGGATCCCCTTGTCTGACTCCCTTTTTGCATAGAAATTGCTTTCTTGGTACCTCATTAAGAAGAATGGATGAGAAGCTAGTGCCATAGATCATCCTAATCCATTGAATCCATCTGTTTCCAAAGCCTTTAGCATGCAGGACCTCAATGATAGTTTCATGGTTAAGCATGTCAAATGCTTTTTCAAAATCCAATTTCAAAAGAACCAGCTCTCTTTTGCTTCGATGACATTGATGAATATACTAATAAGACCAGGCCAAGCAATCCCTAATACATCTGTTATTGAGGAACCCATATTGGTTTTTTTGCACCATCTTCATCATGTATTTCTGCAATCTATTAGCCAGCAACTGAGTGATGATCTTGAGTGTACAGTTCAACAGAGAGATGGGCCTGAATTCAGATGGTAAGGCTGCAGAGTATTTCTTTGGAATGAGGGTGATAAAGGAGTAGTTAATGCTCTGAATATTCACTTGTCCTAAATGAAATTCATCTATAAGTTTATAGAAATCAAGAGCAACTATGTCCCAACAGCTCTTGAGGAATGTTGCATTGAAACCATCTGGTCCTGATGACTTATCTGCAAGCATATTCTGAATACCATTATCTATCTCCTCCTTGGTGAATGGCACTTCAAGTTCTGAGAGATCTTCCAAAGGATGTAGCAGTTGATGCAGATTCAATGGGTTAGAAGTGGGGACTGCTGTGCCCATTCTTTATTTAAATGCTCTAAATAATATCGCAGCTTTAGCTTTGTGATCATGATGTTCATGTCCTTTTTCATCTTTAATCATGGAGAGGGAGTTATTTCTGAACTTGATGGTGGCTTTGGCCTGAAAATATTTGGTGTTGGCTTCACCCACTTTGATATTCCTAATATTGGCTCTTTGCTTCCAATATTGCCTTTGAAAGTCCAGGATTATTTCAAGGTGTACTTTAAGGATGTTCCTAGCATTGTGCTCTGCCACAGATAATGGCCTGAATTCCTCAATGATATCATAACAGAGAATCATGAAATTGGTATATGTCATAATTTTCTTCAGATCAGACAAACCTTTGGCCCAGTTTTTAAGTCCTTTCCATAGTCTCTTGAATTTATTTGCAATGACCTTTGCACTGTCACTTGCCTCAACCTCTTGGGCCCAGATAGTGCTAACAATCTCCTTGAATTGATGATGTTCTAACCAGAAATTCTCAAATCTGAATAGGTTAGCTCTGGGGATAGATGATCCAATCTGAATTTTAATAGGCACATGATCAGAGACAATTTTAGCTAGGGGGATGGCAAAAGTAGCTAGGTATTTGTTGGTCCAGTCTTCTGAGGTGAAACACCAATCAAGTTTCTCTAGAAGGGGTGCTTCTTGCATGTTACTCCATGTAAATTTCTACCTTTAAATGGGATTTCAATAAGAGCTTGTCTGTTGATAGCTGCATTGAATGAAAGCATCTCATTTATAGAACCCCCCCCCCTCCCTGCTACGATTGTGAGGGTATCTGATAAAATTAAAGTCTCCCATGAGCAACCACGGAATTTCATCTGCAGTAACAAAATTTTGTAGCCAGTTCAAAACGATAATATTGTCATCCGGTTGGCATGGTCCATACACATTGGTTAATATCCACTAATCTCCATTATGTTTAGTGGTGAAAAGAATTGATAGTGAGAACTCATTGTTGTGATGGATTTGGCCCGAGAAAACTTGTTCATTACATGCAATAAGGAGACCCCCAGAAGCACCAATGGAAAGAAGAAAAGAAAATTTACCAATCCTCTTGGGACAAAAGTTTTTCGAATAGGAGTTTTGAAAAGATTCTTTCTTAGTTTCCTGTAAACAGATAATGGAGCATTGGGATTCCTCAATCTTATTAGGTAAAGCAGTCCATTTCTTAGGGTCATTGATGCCTCTAATGTTCCAGTTGAAAATTCCAATATCTATTCATCAAAGTATAAAGCACTAGACACAAACAGAGCTGAAACCAGAGTCAGATCCTGGCAAAACAACAATGTTTTCAACCAACTTCTTTCTTAAGTAACATATCCTCTTGCAAAAAGTATTTCTCCTAGATAGGAAGCAAATAAAGTGCCATACTACCAATAAAGTTTGCATACATCTTAGTCTCACTTCTTGCAGAAACCAGAACACTCATCACAAAAGACATTCTCATAACTTAACAGTTGTGATCTATCTAAGGGTAGAAAACTAGACCCCTTCTTCTTCTGCTCCCTGGCATTCCTGGCTCCCTCCATGCTGGTGCTTCCATTCTTGGATTTCTTTTGTTTTTTGTTGAGTAGTTCTTCAGTTGTATCCTTGTCACAGACCTTGCAAAAAGAGGTATTTAAGCTTTTAACAATTGGAGGGGGATCAAAGGTGGGGCACTGTGGCAGGTCAAGCAATCTTTATCTTTACAAACAGATTTCTTAAATCCTTTATTAAGTAGTTGAAGTCTACAACTTCTTTTTACCTCTGTTTCAACAACTGGCACATTCTCTTTTCTCCTCTTGTTTCTGTGCAAAGCAGAAGTAGAAGATGCAGACAAAGCTTCAGTAAGACTGTTATCAGCAAATGGGGAATTGTTCTGCTCCTTAGAGTCCTGAATCAAAGAACATTCCAGTGAGTTCTTAACTGGGCAAGTTTTAGGGACCACAAATGGGATTGTGTTGGTAACAGCTCCTTGGCAAATGATTTTCCACACAGATGAGTTAATGAACTTTGTTGCCCAATCAAATTTGCTAGGATTTAAAAGGACAACTGATAAGAAATTTGCCCAATCCACTGGTACCTGAATGGTGTCACTGTTATTAGCTGTAGGAGCAAAGTGTTTCTTCCATACTTTGACTCCTTCTGCACCCATATGTTGCTCCTCAATGTTCAAGCTACCCCCTGTGATTTCCTCCAGAAATGCAAAAGTGGCCAATCATGAGGAAAATTCAGTATTTATATGATGTGACTCTTTAGCAAATAGTGGTTCAGGGAAACCTGGTGGTGCAGTCATATCTGAAGTATCAGTCTCACCTGTGTTTGGAATGTGTCAGTCTGAGAGAAGTCTGCCTCTGCTCCAGTGCCATCAGTAACTTTATCTTCAGCTAGAGTCATACAATGTAGGTGTTTCTCAAGCACAAGTTGGTCTAAATTGTTCACATTCACTATAGTATCTTCTTTCTCAGTTTGAATAGATGACCGGGTGCATGGAGGGATATGGGCCATAAATTCAATAAGCATAGGGTCTTCCAAGGTATCTCCCTATTGCTGAGTAGTGGGTAGGGATTTAGTTCCCATGCTGGGATCTGGTCCAAAATGGGCCAGTAGGTTTGGGAGCATCATAGGTGGTTGTTGGGCCTGTTCCTGGCCGGGCCAACAGGTACAGCCTCAAGATTCAAATCTGGTTGTACAATGTGCTGAATACCTGGTAGAATAGGTCCATTAGCAGAAGCAGCAAAGTTGAGACTGTTATCAGTTGTCATCTCAGATAGTGTAATACTGCTGTTTGCCGCAATCACTTGGTTGTTCATCTCCTCAAAAGGCTCCATAATGTCATTAAGTGCTAAGAATTCCCCTGCATGTATCTCGTGATCAACTCCATCTGGCATAGCCCAGTGCCCCCAGCCTGGAAATGGATCCTGATCCTCCTCCATCTCCATGTCATCAGGGTCCTCCTGCTCCTGTTCAACAGCATTAAGTGCCAGTTGCAGATTAAGCTGAGGATTTGGAGTTGGATTCCATTGTTCATCAGCTTCATGCTATTGGAGGGGACAAGGAAATGATTATGTTGATTTGGATGGAAGTTGGCTTGCTGAGGGATAGGATGTGGGTTGCCATTAGGGGGCACTGGTTCCTCATCAGCTGCTTCAGCACCTAAAATTTGGCACATTGAGTGAGCCGGTCTGAAAATCATAATCCTCACCCATGACAATGCTGCTAGGAATATCTTTGAGCTCCTCCACTCTGACCTTCACCATAAGATTGGCTCTATTGCTGCACACTCTGTCCCACATCAGAAACTTGCCAAATTTGCTGACAACATTGTTCACTTCTTATATGTTCCTTCTGTCAAATGGCTACCCACAGACAAGATCCAGGCATATCTATTTAGAACCAAACTCCTCCAGTTCAGACCTCTGTCATGCTTTTGAAATATAACATGGACATCCGTGAACAGATGTGGACTACGGGTGACCATATCATCTCGATCAAAAACACTATTGAACTTGACATACGCCTGACCGAATGGACACAGCTCAATCTCAGAGAAACCCAGTTGGTGGTCAGTGAGGAAATCTGAAAGCACCTCCCTAACAGTGTTGAACGCCACCGGAAGATTCAGCATTGGGACGATTGTGGCAATCGCCCATTCTTCATGAGTAGCTGGCGCAGCTCCGGTGATGACTCGAATCCTCGCCGGTCTGCCGGCCACCTGAATGCTTTGGTGGTTTGGTGGCAAGAATGGAGCAGGGTCGAAGGGGAATGCCGCCATGGTCAATGGAGATGAAGCAGAGTATGTCGCCGCCGAGAGCAGAGGAGATGGAGTTGGGTTGGGTTGGATTATGGCAGATTGGAGACGAAGTGAGACAAAGTTGGGGAAGGTGCTGGGATTGTGGCAATCGCCCCGGGACTACTGCCGGAGATAATTAACTGTAGTTTCCTGGTTGGTGGGTTGAATGACCGCCTGATTAGTCACAATCACGGGAACAATGGTTGGTTGCCTCGGAAACGCAAGCGTCTGGCTGGGCTGTGAGATTTGCACGGGTGAAGGGTTGGGCCTGGGCTAAGAGAAACAGTCACATGCTATGTGGCCCCATCATTTGCAGGTCCAACATTTAATCATATTAGTGCAGCTGGGCCAGTAGTGGCTCGTGAGGAGGCAACGAACACAAAACATTGGGCCTGCATTTTTGAAAGTGCAACTAATCCCCGGGTGGTTTTGGTAATTAATAACAACATATATATCATTGAACTAATAGTTACTTGAGAGTCATTTCAGAGAGTTCAGTGATATGGGTATGGCAAGGACTGAAGAAGTGGACCCCCCAAAATGCTAAGGCAAGCATTGGCAAAAGCTCAAGACTCCATTTTTGGTTTAGTGATCCAAGATCACATTGAGTCCATAGGAAAAGCCAATACTATTAAAAGGGGATGATGTTATGATGATGATCTGGTTGCTCAAGTGCTTAGTGATACATCTCCTAAACTATCAGCAACTTTCACTGCCATAGACACTCATAAGTAGTCTCGGTCCCACCGATATTCCAAACTCAGTCACACCGAGATGAACCACCTCAGCCATAAGCCAAACCCTAGTAAACTCGGATTTTCCGATTCTGAACTCGGTCTCACCGAAACATGTGTTGCCAAGTTTCTGTAACCTTCTGTCATCAAATCGGTGTCACCGAGATGATGAAGTCGGTCCCACCGAAACTGGCATGCTCTTGTCATTGCACGAATCGGACTAACCGAGATTGTATATTCGGTCCCACCGAAAATCCCAACGTTCACATTATTTGAACTATCGGTCTCACCGAGTTGTCCACTTCGGTCCCACCGAGATTGCTCAAATGTGTGTAACGGTTGGATTTTGTGTGGAGGCTATTTATACCCCTCCACCCCCTCTTCATTCGTGGAGAGAGCCATCAGAAAGAACTACCACTCCTACCTTACATTTCTGAGAAGAGAACTACCTACCCTTGTGTTGAGATCAAGTTGCTCCACTCCCACCATATGAAGCTTGATCTCTAGCCTTCCCAAGTTGCTTTCCACTCAATCCTTTCTTCCACCACAGCCAAATCAGTGAGGAGAGTTGAGTGTTGGGGAGATTATCATTTGAAGCATAAGAGCAAGGAGTTCATCATCATCTACAACATCTATTACCTTTTGGAGGGTGGTGCCTCCTAGATTGGTTAGGTGTCGCTTGGGAGCCTCCGTCGTCGAGATGTGGAGTTGAACCAAGAAGTTTGTAAGGGCAAGGAGATCGCCTACTTCGTGAAGATCTACCCCGAGTAAGGCTAGCCCTCCGTGGGCGTAGGCCATGATGGAATAGACAAGGTTGCTTCTTCGTGGACCCTTCGTGGGTGGAGCCCTCCGTGGACTCGCGCAGCCGTTACCCTCCGTGGGTTG
Organism: Secale cereale; assembly: GCA_902687465.1. Lineage (NCBI taxonomy): Eukaryota > Viridiplantae > Streptophyta > Magnoliopsida > Poales > Poaceae > Secale > Secale cereale. Next base: position 145,864,701 of record LR738709.1, read on the forward strand.
AAGTCTCCATCAACGTGGATGTACGATAGCTCCACCTATCGGAACCACGGGAAAAATCACCGCGTCTCCAAAATTGCGTTTGCTCTTCTCCACCTCTCTTTACTACATGTGCAACTTACTTTCCGCTGCCTATACTCTAGAATTGCATGTGTAGGGTGATGCTTGACTTGATCATAATTGTGAATCTGCCAAAAACTGTTCTTTGTCAAAAGGCAGAATTTTTATATTGACAAGTAGTCTAATCACCCCCCCTCTAGACATACTTTCGATCCTACAAGTGGTATCAGAGCTTTGGTCTCCATTGTATTGGTTTCCATTGCATTGGACTCCATAAGCTTGGTTTCACAACCTAGGAGAGTATGGCATCTAGTGAGGGTAATTTTCGTAGAGGTCCTTACTTTGATGGTACAAATTTTGCTAGTTGGAAGCATAAAATGAAAATGCATATTCTTGGTCATAACCTAGCCGCACGGGGCATTATTTGTGTTGGTATGCAAGGTGAATTCTTCGAGGAAGGAAAAGTTCCGGATCGCGAAGCTACACCGGAAGAATTGCGGATGTTGCAAAACAATGCTCAAGCTTGTGACATTCTCTTCAATGCCTTGTGTCCCGAGGAGTTCAACAAAATCAGCCGTCTTGAGAATGCAAAAGAGATTTGGGATACTTTGGTTGAAATGCACGAAGGTACCGAGTCCGTGAAGGAATCAAAGCTAGATATTCTTCAATGGTGAAGGAGTCGCTGAAATGTACTCTAGGCTTGCTCTCATCACAAATGAGATTGCCGGCTTAGGAAGCGAAGAAATGACCGACCGATTCATCATCAAGAAGATTCTCAGAGCTTTGGATGGAAAGTATGACACCGTGTGCACTTTGATCCAAATGATGCCAAACTACAAGACTCTCAAGCCAACCGAAGTCATTGGAAGAATTGTTGCTCATGAGATGACACTTAAGGATAAGGAAGAGCTTCACAACAAGTCAACTGGTGCTTACAAAGCTACAAGTGATGCTCCCACAACCTCAAGTGACAAGTTAGTTTCCAATGAAGAGATAAGCCTAATGGTCAAGAACTTCAACAAATTCTACAAGAATAGAGGCAAAGAGAGAAGCTCAAAGTCTAGATCATATGATGAAAAGAGATCTTCTAGTCGTGATCGAAACTGCTACAATTGTGGAAGACCCGGACACTACTCAAATGAGTGTACGGCTCCCCACAAGAGAAGAGAAGAATCTCCAAGAAGAAGAAGCTCAAGAGATGAGTCACCTCGGAAAGAGAGAAGGAGTAGAGATGATCGTTATGAACGAAGACCCTCTCGGAGAAGCAAGGATTCGGAGAGGAAAGACAAGTCATCAAGGAGCTACACAAGAAGAAAACATCAAGCTCATGTAGGTGAATGGGTCTCCGGCTCCGACTCCGACAATCAATCCGAAGGAAGCTATCACTCCGACTCCGACTACAGTCAAGATGAAGGTGTTGCCGGTCTTGCTCTCGTATCCTCCAACTCCAACTCCCACGACTTATTTGATTCACCAAATGAGGGAATTGGAAGATGCTTCATGGCTAAAGGCCCCAAGGTATCACACCCTGAATTCATTGACTTCGATAGTGATGAGGATGACTTGCTTGGTGAAGATGAGCTCTTGCATGATAAATCCAGTGAGCCTAGTAACGATGAACATGCTAGTAGTCTTTATAGTCGAGAAGAGTCGAATGACAATGCTATGAAGGAGATTGAGCGTCTAACTAAAGAACTAAACACTCTTAAGTTAGCTCATGAAACAACTCAAGAAGATCATAGAGAGCTCCTAAGATCTCATGAGAAGCTACGCTTCGAGAAGCTCACTCTAGAGCAAGAACTTGAGTTTCTAAAAGCAATCAATGACGATCTTCGAAAGAAGAGTTCTTCATATCTTGCCAAACGACTTCTCTTGTCTAATTTCTTGCCACCCATTAAGACTAAGCATGACAAGCATAAGAAAAATTCTTCCTCTAGCAGTAACAATAACCATGCTAAATCCAATGTTGTTGCTTCTAGTAGTTCTCTTGATTCCACTAACAATGTTTCAAGCCAAGTTACACTTGAGCAAGAGAATAGTTTATTGAAAGGGATCATAGAGAAAGGTGTCTACAAGAGCCTTGCCGGAAGCAAGAACTTTGAGGAAATTGTTCGCAAGCAAGGAAGGCACCGGAAGAATCAAGGAATTGGTTTTGAGCGAAAGTTCAACGCCGAAGGTGTTGAGTGGGAAGAAGGTCAATATCCTACTCCACAGTTTGTTCCTCAAAAGGAGAAGTATGATCCTACTTCTTCCAATGTGGAACAAGCTCAAGATGACCTTCCACCACAAGACCACAAGCTAAAAGGCAAGGACAAGCTTCAAGAGGAGATTGATGCATTTGTTGAAACACCTCAAGCCATGGTCAAGTGGGTTCCCAAGGAAACGTCAAGTTCTACTTCGTCAAGCTCAACTACAACCCCAAGGATTCCCATCAAGATGATGTGGATCCCGAAGAAGAAGAACTAGAAAGTTCTTGAGGGTGACTCCGCCAACATACTTCACTCACATTCATTTTGGCAAAAACTTGTGCAATCAACTTCCACATCGTGCACTAGTTCATGGAGTCACAAACCCTCTTGTTGGTAAGTCAAGGGACAAGGTAATCATTGCTTTCATGGACATCATCTATTGTGAACGTCAATCTATGTCCATGGATATCCGTGTTTGTTCCTTGTGGGACTAACCCATGTAGGTATTGAAAGTGCCCGAATCCAAAGGATAGCTCCCAACTCTTGGTGATCTTCATCAACATTGAGCATCCACATCTTCAACATCTACATGAAGTCTTCTACGACAACCCAAGGTTAGTTTGACCCTTTAAAAGGGGTTCTCACATCTAGGGGGAGCTTTGCTCTAAAAATTGAGCTAAAGCATCTTCAAATGATGTGAACACATCAATGATTTATGTAAAAGTGGTAACCCCACTTGTGCTTAAACGATGAGTATGACCTATGATCAAATGTTCTCATTTGGCTCCTAAGTCAATATACTCATATAAAGATGACCTAGTCATCGACAAATTGTGTGTTAGTTGCTAGAGTTTTGGTTGTGCATGTTTGACACATATTTCATTTGCTATCTTATTGTGTGAGCATGTTGGATGCATGATTTTATCCATTCAAGGACATCCATTTGTTGTTTGGTCGTTTTGAGTTTTCTGACCAAATGGATGGAAAAGAATGCCTAAGTACCTCCCCTAGCTATCTATGCTCTTACATCACAAATTTTGAACAAGTCATTTTCGGACCCTCCGGGTGAGGAGCACTCGGAGCCACCGATCCGTCAAGGGCTAATTTCCAAAACCTTCTAATTGATTTCGGTCAGACCAACTCACTCAAACTCGGTCGAACCGAAAGCATTTAGACTGATCTAGGTTTTCATCTCGGTGAAACCGAGTTGTGATTTTCGGCGTGACCGAAGTGCATAACTGCCTAGCAGTTATCCATCTCGGTGCCACCGAGTTTTACAACTCGGTCCCACCGACAGCGAAGGGGTATATATTCCGAGGGCCGCGCGCGTTGATTCCTCCTTCAAACGTTTCGCCCTCACACCCCTTGCTGCCGTCGCCTTGGTCTCCGGATCGTCGCCGCCGTCGCCTGTGCGCCCTCGCCGTAGGTCTCCGTCGCCGTCAACGGCCATCTCCTCCGCGCCGTTGCCGCCGTAGAAAAACTCCACCAAGTTAGGGTGAGTTTTGATCCCACTCGTGCTCCCATCTCCGATTCAATGCACGTTTGGATTGCCTAGTATCTTGCCACGATTGAAATCCTCCTGTACATCAGATTGGTTCGTTTGAACTAGATTCGAGTAAAAGTTTTAGGGTTAGGTTTCCGCGGAACACATCTCGGTGAGACCGATTTTATATTTTCGGTATGACCGATTTGGCCTATGGCCATTGCACTGCACCCTTTGGTCCAACCGAGTTGTGCAAAATCGGTGTGACCGAAATAAAGATTCTGTGAAACCCTAGTGTTTTCGGCAGGACCGAAACCCACTTCGGTCAAACCGAAAGTGGTGTGCCAAGCTCCTGTTTAACACTTCGGATTCACCGAACCTTAAACTCGGTCTGACCGAAATGTCTTCTGTGAAAACTTAATACTAGAATTTGAACTCATTTTTTGCAAAAACTTATGCATTTTGTGATGACTCTTCTTCTCTGCCTACACCTTATCTATTCACAGGTTGTCAGCCATGTCAGATGCCAGTGACAGTGAGAACAGGCCAGAGACACCCATTGCAGACATTCCAGAGGCAGGCACTAGTCCTGATCCTAGTAGCTCATCTGATGATGGTGAGAGGAGTACACCAAGTGGCATGCCTCCTGCAGCCACCAGAGCTAGAAAGAAGAGGAATTCAGATGATGAGGATTCAGATTTTGTTGTTGAGGAAGAGGTGACCTCAAAGCCTAAAAGGAAGGTTGTTGCCAAAGAGCAACAAGATCAACAATCTAAGAAGGGCACCAGCAAAGTCAAGCAGTCAACTGTTGCTAAGAAGCTGAATTTGGGAGAGGCAGCTGCAAGCAAAGTGAAGAAAACCACCCAGAGAAAGAGGATAGTGCATGTGTCAGGAGCTAGAGCAGATATGTATATTGATCCTCATGCAGATGCAGCAGTAGAGGATGAGGATGAGGAAGCACCCCAGCCTCCTCCTCAGAAGCCAAAGCTGACAAGGCAGCAGCAGCAGCAGCAGCTAAACCAAAGAGTTTCGGAGAGCAAATTCTTGAAGCTACTCAAAGGATTGAACAACGCCTGGCCAGCATTGAACAGTCTCAGGAGAGCTTAGAGAGGATTGTTGATGAGAAGATCCACGCTCTGGACGTGAAGCTGACTGAAGTACAAGTGACCGTCAACAAGCTCGAGGCAGACATTGAGGAAGCAAAGCAGGACAAGGCAGAGCTTATGCGTGAGTTGCAGGATGACTTAGTCCAGGATTCTCATCGACAGACTGCTCCGGTTCCCAAAGGATCCCGATCAGCTGCTATTCCAGTGACTGACACCAGGACTACAGCTTCAGCACCTCCCACAGTTCCAGCAGTTGCTCCTACTCCAGCTCCAGCTCAAGTGTCCACTCCTCCAGCACAGACATCAGCTGAAGTCTTCGCCGATGCTGTCATATCCACTCCGACATCAACCCAGACGGGAGCCGCCAGCAGAGTCCACAGTGACGCTTAGCTCTATGCTTTTTCGAACTTTTTGGTAACTTGTTGCCAAAGGGGGAGAAATTGTATAGATCATAGGGCTTCGAGAGAGAGAGTGCTGTTGTCTTTGCGCTTTTGCTCTTTCGTTCTTTTGCGGTTTCTTTGAGATACTTTTGGTTTTCGAGACATTCTGTGTGTTTGATACTCCGTTTGATTCTACCTTAATGAGTGCTTGGTCGTACTATGCTTTAATGTGTGCTTAATGCTTATCATATGCCATTCCTATCTCGTATGACCATTTACTCATGTCTTGGTGATTGGGTGCATGCTGTTCATTCTTATCATTTTGTGCGCTCCACCAAGATGTATGTGACATGGAAGAGTGACCCATGATCCTAATCGATTGTGCATTTGCATTCAAACGCAAATCTTAAATAATGCACAAATTTAGGGGGAGCTCTTGCTTATCACATACTTCTCAAAGCGACGATATTATTCATTGATTATATCCTTTGTCGAAGCTTTGATCTATATGTTGTCATCAATTACCAAAAATGGGGAGATAGAAAGTGCAACTAATCCCCGGGTGGTTTTGGTAATTAATAACAACATATATATCATTGAAATAATAGTTACTTGAGAATCATTTCAGAGAGTTCAGTGATATGGGTATGGCAAGGACTGAAGAAGTGGACCCCCCAAAATGCTAAGGCAAGCATTGGCAAAAGCTCAAGACTCCATTTTTGGTTTAGTGGTCCAAGATCACATTGAGTCCATAGGAAAAGCCAATACTATTAAAAGGGGATGAGGTTATGATGATGATCTGGTTGCTCAAGTGCTTAGTGATACATCTCCTAAACTATCAGCAACTTTCTCTGCCATAGACACTCATAAGTAGTCTCGGTCCCACCGATATTCCAAACTCAGTCACACCGAGATGAACCACCTCAGCCATAAGCCAAACCCTAGTAAACTCGGATTTTCCGATTCTGAACTTGGTCTCACCGAAACATGTGTTGCCAAGTTTCTGTAACCTTCTGTCATCAAATCAGTGTCACCGAGATGATGAAGTCGGTCCCACCGAAACTGGCATGCTCTTGTCATTGCATGAATCGGACTAACCGAGATTGTATATTCGGTCCCACCGAAAATCCCAACGTTCACATTATTTGAACTATCGGTCTCACCGAGTTGTCCACTTCGGTCCCACCGAGATTGCTCAAATGTGTGTAACGGTTGGATTTTGTGTGGAGGCTATTTATACCCCTCCACCCCCTCTTCATTCGTGGAGAGAGCCATCAGAAAGAACTACCACTCCTACCTTACATTTCTGAGAAGAGAACTACCTACCCTTGTGTTGAGATCAAGTTGCTCCACTCCCACCATATGAAGCTTGATCTCTAGCCTTCCCAAGTTGCTTTCCACTCAATCCTTTCTTCCACCACAGCCAAATCAGTGAGGAGAGTTGAGTGTTGGGGAGATTATCATTTGAAGCACAAGAGCAAGGAGTTCATCATCATCTACAACATCTATTACCTTTTGGAGGGTGGTGCCTCCTAGATTGGTTAGGTGTCGCTTGGGAGCCTCCGTCGTCGAGATGTGGAGTTGAACCAAGAAGTTTGTAAGGGCAAGGAGATCGCCTACTTCGTGAAGATCTACCCCGAGTAAGGCTAGCCCTCCGTGGGCGTAGGCCATGATGGAATAGACAAGGTTGCTTCTTCATGGACCCTTCGTGGGTGGAGCCCTCCGTGGACTCGCGCAGTCGTTACCCTCCGTGGGTTGAAGTCTCCATCAACGTGGATGTACGATAGCGCCACCTATCGGAACCACGGGAAAAATCACCGCGTCTCCAAAATTGCGTTTGCTCTTCTCCACCTCTCTTTACTACATGTGCAACTTACTTTCCGCTGCCTATACTCTAGAATTGCATGTGTAGGGTGATGCTTGACTTGATCATAATTGTGAATCTGCCAAAAACTGTTCTTTGTCAAAAGGCAGAATTTTTATATTGACAAGTAGTCTAATCACCCCCCCTCTAGACATACTTTCGATCCTACAATTTTGAATTAGCGAGGATCCCGCCCTGCTGGAAGTAATTGCCCGAGTAATGCCATTAACTCCATTGCTAGGATTGCGTTTTGATGATCTAGCCTGATTACATTGGATCTGATCTGATCCTGAGGATCTATGAGCAGTGGGAGATGAATTTGGATAGATTCTAGGAGATTGAAGAGCCTGGACGTAGGATTTCCTCGGATGACGACGAAAAATGTGAGTTCATTCATCCTCCTTTTCTTTGAGGTATTGATCCAATTCCTAGCTGGAATTAGGACCACCATTGCCCCAAAGGAGGAAGTTGATATTCAGCAGAGGTAAAGCAATGTTTCCTCCTTTGATGATCGAAACTCAACTTCTTTGGAGGAAACAGAGAACTTAAACGACTAATTCTGAAGAAGCTTGACCATAAACAGTGAAGCTCTACCTCCAAAATAAGATAAGAGAATAGTGCTTACTGAATTTTCCGTGAGTCGGATTTGTGATCGAGTGAACTCAGCAACGAGGAATTCTTCCATATCTTTTCCTTCTTCATAGTTGATGGGGACTCCCCACTTTCGCCAAAGTTCAACAGCAAAGTCTTGTCCAATGTCAAAATTGAGATCAGCTAGCGCCATGGCGAAGGACAGTAGGTCAATCGGTTATGTGATCGGTCTAGGTGGAGCGATGGACGATGGAGCCGGAGTGTACTCCGATGGATTGGGAACGGAGCCGGGGTGCGGTGGACGCCGGGGCTGGGGTGGCCACCGGCGGCTAGGAGGTGCGGAGCTTACACAGTCGCCAGTTAGCCATCGGCCTTGGCTGTTGTTGAAACAATTTTTTTGTATGCAGGATTCTGCCATATTTGAGGTCCCTGTAAACACGTATGCGCTCTCCTTGGTAGTTTTCCAAAGAAACTTCCTTCATCCACGTTGCTTCCATATACGAGGTTCCTGTAATCATGCAAATTTCTGTGTACGCCGGATGCTTACTTTCATTCAGTTTTCCAAACAAACTTTCACCAATCACGTTGCCTCCATGTATGAGGTTCCTATAATCACATATATTTCTGCGTACACATCACATATATTTCTGCGTACACACGATGCTTCCTTTAATTATATATTTCATTCATGTCCATCATATGATGAACATGCTTCCAACACTTACAAGATACTAGTAAATGCATGCGTGCAATGCACGTATATATTAGATAGAAAATTAATTGCAAGTTAATATCAGGTATAAAATTCATTCGTGTTGATATTACTAAGTAGGATATCAATTATGTGTTAATTACGTAAATAATCTATATTTGATATGTTATTAATTGCACACTAAACATGTTGAGCGCTCGTCATTGGAGGAATATACTTCCTTCGTTCGAAAATACTTGTTGGAGAAATGAATGTATCTAGACGGAGAAGCAGGTCGACGGAGATGGAGCATGGTGGCCGGGTAGGTCCATAGAGACCTTGTGCACCTAAAGCTAGAGTCGATGGCCAAGACATCAATGGGGTTGCTCGCTCGCTCATCGTGGCTAATGTTGGGCCCAGTCACCGGATGGGGTGACACACCGGTGAAAGAACATGCGGTGGCCCCATGTTTGGTTTTGGTAATTGATGACAATCTGTATGGACTAATGGTTGCCTTGAGTTATATTTGAAGGGTTTGTCCATAGGCTTTTCTTGGAGTCCATTTGTTGGTTTCAAGGATAGTGTGTGTTGACCAATGTGCTATTCAAGGAATCTATAATAACTAAATAGATGATCCCCACTAACCTATTTCTCTACACATGCAAGCTATACACATCAGCAAGCTTCTGATTGGTCCACATCATGCAGCCAAGCTTCGTCATCATACATTTTCTAATTTAATTTTCCTTTCTGTTCTGCTAGTGACGCAAAGAAACTCATTACGTTCCCTCCACGGAGTTGTCTCGCCTTCCTATACCAAGCACCACAATCTATTCATCTCCTCCATTAAATTCCTCTTGGTCCATGGTTTTTCCTGTCTCATGCACCTTTCCTCTTCGTCTCCTCCATACTACAGTAACAGATGGAACAATCCCAACACCTTCTCTGCCCTTAAAGTTGTACAGCAGTGTTGTCCCCGCCGTCTCCATAGTAGCTGGGAGGCAGTGCCCCTACTCTGACCTGAATCCCAGCCGTACCCCTCCTCAGTTGTGTTGTTCCTGTCACCTCCACCATGGCTGGGAGCCTGGTAGGCAGTGCCCTCCGTTCTGAATCCCCTCCCCGTTCTACGAAAGCTCGATGAGTATCTTTTAGTTTCTGATTTAGTAGGTTTTCGACCGACGGAACAGATTTGCTGGCCTGTGTCATCCACTCTCATCGCCGGGTATTACACGCGTGCTGGATGGAACTAATCTCTAGCCCATGCCGGCGCCGATGACTCGCCAAATAAGGTCACTACAGATTTCCCCCTAATGCATGTTGTCGTCGTCCTCTACCTGTTTATTCTTTTTGTCCTCTGTATATTCAGTATGCTGATTTTGGTATAGTTGTCTTCTGATGCCACAGTTCGATCTTTGAATTCACTCGAATTGGTAGGAACGACACAAAAGACAGATTCTCACGTAGACACCAAGAAGCGAAGCCGGTGCAAGAAAAATAAATTGAGACCAAGCACCACTCAGACTTTCCAGCAACAAAACGAATGCCAGGACATGATTAATCACTGACATCACAGATTGGAGGCACTTCAAGGAACTACAAGCATGTAAAACGCCACAACTGAATATAGGTCGTGTGACATTAGATTACTCCTGTTATCTGTATGTATATAGATTCAAGTCAAGGCAGTGGGAAGTCTTCTCAGGACATTAGACTATATCAGGTATGCCTGAATTGCTTATGCGGTCTGGTGTGTCGTTCCTACCACTGATTTGCTTGCAGGACATATTAGGTATGGGTTGCAAACAAGGGATATTAACATGTGTGTCCTGATAAGTGTCCGCAAGAAACTAATATTGGAGTTGGAGTTTTTCTATCTTCTAATTTGTTACATCCTCTGTTTCGAATTATAAGAAATTGTTCATTTCAGTCCGTACGTAGCTCATATTAAAATATCCAAACCATCTTATATTTGGGAACGATGGTAGTATGTCTTTCAATGTTGATCCCTCTTCCTGATCTATCACACAAGCTGACCAGTGCTTCGATGCCACTAATTATTCCGTTTCTATCCTTTTGTCTACACCATGGTTGGCTTTCAATTATAAGAGCTAAAGAGCCATCTATTTTTATCAAGCCTTCAGAAGTTCGGATGTTCAAACAAAAGCACGTGGGTGCTCATGCTTTTCTCCGTTGCTAGATTCATGTATTACAGGTGTCCTTTGCCGCTCCAGTCGATTTCAAATTTCAAATGTCGCATAAATATCAGGTGTACTCTTCCTAAGCAAAATAAATTTTCTCTATGACCCACGTAAGGTTTCAGCTTTTGTGCTGCTCACGTTCTCTGTTATTTTCATACTTACTCTTCTGGCGTTCCTTCTTTGTTATGCGTACTGTGTGTGTCTATCAAGGCCAATGGAAAATCTTTCATCCCCCGGTGATGCAGAACACACTCTCAGGTGATGTATTCCCTAATATGTGCAAAGGACATTATTTTTTGTACAATTCATCCCATCTTGCTTTTATAGTACAAAGGTTATAGAGTAGGGCATTTTGGAGACCGAGCTCCATGGAGCCCTTTATTTTGAATAATTCAAAATTCGTAAATTTCAGTTTCAAAAAATTCTGAAAAAAATACACATGTATGCAAGGATGTAAAGTGTATGTGTGAAAAATTTCAGGATGAAATACCTTGAATTGAAAGCTGTACAAAAAAAACAAAATCATGGTCTTTATAGATGAACAGTACATATGCTAAAAGGCTTCAGATTTGTCTTTTTTGTGTAGCTCACATTTTAATGTATTTCAACCTGAAAATTTGCACACATGTACATTATGTATCTAGGTATAAGTGTATTTATTTTCAGAATTTTTTGAAACTGAAAAGTTTGAATTTTAAAGTTTTCAAATAAAAGACTCCAAGGAGCTCGGTCTCCGTTTGGCATTTTCGAAAGGTTATATTGTCTTCATGTCAAATATCTTATATATCCTGCAAACATGCCACCTCATCATACAATTGCCAATCATGCATGTGAAAAGACCCACCATAATATTCAACATGTTGTTTTCCATTTAATTACTCTACCTCTTTCAATAAATATTGTTACAACTATACATAATCAAATATAATAAGTTATTTTTTATTTTATTTTAGTTCTCATTTATTAATACAAAATTACACCAATCAATTCCCGCAGCAACGCGCGGGGTATCCTCTAGTTATCTAAAGATTGGTCATGTGAGAGGTTGATCAAGACTAAGTCAAAGAGTGAATCAAGTTGATCAACACACAAAGCGTACAAGATGTACCAAGAGGGACCAAGTGATCCCATGGTATGGTAAGCATTGTCCATTGCGCTTTGTTTGCTAACCCATGGTCTACGTGAGAGTTCGATGTGGGGTTAGGTTTGTTTCCATTGGTTCGCGTCAACATGAAAATATCATACAACCCATGGAGAGGATGACATCAAGTGGTGATCATCATCAAGATTGCGGTGTGCAAGTTCAAGTGGATCATCACGAAGAGATCATATGCTTGAAGCTTTCCGTCCATTGTGGTGACAATGGTCTTATGAAGATGTGCTGAAGAGTGGCTCACCCATAGTGGAGTATGGGGGAGCAATTAACTAGTCTTCATCGAGCCAACACAATCAAGAAAGGTGGTCCAATTTGAGGGAGTCAAGATCGTCATCATCTAGCTCAAGTGGACTATGTGCAAGGCAAAGGTTTACCCTTGATAGGTTTTCTATTTTACTGGTCTCATGGTGGTAGTTGGGAGACCGGGTTATAGAATCGATTGCTGAACTATCAAGGGTGGGCTCTTGACGAGTAGCTTGATCGTGTCGTTCGTAGCAAGCTCAAACCATTGCATCCTTGCATCGTCTTTATTGGGTCTTGTTTGGTTCTTCTCCTTATGAGATTTGGAGCTTATGGTCATCTTGATGACAAGCTCGAGTTCATCGAAAACGGAGTTTACATGCATCTTCTTTGATGTTTTCGATGTTGGAGGTTATGCCGGTTCTTCTTTGTTGGAGGTTTCACTCTTCTATGTCTTAGGCATACCTCCCCTATCGTTGTTGGATGCTATTTGTCATCATCTATCCAACAAGCTTGAGTTTGCTCAATTCGAAGCTTATTTGCAGAAGTTATGGTAGTTCTAGCTTTCCTGTTGCACATGCGGTAGTACCGTGGTTGGTAGCGGTACTACCGCGCGTAGCGTCAAGCGGTAGTACCGCTCTACTACCACCTCGATTTTGGCTTTTGCATTTATCGCGTCGGGTTCAGCAGTAGTAGGGTGAAAGTAAGGCGCGACAGTACCGCCTCGGTTGTGCGGTAGTACCACTTCAACAGTACCGATGTCGTGCTCTGTTCTGCCCGGCCTCCTCTGCCCCGTGTTCTACTTCTCCAGCGATAGTACCGCTGGGGTGAGCGGTAGTACTGCTTTCACGCAGCACTACCGCCCCCAAGGTTCATTGTCATTGCTCTTTTTCCTGCTACTACCGCCCGAGCGATAGTACCGCTTGTTGGAGCGGTAGTACCGCTCTTGTGCGGGCTGGGCATATAACGGCTCGATTTTCCCCCACCTATAAAAGGGGGTCTTCTTCCCCGTTGAAGCTTATCCCTTTAGCTCGTGTTCTCCCCCCATTGTTGACCTTCTTCGAGCTTGCTATCTCTCAATCCCTCCATGGATTCTTGCTAGTTTTCGGGGGAAAGAGAGAGGAGATCTAGATCCACGTTTCCACAAATCACTTTCTCCTCTATGTAAGGGGAACCCATTGGATCTAGATGTGGGAGTTCTTCGTGTTCTCTTCTCTGTTCTTCCTCTCATTTTCCTCCCTAGCATTAGTTGCTTTGGTGGGATTTGGGAGAGAAGGACTTGGGCACTCCGTGTGCCATTGCCATTGCATTTGGTGCATCGGTTTGAGTTCTCCACGGTGATGCGTGGAAGTGAAGTTGAGAAGCTTATTACTCTTCGATGCTTGGTACCCTCGAGCTTGTTCCTCTTGGGTGCCTTGGTGCCCTAGACGTTTGGTGGTGTTCGGAGCTCAATCATTATGGTGTAAAGCTCCGAGCAAGCATCGGGGTCTCCAATTAGGTTGTGGAGATCACGCAAAGCAATTTGATTGGTTCCGGTGACCGCCCCAAGGGTTGCCAAAGTGTGCGGGTTCGGTGACCGCCCCCAAGGGTTGCCATTTTACGGGTTCAGTGACTGCCCTCAAGGGTCGCTTAGTGGAATCACGACATCTTGCATTGTGCGAGGGAGTGAGGATATTACGGTGGCCATAGTGGCCTCTTGGGGAGCATTGTGCCTCTACACTGCTCCAAACAGAGATAAGCATCCGCAAGGGTGTAAACTTTGGGATACATCATCGTCTCCGCGTCCCTCGGTTATCTCTTACCCAAGCCCTTTACTTATGCACTTTACTTTGTGATAGCCATATTGTTTCTTGTCATATATCTTGCTATCACTTAGTAGTTTATATTGCTTAGCATAAGTTGTTGGTGCACATAGGTGATCCTAGTTGTTGTAGGTTTTGTGCTTGACAAATTATCGCTAGGTTTATTCCGCATTTGTTCAAGCCTAAACGGTAATTATTTTAAAGTGCATATTCACCCACTCTAGGCGACATCCACGATCTTTCAACCGGGTCAGTGAATCTCACGACCAAAGGGGGATGGGTGAATCATGGTGGATGGATCTAGTGCGATGAGGGGAGAGGCGGGCTTGATGATGGAGGAGACGAGGGGGATGGGTACGAGGAAGGGCGGGTTTGGAGAAGGTCCAATTAATGCAGGAGGCATTATGGGTGAAGATGTGGCTAAAAAAAGGCAGTTTTGGAATGCATCACATATTTTGGAATGAATCTCGACCGTGAGATGAAAATTACACCAACGTCTCCCAACTGGCCTAACGATTGGCTGTTGTCAGACGTCTTTCTGGAAGTGTTTCCTGATAATAAATAATGATTTGCATGTTTTCTCATCTAAAATTCGTATGTTTCTTATAAAACTAGGATAGGACGCACAATGTGCCACTACTGCAGGATGCTGCTAACGTGACATTACAATCAGAGACCCTTCGACGAAACTGTGTGCGATGCAATAATCGCAAACAATGATGTAAAAAATCGTCAAAAAAGATGCAAAACGTTTGCGATGGCGGATACATCAAACACGGTTTGGATTTTAGTTGCGTGTGCGATGTGGGGCATACGATTCAGTACAATGAACTATTTGTGATGAGGCAGAACAACAGAAATAGGCAGTCAGATGAAGGTGTGTGCGATATACGACATACAATTTACTCGGACGAACTGTTTGTGATTAGGCGGAACAAAAGAAACGGCCAGCCAGATCAACGTGTGTGCGATAGAGGGCAAACAGTTCACTCGGATGAACTGTTTGCGTTGAACCAAGAGAACAAAATCAGAAATGTGTGCGAAGACCGATAACAACACAGACGATTGCTGCTAATAAGACATGTGTTGTGCTATGTGATTGCATACAGAACAACAACAACACACACACACACACACACACACACACACACACACACACACACACACACACACACACACATATATATATATATATATATATATATATATATATATATATATATATATATATATATATATATATATAGACACACACACACACACACACACACTTATAAGGACATGGTTGCATAACCAAATTAAACATTGAATTAGATAGGTGGCTACTACACACATGACATTTGCACACACCAAAGTAAACTACTACATGCATAATTACATAGGTGGCTACTACACACATGACATTTCCAGACACCAAAGTAAACTATATATTACATGCATAATTAAGTAGGATAAAAGATCATCTGATCATCATCTACTTCTTATGATGCTTGTCGCTACTGCTCTGCTTGTGGCTCGATCCGGCCTCATTGATTTCAACAATGAGGTAGTTCCTCATGTCAACGATCCTCCTGTGCATCTCTTAGCATGTGTACACGCTCTTGGCCGCGAACCTAAGGTGAGGTTCATCTAGTTGCCGCGTCTAGGCCCCGTGCCAGGATACGAGACGTGTTCTATTGGCATAATGCTTCATCTTTTCGTAGTAGGGGTCAATGATGGCCGAGGCGAGCTCAACAAGGGAGTCTTTCTTCGTGCTGCCCCAGACCTGGTAGTTGCCACGTATTTCGACAAGGTTCTTGCAGGCCTAGCCTGTAACCCTGAGCGCTTTCACATCGTCAGTGGTATCCACCATAACGAACTTGTAGTGGGTGCTGTTGACAAACCTGGCAAAACGGTCACAAGGCTTTGTGGCCATACTGTAGTGGTAGATGAGGACATGATTGTGCACGCACAGCTGGGCAACGACAACCTTCTAATCTATGTTGGGATGACCGCCGGTGTACTGGAGGTTGATGCCGACCACCTTGTACTTGTCTCGAGCAAGCAACTGCTCAACGGTGTTGATGTAGTCGTCCACCACGGACGGGTCGATGGTGTACACCACCGAGAGATCCGTCTCCCTTGCGTGGGTGTCCACTTTATGCTCGCCGAACTCCATTGGAGCGCCGCTAGACATCTCCTCTCTATGTGTCGTCGTGGGTGTGTTTGTTGTGTTGTGGACGCGATTGAAAGGTTGAAGAGACTAAGGTTATAATGGTCGTGGGAATTAAAGGGGAAGCCGGACGTCCTGGAATATCCACACGCCCGGAAGGCGGTTCTAATTTGCAGCACGTAACTCAATCATGCCGCACGTAACTGCATCGTGGTGATGCACGCGGCGCAACCGCATGCATATGGGCCCCCAATGTGATCGTGCGCAGGCCCCAGCCGCTGGTAGAGAGCGCGCGCAGGGACGCGAGCAGAGCGCTCCACGATCACCTCAATGGCGAGCAACCATAAATATGCATATAGCAGTTGAAAACGCAAGGAAAAGTTGCCCACATGGCGAGCGCGTGGAGGTACGCGAGCAGAGCGCGCCGCGGCGCCTAACGGCAACCTGAGCACACTGAGAGACGCAGGCAAAAGCCGACACTGTGATATGTGGAAAATAAGACGAAAGGTGTGAGAGATGGCGGAGACATCAAGCACGAATCAGATTAAAGTTGCGTGTGCGATACGTGACATACAATTGATCCATCCGAGCTGTTTGTGATGGACTAAGCTGTGTGTGTTGTGTGCAAACGCTTGCTAGTAAATAATCATTTGCGATTCATGAATTCATCACCGACGGGTTCCCTAGTGTGGTCTGTGTGAGATGTGATATGCTCTGTCTACGTAGCATCTATTGGCCATTTGGCGACGGGCGGTCATCCGGGCACGCCAGAAGGATGCAAAGAGGCATCCTATATCAGCAAGGACCAGCTGTTACACCAATAGCTCATCTAAGAGAACTCTCAAGTTAATTGTGCTCAACTGGTGTAATGCCCAGGATGGGACTATATCTCCTACGTGTCGAGGCACGACTTAGAGACATAACCCCATGCTGGAATGATCGCAAGTCTGGTATCTTTGCACAACTCATATAAAAGATGGGGATGGAAAACATAAAATAGTTGGCTTACACTCGCCACGTCACACAAATACAATACAAGTCTCGATCATCATTCAATAAAACATCACAACCCTCTAAGGGTAAAATCCAAATGACAAGATACCAAACATAATTTAAATCCACAGGTCGGATCGAATCCTAGTAGAAGTCACCACTACTGATCATCAGGATAACGAACATAGTATCGACTACGCTCCTCGTCATACTCCCAGTCTAGCTCAGTGCCATCACCTGGATAGCTCACCATCGGACCTGCATTCAGGTGTGGTGAAGTAACTGTGAGCCACAGAGGACTCAGCAATCCCGTTCCCGGGTAACATGACTATTTAAGCCTTGGGAGAGGATAAGGCTGAAGAAAAGAATAAGAGTCTGCAGCAGCAACTAGCACTAGCTTACGTGAAAGAGTGCGAGAAGAGAAGTGCCTCGGTCGAGAGATGATCACGAAGTGATCCTAGCTAAAGCTCAACAAACATAACCCCACCGTGTTCAACTCCCGAATCCCTATTCGGAAATTGACAGTCACGGTACACACGCTGGTAGTGTATTAGTAACATGGTGTCAAGTTATCTACAACCGGATATTAACAAGCTCCCATCTGCCACATAACCGCGGGCACGGCTTTCGAAAGTTCATAACCCTGCAGGGGTGTTCCAACTTGGCCCATGACAAGCCCACGATCCGCGGAGTCGCAACTCCAAGGTGGGAAGACCCGAGTATTCTTGGAATCCCGTGCTCAAGATACTCCGAACTAAGGTAAGGCTAATCCAGCAAATCCTCCCGGCGTGTCGACACCCTGATAGTAGCCGCGCGTATCTAGTCTCAGGACACGTCCGGATGGGCGATTCTATAGGTGTATGCCAGATACCTCGGGTTGCCCCAAGGCGGCCCTGCAGACCCCCCAGTTCGGACCAACACTCATGCGGAGCACTGGCCCGGGGTTGTTGATTAAGAAAGAGGGTTAATTACTCCCTATGCAAGTTATTTAGTTATTAGGCAAATAGTACCAATGTTGGGACTTGCTGGAAAAGACTTAGCACTTAGCGGTTTATCGAGGGGGCCCCATAAACCCAAACCGTGCGAGGAACGCATAATCAAGGAACATAACACCGGTTTATACTGTTTCTAGTAGCATGAGTGGAACAAATCACCAAGCAAAAGGCTTAGCCTTCCACCCATTGCCAATATATAGATGATTTCATTTTAAGCATTTATATAGTGTGATATAACCCAACAAAAACTTCAACATGAAGCAAGCATCTTCAACTTCACCTGCAACTAGCAACGCTATAAGAGGGGCTGAGCGAAGCGTACTTAGCCATTCAACGGTTTGCATAGGTAGGGTGGTTAGACATGGACATGGTTACAAGTAGGAGGCTGACAGGAAAGACATGGGCATCGAGGCAAAACTATAGATCGAGACTACTAGCAATAGGCAAAGATAGTAATGTTATCGGGGTTCGGTCATCTTGCCTGAAGAGTTGTCGTTCGGATCGTAAGAGGGGTCCTCGTTCTCAAGCTCGGTGGTAACCTCGTGCTCGTACTCGTACTCGGTCTCAGCTTCCGGCTCTAAACAATACAATCACACAAGGCACAAATCAACAAGAAGCAATGCGCACACCAAAATGATGGATGCATGATGGATGCACTAAGGAAGCACACGGAGCACGGAAAAATAGCACTCAAGCAAAATACTTCAAAACATGATAGCAATAGGATATTATGAATCTACGCGGAAAATTAATCAAGTTTCATATAAGACTCGCTGAAATCGGAGCTACGGGCTAAAAGTTATGCCCGAAACAAGAAATATGCACAAGCTGAAAATTACAGCCACATAGCAACTTCGGAGCACTAGATAAATAAGCTACAGCACTCAAACATCATGACAAAGAGCATGAACATAAACTAGACATATCCTACAGAAAATAAGTCCAAAGATGCACCCCCAAAGGAGCCACGGATCAATAGCAACAAGCTTGGACATATTGAACTTGACAACAAAATCCTGACAGCAGAATTTTATTGAAACTTTGGAGCAAAAGTTAAATATGCTACAGCCACTCAAATAAGCATGTGAGAACATGAATGGAAAGCCAACAATATATACTACAAGGAACCATCAAGAGTCACCCCAAAACTATCATGGTTTGTCCTAGAACAGCAAGCGAACATGGCATCTGAGAATAACAGATTCCAGACTTAGTGAAAATCCACTAAGTGTTAAAACAGCAGTTTCATCATGGCATCTTTGAGAGCAAGTTTAAGTCACCTCAAAACTAAACATGGCAAGTGGTAAGCACCACATCAAAGTACACATGATGGTGATTACGAAACATACAAGCATGCATCATGGAGATAAACACAACGATAGCAATGAGCTCAACAAGATGGCATCTCATAACAAGTTTAACAACTAAACAGCCACATAGCACTTTGCAAAGGAGATAAACATGGCAAGATTAAATCTATCACGCAACCTAACACAAACAACATGTAGAGCATGGCAAGACGAACACGTGGACATGCCATTTGCATCATTCGGACAAACGAGCTAAAAGTTATCACTATGCAAAGATGGCATAAAAACAACACATAGCAGCAGTTTATATCGGGAAGCACTCTTGCAATAGAAAAATAAGCATCTAGATGATCTCAAACATGCATGGCACAAAGGAATGAAACGTAGTGCTAGTCACCACGAACGTCTGGACATGTCATTTGCGCAAAATGGACCAACACACTAAAAGATATCA
This sequence comes from Secale cereale, assembly GCA_902687465.1. NCBI lineage: Eukaryota > Viridiplantae > Streptophyta > Magnoliopsida > Poales > Poaceae > Secale > Secale cereale. Next base: position 145,884,362 of record LR738709.1, read on the forward strand.
CCATGTGAAATATGCATTAGACAAGCAAAAATACAGGGACTTAGATTTGAAGCAACCTCTCAGATCTGGGAAGAAGTCAACGGGCTCGGGCGGATCTGGCCCGGGGAACGAAGTGGCGGGCCGGCCTGGAGCTGGAGACCCGGCTCGGGCGAATCGGGCCGCGGCTCGGCCCAGGAGCTGGCGAGCGCTGGGGCCTAGCGGAAGGAGACGCGAGGCGGCCTGGCCCGAGGCGAAGAGCGGCTGGGTCGAAGGAGGCCGGCGGAGCTAGCGGGCCTTGGCGGCGATCGGGCCGCGCGGCTGGAAGGGAGAAGGAAGCGGCCTTGGGCCGGGAGGCGGCTGCGGGGTGCCTGCCGACTGGAGGCTTCGGCCTCTGCGAGCGGGAGGCCCAGGCGAACTTCGTTGACCCGATCGGACCTGGATCCAGATCGGGATCGATCTCCCGTTCGAATCCAGAGCGGCGGCGCAGGCTGCTCGAGGAACCTGGCGGCGGTGGCGCTCGATGGAGGGGCTCCCGGCGCCCTGGCTTGCGGGGGATGAAGGCGGTGAGGTGGAGAGAGGCCGGAGGAGAGGATGAGGTGGAGGAGAGAGGAGGTGGCGTTCTTCGGCGAGGTGGGGATACTCCGGCGAAATTCCGTCGGGATTCTGGCGAAACTCCGGCGAGGTGGAGGTGGCTGGAGGAAGAAGATGAAGTGGGCTAGGGTTTCCTTGTTTTGGGGCAAAAAATTGGGGGAAGTGGACAAATATATAGGCACAAGGAGCTAGGGTTGTCCAAATGGAGTGCGGTTTTCGGCCACACGATTAGAATTGGATGGCCTAGATGATAGGAGTGGCTAGGAGTGGTTGGTGGGCTGTTGGAGGGTTGTCTTGGGCCTCAAAGTGGAGGCACTTTGAGCCCACGAGAATAACTGTTGGGGTAGCAAACGGACTCGAAACGCGACGAGATTTGACAGACGGGTTACACACACCAAAACAACAACACACGACAAGTCTCGCGCCAAACCGGTAACGTTACATGACCAAACACCAAAGTAGGCCACGGGGACGCCACGGACACGTGAGGGAGCTCCGGAACGCGAAACGAACAACGGGAAGGAACGCGTGGAACCGGATGCAAACGACAACACAAATGCAATGCGATGCATATGACTATATGATATGAATGAATGCCACACACGCACACAACAAAACGACGAAAACCCGAAAGACAAAGAACCCGAAAATGGAAGTGATGAAGCCGGAGATATATTATATGCCCAAAAGGGAAAGTATTACATCCGGGGCATTACAGCTGGAGCAGCCATAAGATTGGTGACTTGATGGGAAGTTGTCTTGATGTTAAATTAACTAATTGGAAGGATCATACATGTCAAATTGAATGACCTTTATAATCCATCCCATCAGTTAAATTGACCTCGAGGTCCTTGTTTTATTTTTTAACACATGTTAAAGAAGGTCTACCGCATTACTTTTTGACAATGTGCGATACATGGCAAATAAGACGAACTGTGCGAGCGATGTCGGAGTCATCAAGCACGAATCAGATTAGAGTTGCGTGTGCGATACATGGCATATAGTTGATCCACCCAAGCTGTTTGTGATGGAATAAGTCGTGTGTGTTGTGGGCAAACGCTTGTTGGTATACAACCGTCTGCGATTGATGAATTCATGACCGACGGGTTCCCTGGTGTGGTCCGTGTGCGATGTGATATGCTTTATCTATAAGACATCAACATATATACTTATAAGAACAACATTGCATAACCAAATTAAACATACAATTAAATAAGGGACTACACACATAACATTTCCACACACCAAAGTAAGCAATGACATGCATACTAAACTAGGATAAACGAGTATCTAATCATCTACATCTTTGTTGCGACGACGTTTGCCATTGCTCTGCTTCCGGCTGGATCCCTGGTCATGAATGGTCAATAAAATGTAAGGCTATTGCATATTAAGGTCAAAATAGTGCTACCAATATACGAGTCGCATACGATGCCATTTCAACGATTGTACCACAAAATCCCGAAATATTACAAGGTCCAAATTCCAGAGTTACATGGCTCAAATTCAAAGATTACAAGGTTCAAACTGATATTAGAAATGAAGCTCGCCTCATTCAACTTCAAACACACGTGTTGATCAGCTGAACATGGATATAAGAGAGGTTCAAACTAAAAATACAAATAGTAAGGCCGTTTTCGAAACCTCGTCATTTTTGCAAAAGGATCAGCCGCTCACAAGTCATGTATGGGGTCGACACAATGATTTCCGATTACTCTATCATATGCAGTTCCAACACAAAGTTATCCTTTTTGGAGCCTCTTCCATTATGCAGTAGCTACCGGCTCTGGTCAAGAAACCATTCATATTTTCTATATAAATGCATGTTCAACCTCATTACCTTCAGCACCCTTGCTCTCACAACAAAGAACTTGGCGAACATAATCTCTGGTAAGGTACCTCGGTAGGAGTTCAAAGTAATTTTTTAGAGATGCAGATATAGGCATTCGATGTGATTGTCGTTATATTGTATCACATTATCCACCACCAGACCTATTATTATCTGCAAAAGAAGAGAATGTATTAGTGCCTACATGCAGTTTTGAACACTACTACAGGCCTATTTGGTTTGCAGGATTTGTAAAATGCACCAACGTGCCATCTTCGATCTGACATGATTAACATGGGCATTTGATTACAATCTAGAAAAATGTAACCTCTTCACAAGAGGTCAGAGTGGATGAAAATTCCCTAAGAAAACTAGTATACAGATGAATCCAAAGGAGAAATGCTTATGGATTGTAATCATATGAATCAAGCAACCAATATGGGGGATGTATGTCCTGGAATCGTCCAAAATTCAACATTGTCATTGTAAACATGGGAAAAGGTGCCAAACATTGAACTCCCTTATGGTTAACATTTAACAGGAAAGGGACATCACCTCGATATACAGCTTCTTCAGGCACGGAAAGCATCTCAGGAATCTGACAACTTCGTGCAGGTTGGGGCCGATAGATACTAGTGTCAGGACCTTCACTGTGCGCAGAATCTGGGTCAAACTTTTCTGGATGACACACAAACATACATCTTCAAAAGTATAACTAATGCTGATATCAAGAAGGAGAGGTAGAAGGTGAATGTTGTACCTGAATGGGTGTGGACCCAATAAGAAGTTTGGAGTATTTGACAGACGAGTAGCCCACCACTGTCAATTTCGGCGCAGAAATGACATTGATTCTTGTTGGACCTTGCTGATCAGCTGCAAGTAATCTCTCAATTGAAGGTGTGTCCTCAATGACCATATTGTGGTCCACCTTTTGCGATCTCTCGTTGCACCACCAGCAACACACATAAATAGTCCAGAGAGTCATGGAGGTGATGTGGAAGCTACTCGACCAATTCATCGCCTAAAGACAAAGGAACTCGAGTGCAGTATAGTCGCGGAGCAGGAGCTCCATGTCATCCTTTGGGATGCAGACGATGACGAGCTCGAGGTGCTTCAGTCATGGTAGAAAAAGAGCAGGCCCGTCTTTAAGGGGAGATGAAAGTTCATGAACTTAGCGAGGCGTGGCGTGGGCGCGAAGCGGAGCATGGCCGTTGGCAGCGAGCGCATATGCCCATCATTAAAACTGAGCTCCTCGAGATGATCTAGGGCGGGGGATCGGAACCACTCATAAAGCTTGGCTCATTCCTTGCCGTTGGAACGGAACTTGCCTATGATAAGGCCTCTGATTGGGCCATGGTGGCTGCCGAGGAGGCTGCTGATGAAGTCTAGGCTTGTTGGAGTCTGTCGGATCTTGGGTTCCAGCAAAACCCTTGTGGTTCGAACTCTGGGTGCACACAAAGATCTCTCCTTCCGCCCTAGCTCGTCTACTCACCGATCCCTAGGCCTAGCTCATCAGATCCACAGAACAAGGGACACAAGGTTTATACTGGTTCGGGCCACCATTGTGGTGCAATACCCTAATCCAGTGTGGTGTGGTGGATTGCCTTGTAGGCTAAGGAAGAACTAGTACATGGGGATAACAGCCTCCTGAGGAGAGGTGTTCTTGTGCTCGAGTGAGCTTGTGGGTGTCTGGGAGGTCTCAATGATCCGATCCCCTAGGTTGGGTCAGCTCAAGATCAGATCCCGTCTTTGGTGGTGGCTAGTCCTATTTATAGAGGCCCAGGTCCTCTTCCCAAATATTTGAGCGGGAAGGGATCCCACAATGACCAAATTTGAAAGGGGACAGCTAGTACAAGCTATCCTGACAAAAGGTGGTCTTCGCCTGCCAAAGGCTCTGGTGGTGACGCCGCCGTGGGCTCCGTGATGACCTCTGCTCTGCCGTCCTACTGGTCTTGGTCTTGTTGCACCGATATGGAAACATTTGCCTGACGCCTCGGGACTCCTCGCCTGCGCCTGCTCCTTTAGCACCAAAGAGGAAACTGGCATCCTGCGCCCGCTGGCGCCTGCGTGGCCTTGGTCGTCACTGCTCATGTCACGAGGGCCTCGCGAGGTGCCCCTTGCCTTGATATCTCCGCTCCTGAGGAGCCAGTCTTCACTACAAAAAAAATACACTTCCATGATGATACGTGTTTGTCACAGTAGGTCAAGTTTTCTGTCATGCATGTACATCCATGACAAATTTATGACAGAATCAAGATAGTCATACCTATGATGTCGTAGAAGTGTTCCATGACTTTACCAAAATTATCATCAGAAGTATCCACTTCCATGACGATAAATCGCGCGTCACAGAAGTGCTTTCGTCAAGGGTGACCGACACGTGGCATCCACCATAACAGAACGCCGTTAAGCAATCGGGTCAGGTTTTGGATCCGATAACCCATTAACAGCCCCGACCAATGGGGATTTTCCATGTGTAAAATCATCATTGGCTGGAGAAAACACGTGTTGGCTCACCGTTGGGACAGATGTCATCCACTCATTGGACCCAAAGCGCCTATAATACATCGACACGTGGCACGGCCCAACAGAGGCCCATTCCTGTGAAAAGTCCGGCCCGTTTGACTTGGTCAAAAGGTGGCGGGCCGACCCAAGGCAAGCCTGTTAGCGTCCTGTTCGCAGATAGCCCATTTACAGCCCGCTAACCCATGGTCCGTTTACGGCCTATTCGAATTAGGCCCAGTAGCGTGATCTACTCATTGGACCCAAAGCGCCTATGATACGTCGACACATGGCACGGCCCAACAGAGGCCCATTCCTGTGAAAAGGCCGGCCTGTTTGACTTGGTCAAAAGGTGGCGGGCCGGTCCAAGACAAGCCTGTTAACGACATGTTCGCGTATAGCCCATTTACAGCCCGCTAACCTAGGGCCCGTTTACGGCCTATCCGAATTAGGCCCAGTAGCGTCATGTGGGCCATCAAATATAATTCTAGCCCGTTTTAACTTCCGGCCCATGTATGGCCCATGATGTCTTTTGGCCCATATGAGGCCCTTAGTAACACTCGACCCATTAACGGCCCGTGGTAAAACTGGCCCGTAATGAACAGTGTATCACTTTATACCCATTAACAACCCATTATTCCGTTGGGCCGTTTCCAGCCCATGTTATCTTTCGGCCTTCTCAGGGCCCATTTATTCTTGGGCTCATTTCCAACATTCGTTTACTTTCGGCCCGTTACTGTCATTTTCTGCTGGTGAGTCAAATTCAGCCCGTGGTTACAGTCGGCCCGTTTGTGGCCCGTTAATACATTGGTCCATTTTCATAGCATCATCAAGTACGGCCTATTAACGGCCCGTTATGGTCAGCCCATAAAACGTACGATTTCCACTCTAGCCCGTTTACGTCCCCTTATACGGCCCGTACAAGGCCCATAGATGAGACGATTCGTAGAAGGCCCATGGATCCTACGGGATGTAGAAGGCCCATTGACCCGACGGCCCATAGAAGGCCCATTCATCCGACGGCCCATGGATCCGCTGGCCCATAGAAGGCCCATGGATCTGACAGCCGATAGAAGGCCCACCGATCCGACAGCCCATAGAAGGCCCAAGAATCCGACGGCCATAGGAGGCCATGGATCGTCCGTCCCGTAGATGGCCCATGGATCGTACGACCTGTGGAGGGCCATGGTCACTACAACGTTTGGGCAAGTTGGCCCCCGTTTGAACGATATAGCATATTCAAAGAATTATCCTACTCTATACTATCACCTCTAAAAAAACATACACTATACAATAAAGATATTACAACCGATTATACCCACTTGGCATTATGGTTCGGCACCAGTGATAATAAAGCATACACAAACAACAAATTACATACACTAGGCAAATACATCTCATACATCATGGACACGCATCAACATAACTTACCATTTGAACTATAATATCTTCAGAAAATAGGATTGGCCGGATTTAGATAGCACAAATTTCAGTCTGCAAAATCTCCAATTCTTTCATTGTTACCTCAGTGTCTTGTTTCATTTTTTTGACTCCTGCATCTAATACCTACATGTCCAGTCTCAACTTGTTGATTGTACGTTCAGAATCATGTACACGTTGTCTTGCCACCTCTAGTTGATGCTCGAGAATATCAACACATTCCAATACCAATCCATAATCATTCGGTAACGGCCATGCCGCACTGCTCGCAGATCTTTGTGTTGATGTCACTTCATCCTGAAATATTTCTATAAGTACACACGACTAGGGAAAAAATATAGTTAGAACAGTGAAGCGAGCAAGACAGACTATTTTGTACATGGAAAAACAAGACTAACAATAAGTTTACACGTCATGAAGCATAAGTAGGTGATATTTTAAAAATTATAAAAAAGGTAGTCTGTGCAGCCTGCATACAGAAATCTCTCTTAGCTCACCAGAGGAGCATGATGTTGGGGCCCAATCCAAAACACAGACAAGTTACAAATTTAGACAGCACGTTGCGTAGAAGTAAGCAAGCAGTTGGCCATTCCGTAGCTCAATTAAAGTCTTAGGGAGCATAATGAACAACAGAGGATTTCATACAAACATACTACAACAAGCAAAACTATGCAATCATTAGCCTAGTATAAACTAGATTGTGAGCCTCATTCAATAATAGTTGGTTAATAGACTTCAAAGCTTCAGGCACACTTTGGTGGAGTAATTAAATGGTAAGGCCTTTAATTATGTCAACTAATAGTTATACAAGTACCCAACATCAGGCATCATTCTTTGGGCATCTCATTAACTGAGGACAAATAAAGCAATTGAAAAGAGCAAATTAACTATGCCTGAAACAAACAAGGAATTGAACTGTTGAGTTGGATATAGTGACTTACCTTAACAAGTTGAAGAGGCTCAGTGCAGCTCCTACTTCTCTTGCAAGGCTCCTTCCTAACATCTTATACTTGGAAATCCTCAATCTTATCTTCATTGCACCCCCTCTACAAGGTGACACAAACTAGTTACTCGTCTCCTTGGAACATAAATATGCATACTTTCCAGTCTGTGAACACAAAAGGATGAGATTATAACAAAACAACACCACATAATGAAACACGCCGCATCTCTTGCACTTGCACACAATGAAATGAGCATTTACTATGTCTGCACTATGTAAAAACTAGGCATACCTTCGAACTGGATCTCCAGGTACTCTTGGAGAGCCTACTTTAGTGTACAGCCAAACATTTATGTCACCTATGAGTTAGAAAAGGCCCCAGTACAGCAGCCCTTAGTGTTTAAATCGTTGACAAGCTCTGTTAGAGTGTAGGTCAAGAACAGCAAGTAATCAAAGCAAACAGTGATGGTCATGTGTTTTTGTTTAAATTAGGCAATGACATCTCTATGGAAAACATTGACCAGAGTAGATTGTGCCAAGTAGATGGTATCTTTGTATTTGCATTTTGAGCAAATAGTGATGGTCTATTTTCCTATCATATTAATTACTGCACTGGGTTCAACTTGTGATGTTTGCAAGTCAAATTAATTTTCATATGGGAAGCAAAATGAAAAAATATAATGCAATCTAGACTTTTCACTGATCATACCAAAGATAAGCTGAAAACGCTATGAAAAGAACTAGTTGGCTTATTACATGGAGCTTATATTCACATGTGCTTATTTTCTTAGGATAACTCGTAATAACCGTCCCTAAGAAACTTGGCCAATAGAACTGACATACAAATAACATGTCACGATGATTGCAATGGAGGAGTGACGTACCATAGCACACTGTATAGGCTCACCGCTGGCTCTCCTTTTTTGTGATGTTCCATGAAATTGCCACATACATCTTGTACTTTTTCATTGTGTAACCCTATCTGCAAGTTGACACGGCTAATTTCAGACATCTCCACATGATAATACATTGCATATCCCTTGCGCATAATTGAACCACCAATTAATGATTGTGTGCATAGCATAAACTAGCCATGACTCTGTGTGCTGGACTAGCAGGCACTCTAAGGGAGCCTAATGTAGTGTACTGGAATCCCTACATGCCACCTACGATTTTGTGTAATGTACTGCCTTTGTTCCTAAATATATGTCTATGTAGAGATTCAAGTATGGACCACATACAAATGTATATAGATGCATTTTCGAGTGTAGATTCACTCATTTTTCCCCGTATGTAGCCTATAGTGGAATCTCTAGAAAGACTTATATTTAGGAACGGAGGTACGAGGTAGTATCATGTATGACATCTACATATCTAATTTAGCAGCCAGTAGTAGAAATCATTGTCTGCACAAAGGGATTACTGGTCGAAAATCCTAGCAAAGCACGCTGGTAGGCACATAACAATACAAGAGAGTGAGAGACATGCTTACAAGATCATAGCAATGCCTCGGTCCAGGATCTTGGTTGGCCAAGCTGTTAGATCTAGAACAAACATCGTCCTTGTAGTTTTTGCCAGCTGCATAACAGGTAACAGTGACCTGTTAGTATATTTGAAGTACATCGGGCAGGTGATGCTGGATGGCTTTAAAGGTGAAAAGTACCTAGCCCGTGGTGGGTGCTTGGCATCTTGCCAGACGATGGGAATCGGGTTAGAAACATCAAGGGTGATGACGTTGTTCTAGCTGTCGAGGTCCGGTAAAGAGATCTAGAGCCGTCGAGTAGGGTGTTTGTGGAGCAGCTCCGGTAGGGTGGACTACGGTGTGGGCGAAGCGGATCTGTGGCCGTGGACGAGGGCGTAGGTGAAGCTGCTCCGGTGGTTGGGTTAAGGATGGTGTCGACGATGCGGATCTGCGGCCGTGGACGGGGCGTCAGAAGCTGCTCCGGTAGGTTGGATGAGGGTGCGAGGAAGCGGATCTGAGGCAGTGGACTTGTGAGTTGGAAAAGCGGCCCCGGTAGGGTTGAAAATGGTATAGGCGAAGCTACTCCGGTGGGGTTGATGATGGTGTCAGCGAAGCGGCTCCGGTAGGGTTGAGGAAGGTGTCGGCGAAGAGGATGAGAGGCCGTCGACCGGGGCGTCGGTGGGGCAGCTCCGGGGGGTGTGGACGAAGTGTCTCCGGTGGGGAGTACGAATGAGCCGCTGCAGATGCGCTGCGGTTGACGAGAGTACCGGCGAAGTAGATCCGGCACCGTGGACAAGGCCGACACTGAATGGGCTGTGGTACAGTGGTGGATGAGCATTCTACTTGTTTCTAGGGGAGGTGGGAGGGGTAGATGCGGCCGCAGAAGCAGATCTGGCGAGGTGGACGCTGCTGGCAGTGAATGGGCTCTAGTACGCCGGTGGATGAGCAGTCTAGGGTTTCGAGAGGGGAGGGAAGAAAGGCCGATGAAGTACGGATGGCGTGATGTGAGATGCTCTGGTGCTGTGGAGTTAGTCGTTTTTGCGGGAGGGGGAGAGGAAATGGGGGTGCCGTGTAGTGGGGGGAACCGGAAGTACCAAAGCAGCCCCAACCTATTATGTAGATGAGGGCGGTATTGTAACTGTTGGTCTCCTTGAACCAAGGACAAAAGGGGAATTTCATATGCTCAAGACTAAGGTGGCGGAAATTTTAGAAGGAAGCGGGAGATTTTGCCGCCCGCGGGAACGTTCGTATCCAGTTTCAACTAATTTTGGACCGTGCTAGCGTGAAGGTCATGCGATACTGTGTACATGGGGCACGCATCAACAGTTAATAACTGGTGTGAAGTCCACCCCGGAAAAAAGACAATAACTCGGGATGATGCGCTGATAACTTGGACGTTCACACGGGCGCGGCCAATCATACGGGTGTAGTGGCACATTCACAAAAAAAGGGATCAAACGCTCAGCCTATGTATTTCTCGTGTAAATAGATATTTTAGTGCAATTGGTTATTTACTTTAAACATAATGCATTGACGTGTTAGTGTAGAGGCGCACAAAAAGAAATGGATATTGTAGTCCGCTACTTAAAAATGTTACCTCATATGATTACATAGCCTCCATTTCATAAAATGCGTACCCGTTGAATTCATATATGAAATTATGAATATTACATATATTACTTCATAATAGAACCTTAAATCATCCAAGACTAATGATTTTGAATGCAAGAGTAACAATGGTGCATGTACATGATAGCTACATTGGTTGTTTTAAGAAACATCATTGTAACTTTGGCATGCACAACTAAAAAGGTTTATTTAAATAGAAAAAAGTGATATGTGAGTGTCCAATCTTTATACCGAAATTGATATTGTACCTTTGGCCACGATACAAAGTAGATATTGGTTTATGTTCAAGCGATGCACGTCCACGATCGCTAGATAGTGATACGTAAATGAATTGTGCAATCTCTCTCACACGCATACATATCTCATTTCCCTATGGGCATCGGAATCACACACGCACACTTCGTGTATTTCTCTCCCTCCATCAAGGTTAGAATTCGTCTTTCTACCCAGTCCTACAAGTCTCTCACACAGAAACACACACGCTCTCTCTGTCGAACACGCCCACCCCTTTAATTCCGCCCACCCACAGCCACTAATGTCTCAAAGTATAATAATGTCTCTCACACATATGCCTAAGGTTAACTTCGAGTTCCGGAACCATATGAATACATACAATGGGATTCCAATAGAGCACCTTTTGTTTTGAGATTTTGCTCTCTCTCTCTCTCTCCCTCTCTCTCTCACACATAGACGCGCGCGCGCACAGACACACATTGTTTCTTGCTTCATTTTTTTCCGGCACTTGCATGCACACAATTTTGTTTATCCTCGTGATGCTTTAAGTATGCGTCGCACAAATGCTATCTACCTATCCCTTAATATAGCTAGATATGTGTCACACAAATTCCTTCTCCCTAGTAGCAAGATGCCCATGCGGTGCACCAAACATCAAGATGCATTTGTATGAGTAGTATCTTGTGGGAGAAAAGGATGAACAAGGGAATGCCTTATTTGCAAATGCGGAGAGGGGTGTGGGTATCTTTTTGCAAAATTGCCACAGTTTCCTTCCTATCCGTCGGGTATAAATAGGATGGCCTATATTGCAGGATGGCATCATCACCAACTCTGTTTTTTATAAGAGTAGGGATATGTAAGTGTCACTGCCCC
>LR738709.1:145901161-145958237 GCA_902687465.1 Secale cereale
TATAAAAGACTCCGTTGGTGATGGTGGTGTGTCTGCTATCCGTTGTTTCTGACCATTAGATCCGCATCTAACGGTTGTGAGGTAAGTTGTGGCATTTTTGCAACAATAGCCCACTTCTCTGCTCCAATTTGCAGAAAACCCCTTATTATCTTGAAAGCAACCACATCCCTCCCTGACCTGATCAAAACAGCGTGAGAAATATATATATATATATATATATATACTCCTATAAAAGACTCAGTTTGTGATGGTGGTGTGTCTGCCATCCGTCATTTCTGACCATTAGATCTGCATCTAACGGCTGTGCGGTAAGTTGTGCCATTTTTGCAACAATAGCCCACTTCTCTGCTCCAATTTCAGAAAACCCCTTATTATCTTGAAAGCAACCACATCCCTCCCTCACCTCATCAAAACAGCCTGAGAAATATATATATACTCCTATAAAAGACTCAGTTGGTGATGGTGGTGTGTCTGCCATCCATCATTTCTGACCATTAGATCTGCATCTAATGGATGTGAGGTAAGTTGTGGCATTTTTGCAACAATAGCCCACTTCTCTGCTCCAATTTGCAGAAACCCCTTATTATCTTGAAAGCAACCACATCCCTCCCTTACCTCATCAAAACAGCCTGAGAAATATATTTTGAGTGAAAAGTACTCCCTCCGTTCCTAAAATTTGTCTTTCTAGAGATTTTAATAAGTGAGCAAAATGAGCGAATCTACACTTCAAAATATGTCTATATAATCCGTATGTGATAGTCCATTTGAAATCTCTAAAAAGTCAAATATTTAGGAACGGAGGGAGTAATATATTAGGAGTATATCAAAACAAGAGTGATTTCTTTCAAGTTTGTGAACAAGTACTACTATTCTACTACTTTGGATCCGTCGCAACGCATGGGCACATTGCTAGTAAAAGGAAAAGGCCTGCCGCGTTCGCGTCGCACTCCCCCCCCCACACATGCCCGAGAATCGGGAGTACTCAACGGCCCGTCCGACACGACACATAGCTTAGGGAAGGCATGTTGCCTAGCATTTTCACTTTCATGTGGGACCGCCATTGAGCAAACCGACTATTAGCAAACCGCACCCCGCCCACCGTCGGGTTGGAAAACAGAAATGAGGGGAAGATCTAGTTGTAGCACAGAAGCCAAGAAATTTCGTGTCAGATGGGGCTCGCTGATAGAGTAGGAGCATTCCGTACTACTCTACTCCTACTAGTACCAAGTTTGTACTATACAACTAGTAATACCACTATACAACTAGTAGGTACGTGCACGGCACAACATGTAGGAAAAAAAAATGGGAAGATCTTGTTTTGGGTGATTTATCTTTTTTTCTGTCAACGTAGTATGAATAATATGATGTGGGGGGAACCCATGAAGCTTATGTGGCTTGGTTGCATGGCTACGAAAGGTTAGAGAAAAATAAATAGATAGTGTGTTTAGAGTTCACTCCACTAAACAGATATAATTTGGATCCATTGCAACGGGCTGGCACATATATATCTATACCCCCTATATAGTGTGTGAATAACTTTGAAAGTTGGTCATTGGATGAAGCCAATCCGACGGTACAAAGATGGCAAATCCGAGCACTACTGGCCGTTGGATATCATCTACATTCCAACAGATTCTGTCACATGTAGAATCTAGAAGACTCCACATGTAGAAGCATAATGCACAAACCACCAGAATCTCATGCGTGCAATGCACGTGTACCTTACTAGTAGTTGGTAGTAGTAAGAAACAAATTCCGGGTTTGGCACAAGCTCGTACTGCGGGAGCACCACAAGGCCTGCCGCAGGAGTTACATTTCCCTCTCGGGGCCCATGGGACCGAACTTCAGTGGCTTAGTGCCCGACCTATGAGTTAATGACATGCAGACCTTAAATGCGGCTGGCCCACATGTCATTCTCATGGTGGTGGTGTGGTTCACGACTCACTCGTTCGAGATGAACCAGTCGATGGTGGCGTGGCTGTGGCGAGGGTGCCACAGCTAGACGTCGGGGTGTTACGAGGCGTAGATGGCCACACCGGCGGGTACTACCTGTAGTACAGAAGTACTCCAGCTGAGGATTGATGCCCGGGATGAAATGTGTCACAGCCGCTGGATGAAAATTCGATGGTGCGGGACGTGTGGTGTCATGGGTTCGTGCGGCGTCGTGGGAATCACGTGTGGCTGTGGTAGAAACTTGATGCTTGCCGCATTTAAGGTGGCCCGCATGTCATGCACACAAAGGCAAAGGGGCGGTGCGACCGAGAGGGGTGAGGCGCACATCGGGGGATGTGGTGCCGTGGGTTGGAGCGGCGTCGTGGGAATCGCGAGTGGCAGTGGAGGAAACGTGATGGTCGCCGTAGTTGAACTTCCATGGACAAGCTGTCATGTCTACGGACACATGCATTGCATACCGATCACTAGAAGGAGTAGTAGAGAAAGCTAGGCGGATAAATAGTTCCTTATAGTCAAGTGGACCCACGCTACTACTTGTTCGAAAGACATGCACATCATCGAAATAGTCCATCTATATCAATATACATAGAGAGGGAATATTTTTTTAACAAGAGAGGAAATAGTTCATCCATCCATAATGCCCTGCTGCTGGTGCAACATCTTCTTCTTCTTATTCTTGTTCTCATTTTTTGTGGGAGACGGCTTCGCAACAAGCTCTCTGGACCTTGCAGCTATCTTGAAACTCACACGGGCATCGAGGGCAGCATATTTTATCTGCTCGTGCGTCAAGGGATAATTCTCCCATCCAGATGACCTTAATGCTAGCATCTCGTCACCCTTCTGAAGATTTGTTCCTAGCACAAAATTTGCTACGTCGAATAGGGATGGTGTCGGTTTATCACGATCTTCTACAGGAATTTTTATTCTGGTTTGTAGGCCAGCGATGCTTTTCAAATCAAGGTTGTACGGCTTCAACTTCTGTTTGTCCCCTGCGATTGCTGCCCCACAGAAGTATATGTCCTGCCGAGACAAGAAATCGTGAAGCTCACCTGGTATGGAGGGCGCGTGTATGATGTGGTACACCAAAACATCATCTTTGAGGCACAGCTGAAGGACGGCGGCGCGTTGGATCTTCCCAGTGGCACGCTCCGTGTACTCTGCGTCGAGACCAATGACATTCATCTCCACCTTTTGGAGGGAGTTGGATACATTGTTGATCCACTTCCGAACAACCCTTGGGTGGTCGGTGACTGTGGCAACTATGCTCAACGAGCCTTCGACGAGGACATGTTAGACACTAAAAACCTGCATCTCGACCTCTTTCGCCATTTGGAACCACTGGACCGGAGGGCTATGGTTTGGAGAATTAGGATTAGATGGCTAGTGTAACTGAAGAAAATGATTATTTATAGGGGCTTCGAATTACTCCAGGAGGATGTGAAGAGGTTAAAACAATGTGAATGCAGTGTGGTTTGGATGCAAATGAAGATCAAGGAGTCGTGAAGAAGCCGAGGAAAACATGTTCCCGATGGAGAAGTAAATGGTAGAAGTGGCCTACAGGCAGTTGATTAGACGGCTAGGTAGACTAAACGAAAAGGCTACGCGGGTAGGCTGAGGAGTGGGGCATGTCCCTGTACGTGCCCATCCTTCCAGCGCTACATGTGCCAGTGGCTAGTTGAGGTCACTATTTCGAATCACCGTGGCAAGACATTTTATGATCCCTTTTTATTTTTGCACCCCTCCTGACAGGTGGGACCTATGCAAACAAGAATTTGGTTCTGCTCGCAATATGGATGATACCTGGAGGATGAAGTGAACCCAGAGGCATGCTAGCACAGGATCACTACTCATGTTCCTACTACTCCTACTACTAGTAGTAGTACAACTGCGGTACACTTGATGGTCAAAATACTATTATTCATTGGGTCCTCATAGTGAAGTGACAAGACCCTGCGCCCGAGGTGACACCAATCCAGGCGGCGTGTCCGGGTTACCAAAGTCAGCCTCACCTTGTGCACTGTGCAGTCACTATCACCGCCACTGGATAGCATGCCTCGCCTCATCTCCCTCTCCCCTAGCACCACTCCATCTCCATCTCCGTCTCACCGGAGATCCTGAGGTCACTCTTCATTATCTCACTATGCCCCCGCATACCCTCGCCTCGCTTGCCTCCCCCAGTACCACTATTCCCTCGCTAGCCGCTCCAGCACCGACAGCCTTCTACCCCGTAAATCAAGCCCCCCAAAACGCCACCTTCCAAACTCCACCATGGACGAACGTGAACCGCGCAGGATCCATATGAGCCGCGATTGGAGCAATCTCCCTAGTGACGTCCTCGACCTCTGTTGTTCATGTATGGATATGTTGAGCGCCCTGCTGCTGGCTGCATGCTCGAGGGGCATGCACATGGCCATCATCGAAGCGAGGCCAAAGCTTTTCAAGACACCCTGCTTGCTACTATCTGGTCTTGCGAGATTGGCCAACCATGATACAGAGGCGTACATGATGCCCCTCGACTTCAATCCGATCTCCATTAGACGAAACTTCTTTGCAGGTATGTAGTGGGTCGCCGTACATCATTTCCCTTGACTTCGCTCCGATCACCATCGCCCGAAACTTCTTGGCTGGCATGTACTGTGTCGGCATGAACTCCCACTGGATAGCTGCCTTCACAGAAGACGGTAAAAAGTTGGTGCTCGTGAAATTCCAGACCTCCCATGAGATTATCCTTCCTCCGTTGGATTATATAGAGTTTTACCATCGCGGTCCTAGTCATCTAGATTACCACGTCAGTTGGACGGACCTTGTTTTGTAGAAGATTGTAATCTGCCAAGTGCCCACACGACATGCGAATTACGCAGACTTCAAGCTAATAGCCTTGTTCGACCACGAACTCGCTTATCTTTACGCCGGTGCATTCTTTAGCTGGAGACAACTCAACTCGCAGTGGATCATCGTCAAAGCTGATACACACTTCTGTGATGCTATTGAACACAATGGCATCATCTACGTGATCGACAAAGCAGATGGCACAACGTCTTGCTGGGACGACGCGTGTAAGTTGTTTCTGTCTCATGTTAATGATGATGCCATGACACTGTTTGAACTTTTTGTGATGATTGGCATATCCCTGTTTGAGCAGAACTTGAGTAGAACTATGGCAATGTATTAGAGACGCCGTAAATCAGCTATATTTGGAATGAGTTAATTGATGCGATTGTGATCATGTCATTACAGCCAATTTGTACCCCTGAATAATCAAATGGTTAGGAATATATGGATATTCTCCTTATTTTACAGTAATCTATATACTACTACTAAATACGAGTGTGTATCAATGGTCATGTAAGTTTCCTCATTTTTATGATGTAGAAACATGCACCACACTGTTGCTTTCATCTAACCATACATTAAGGAAGTAAATGTGCATATGGAGAACTCTATATTTGGAAGTAGTGAAATCCGGTAATGCTTACCATGTGTACATACCTATATTCGCCCTTCAGCAATCAATGGCTAGAATAATATCCTCACAAAAAATTTGCCCACAGAACACGAGTATATAACAATGCATGGTCTGTTAGTTACCTTGAAGAATTTGTTTGTGAGGACAGAACATGATTCCATAACATGCATGACATGGTAGTTTCCTGTGAAGAATCGATTGCGAGATAACATGAGTATAACCATGCATGACACTTCTATATTTTCGAACCAAGTATACATTTCCCTGTATTTTCCTCCCAGTTCCAACGGGGACATATCAATGTTGTTTCTTGCATTATTCTACTCATACTCTGAATAATGCTGATCTTACATTAACAATGTCTGTCCTTTTTGATACGATGCAGTGTCCCTAAAGTTACTGCCATTTGTAATCACACCACCTTTGCCAAAAATAGAGAAGCACAACTGGTTCCTCGCTCGATCAGACGACGACAAAAGACTGATGTTCATTCGGACACATGAGCCGGGAAAGTTATATTGCAAAAACCCCACTGTATACAAGCACCATGAAATACGTGAGTATCTGGACAGTGGATGTTACGTCTATGAGCAGGATACCAGCTTGTTGGGGCCTTCAGGATTTTTTAGTTGGAGGCGGGTAAACAACCTTGGTTCACACTCTCTGTTTCTCGGACTCAATTATACGATTAACTAGGAGATCACCGTTGGCAAGGACCTTGATGGCAGAGAGGCTCTGTTTGCTATGGAAAACTGTGTCTACACGGTGAGCACTAGGAGTTTGGGAGCAAACTCCCCTAATTGTCAACGATACAACCTACAGCCAAAAGAAGGTGAGAATGACAAAGGCATACAGATTAACTTTGATCCTTGGATGTCTCAATTATGACAGGTAGTGATGTGGTTCAAGCCTTCAGGTTGATAGGTAATTGGGCTGTTGCTTCGAAAGGGTGGAGTACTGGTGTCTCCAGATAATTGGTCGCTGAAGCGGGGCTGCAAATTATGATGGTGTTGGATCATCTCTTCGAATGACTTTGTTGTCTTTGCTGCTTGTTCTGGATGGGTAGTTCTTTCTTTTGTTATGCATATTCCTTGCCATTTGGTCGTCCTCATCTATGTCACTCTTACTATGTAATAGTTGGCTCTGTTTAGAATGTCATTCTCATCTGGATCACGAGAGTCTGAGCGCTGCAGATGGGTGCGTTTTGGTGGTGTAGCAAGACTTCTTATGAACTATCATGTCTTGCTGTTTATGTTAGTAGTAGTCACTAGTCAGTGTTTGAAGGTTTTATATATCATTGTTTCGAACTGTTTATTGTCTCGAACTACTGGTGGGCTAAATGAGGGCATCACCATTCTCCAGTGTTCAGAGTGTATCTCCTTTTTTCAAGTTATATAATTTGAGCTCAGTGTCTTTTCGATGATGTACACTTGTTTGGGCCAGTGAGGTGTCGTTGAATATGGGCCGAGTAGTAACGCAATGCCAAACATGTCAATTATGACTCTCAGGCCGGGCTCTCAAAAGATCCTAAAAAAGGCCAGGCTCTCCAAAAAAGAAAGAATAAGGACTCTTAGGCCGACATGTCGGCACCACCGGTGTTTTCGTGCACTTGCGCGCCGAGAGCATATTGGCGTGTGTTCGAAATTCAAGCTACCTTTTCATCCCCAATCTCCCGCCCCTCCCCCGCCTCTGGAATCTCGATTCCTACTCTAGTTCCCCCAAATCACCCTCCTGTACTCCCTGTACTCAAGCTCACTATCATGTTGCTGAACAATGCGGATCTCCGAGCCGGAGATCCCGAGGTCCGTCCTGCCTTCGGTCGCTGCGTGCTGTCGCTCAACAGTGGCATGGCGGCGCTTGACGATCAGTTTGCCGGCAAAGTGCTGATGGTAACCATCAACGGCGACCGGCCTCCCGTCTCGCCGGACTACCTTGTCAAAGCTCTTGGCATTGCGCATGGAATCCAAATAAGTGACTTGCTCATCGAAGTCTGTACGTCACCGGCTGATTCCTTCGTCAGGTTCCGGACAACTTTCGACTGCATTTGTGTGTTCGAATCTTCCCGGCGTTTGTTCTGTGATGGCACACTGGTGAGCTTTGATCGGTGGCACCTAGGATGGGGCTCGGTGCCCTCTGAGCTTGAGTTTTTAACAAAGCTTACCTTCCACGGCATGCCTCGACGTGCTTGGAACAACGAGTCCATGAATGAGCTTATCAATGACCTTGGAGGTGAGCTCGTAAGTATGTTTGTTCCTCCAGACAGCTGGGCTCTGACGGTTATAGCATGGATGAAGAAGCCATCCACCATACCGAAGGTGATTGGTGTTGAGATACCGGTGCAGGAACCGGGGTTGTACTATTTTTCGCCACCAAGGCCGCCGCTGACCACGTTAGGGATGTACCTGTATCGAGTGTTCGTGCATGTCGAAAAAGTGGTCAATCCATCAATCGAAGTCCTGCCATCGCCGCTGGTGCCAGGGTCCGTCGACGACGTCCATTACAGGAGTCAACGTCAGACTTTCCCCGTGTTGCTCGGAACGATGGATGGCACATGGCCTAATCCATCGCGCGGCGGAGGCCACTGCTTATTTGGGAGAAGAGGCAGGGCTGGCTGCCTGGATGTGCTCTAATTTGAGGTAACAACTGAATCTTGTCAGATACTAGTTAAATCCAAGATATGGGTGTGAAGCACTGATGTGCCAGTACATTTGATTGTGACCTTTTCTAATTTTGTAACTGAACTTTTTTTAGAAAGGGATGTACGTCAACTTAATGTGCTAGCAGAACTTATTGTGTTGTCTGTTTGTTTTCATTGCACAACATTCAAGATATTTCCCTGTCATTGATAAAGACGATGAACCGTTATGTACGAGTTTGTTGGTTTCAACATAGCCCTACCCGTAGCGATCCACTGCTTCCATCCTGATTGTGCCGCCTGCGTGAAATTTTTGTATGCAAGTTCAGTGTGCTATGATGTTCTATATGATTGTGTCAACTATATAAGTTTTTACTGAGCATCAGCAGTGCATATGGCTGAAAATGTATTTACGAGCATCGACCGATGGGTCTCTCTCTCTCTCTCACACACACACACACACACACGCGCGCGCATACACGCACACACGCACACACGCACAAGTGCGACCCGTTGAATTATTTATTTGCTTGTGATAGCTTTTAATTAGGTTCCACTGTAATCTAACTTTCTTCTTAAGTTATTAACTGAGCTCAGTGACTTCAAAAACTTGTGCAGAAACCTTGTTTGGGCCTTTCCGGCGTCGCTGAATGTGGGCTAAGTAGCCATGTTAGGTTGTACTGTACTACACAGGCCTTTTTTTAACATCAGCAATGCAACTGGGCCGACAGTTGTACACAATATCCGGGTCAACTTGTTATTCTCCGTCCCGCTGGGCTGCAAACTTTCCTAGGAGGTATGTATTAGGCTTAACAAGAAAATAGACTTTAAGAAATAATAGATGGAATGTAATTATAATAACTGTGCAGTAAGTATAAAAAATGCACCAAACGCGTAATTAGTTTAAAAATATATTATTTTAGGAATTTGAAAATTTTAATTTCATTACTTGTTGCGCACGCAATATTTCGTTGGATTTTAACGCAATACAACTTTATTTTGAAATTATATTTAATCTAACTAGAAATTTCGGATAAAAATATTTCGGATCCCATAAAAATGTGGGATTTTTTTCAGTTCTCTTTTGAGCGGTTGGTTGAAATTATTAATCGTTGTCCTAGCTAGAAAATGGGCTGTATTTTTAACAAACTGTAAATGGGATGTAGTAAATTTCATTAGAATTAATAAATGGGTTGTACGTGAAGAGGCTGAGACCTGGGTCCACGACAGCAGCATGGAAGTGCCTCCTTATTACGCGGAAAATAATTATTCTTCCACCTGACAGCAGGGACCCACCCGACGGGCCACCGTATTTCACGAAAAAAACGTTCCCCCCACTATCAGCTCGGACCCATCGGAAGCGCCTCCTTATTACGCACAAAAAAATGAATACTTCCCCTGCTGGTTGAGACCCACCTTGGTGGGAGGCTGGCTTGTGGGCCTACTAAGTTGACGGGGACGGAGTGCTTTGTCTACTTAGTCAATATGAATGATTCTAGCTCCAGTGACCGTCCTATGTCCATCCAACGGCCGTAGTGCTTCTTCAACCTCTGGTCTTGTTGCTCCAGCCGCCCAAAGCAGCGCCGGTTGTGCCGCATGCTCCTGCCTCCCGTGGCCGGCTGTGTTGCCGCGGAGGCCTCACGACCCCCTACTATTCCCACAACTGGCCAGGCCATCCCTCTACTCACCCACACCCCCTGTTATTCTGCGGCGACGACAGCCTCACACCGCAGTGAACCAGTAAACCCTCATACTCCTCTATGCGTGGGCATCCACTGCCAAGTCTTCCCGGGCTCCGCGTCGTCCCCTTCCTAGGCCTTGCCGTTGTCCATCGCCCTGGTGCTCTCGGTGCGGCCTGGTCAACATGGTCAAGGAACGGCTTCCATAGGACGTGGACTGTACGTGAAGAGGCTGACAGCTGGGTCCACGATGGCAGCAAGGAAGTGCCTCCTTATTGCGCGGAAAATAATGATTCCTCCACCTGACAGCAGGGACCCACTGGATGGGCCACCGTATTTTGCGAAAAAACGTTTTCCCTTGACTGCTGGGACCCAGCGGACGGGCCACCGTATGGCGTGAAAAAATGTCCCCCCGCTGTCAGCTCGGACCCACCGGAAGCACCTCCTTATTACGCACAAAAAAATGAATACTCCCCCTGCTGGTTGGGACCCACCTTGGTGGGAGGCTGACTTGTGGGCCTACTAAGTTGATGGGGACGGAGTGCTTTGTCAACTTAGTCAATATGAACGATTCTAGCTCCACTGACCGTACAATGTCCATCCAACGGCCTGAGTGCTTATTCATCCTCTGGTCTTGTTGCTCCAGCCGCCCAAAGCAGCACCGGTCGTGCTACATGCTCCTGCCTCCCGTGGCCGGCTGTGCTGCCGCGGAGGCCTCACCGCCCCCTACTATTCCCACCGCTGGCCAGGCCATCCGTCTCCTCACCCACACCCACTGTTATTCTTCGGCGACGACATCCTTACACCGCAGCGAACCAGTGAACCCTCGTACTCCTCTACGCGTGGGCATCCACTGCCGCGTCTTCCCCGGCTCCGCGTCGTCCCCTTCCTAGGCCTCGTCGTCGTCCACCGCCCTGGTGCTCTTAGCGCGGCGTGGTCAACGTGGTCAAGGAATGGCTTCCATCGGACGTGGACTGTACGTGGAGAGGCTGACAGCTGGGTTCATGGCCGCAGCAAGGAAGTGCCTCCTTATTACGCGCAAAATAATGATTCCTCCACCTGACAGCAGGGACCTACCAGACGGGCCATCGTATTTCGTGAAAAAAACGTTTCCCCCTGACTGCTGGGACCCAGCGGACGGGCCACCGTATTCCGTGAAAAAAACGTTCCCCCCGCTGTCAGCTCGGACCCACCGGAAGCGCCTCCTTATTACGCACAAAAAAATGAATACTCCCCCTGCTGGTTGGGACCCACCTTGGTGGGAGGCTAACTTTTGGGCCTACTAAGTTGATGGAGATGGAGTGCTTTGTCAACTTAGTCAATATGAACGATTCTAACTCCAGTGACCATACGATGTCCATCCAACGGCCGTAGTGCTTCTTCAACCTCTGGTCTTGTTGCTTCAGCCGCCCAAAGCTGCGCTGGTCGTGCCGCATGCTCCTGCCTCTCGTGGCCGGCTGTGCTGTCGTGGAGGCCTCGCCGCCCCCTACTATTCCCACCGCTGGCCAAGCCATCCCTCTACTCACCCAAACCCCCTGTTATTCCGTGGCGACGGCAGCCTCACACCGCAGCGAACCAGTAAACCCTCGTACTCCTCTACGCGTGGGCATACACTGCCGCGTCTTCCCCGGCTCCGCGTCGTCCCCATCCTAGGCCTCGCCATCGTCCACCGCCCTAGTGTTGTCGACGTGGCGTGGTCCACGTGGTCAAGGATCAGATTCCATCGGACGTGTACTTTACGTGGAGAGGCTGACAGCTGGGTCCACGGCCGCAACAAGGAAGTGCCTCCTTATTGCGCGCAAAATAATTATTCCTCCACCTGACAACGGGGACCCACCGGATGGGCCACCATATTTTGTGAAAAAAACAATTCCCCCTGACTGTTGGGACCCACCGGCTACATCTTCGCACACAAGGAAGTGCGTCCGGGCAAAAAAACGATTCGCCCCCTTGACTGTTGGGACCCACCAACTACATCTTCGCACGCAAGGAAGTGCCTCACAATCGGGACCCACTTGGCCGAAGCGTACGTAGCGTTGTCATTCTGGTCGCGAATGTGTACGTACATACTGGTTGATGTAGAGGCGCGCACGTGTCGTAGTAGAGGCGCGCACGTAGCATGTACACGTACGTACAGCGGCCAGGGTGCAAGAAAGTAAATACGACCACGTACCTACATACGGGCGGGGTATCGAACGCCTACTCACGCGAACGTACGGACATGGCTGGGTCAGAACGGAGAAATAGCGTCGTCGTCGTGTTCATGGGGAGCCAACCGGATGGGTTGGAACGAAATGCATCGTCGTGTTCATCGGGAGGGCTTGTACGGAACATCCGATGGAAACGAGGCATGGCGTACCACAGAACGGAGAAAACGGCCTTGTGTTCGACCGACCATGGTCGAAACGGGATCCTGTTCATCGGGAGGGGTCCGGCATACTGCAAAACGGAGGAAACGGACCTCCTACGGTCGAAACGGGGGGTCCTATTGCTTGGGAGGGGTGTGGCGTAACGCAAAACGGAGGAACCGGACTTGTGTTGGAGCAATATGGTCGAAACGGGGGTCCTGTTCATCGGGAGGGTGTGGCATACCGCAAAACGGAGGAAGCGGACTTGTGTTGGAGCGCTACGGTCGAAACGGGGGTCCTGTTCATCGGGAGGGGTGTGGCGTACCGCAAAATGGGCTCCACGGGATAATGTTCATCTCCACCGTCGACCCCCTCCAGCCTTCACGGGCTACTGTTCATCCACCGTCGACCTCCTCCTGCCTCCACCTGCGACCATTCAACCTCCACCGCGCGCTACTCCACCGACTACTGTTCAACCAGCCCTCTCCACGGGCTCCTACTCGACCACCCCTCCACGGGCTACTGTTCATCCAGCCCTCCACCGTCTATTGTTCATCCTGCCCTCCACGGGGTGGTCCTGTTCATCCTGCCCTCCACGGGGTCCTGTTCATCCAGCCCCAATCGGCTCGATCGATCGGGGTCCTGTTCATCCAGAGGCAACACCACGGGGTCCTGTTCATCCACCCCCACCGGGAACAGTTCATCCGAAACCCCCAGCAATGCTCACTATTCATGCAGAGGCAACATCAATCAGCTTTAGTTAGCAGCAGTAGCGAAGGAATCGCTCAATCGGGTTCAGTTAACAGCCATCGATCGATCGCTCGGGTTTAGTAACGCTTAGCCTGCAGTGCAATCGCTCGGGTTCAGTTAGAGACCAATGCCTCGCTCGGGTTCAGTTAGAGCCCAACGCCTCGCACCCACGCGTGTGCGTGTACGAGAGAAACGCGCATCGCTCGGCCTCGACCACCCACCGTAACCGGGAACACCCCGATATTTTCCTCGCCCTCACTTCTACCATGGTGTTTTCCGTCATGGACGACCCAAAGAATGTCATGCAGCTGTGTCTCTGGCCTACCCATGACGAAAAGCCCATTTTCTATCATGATTTTTTGTCATAGAAGTAAGACCCCACCACATCTATGATGATACTGTGTTTTGTCACAATTATTGTCATAGAATTGTCATAAGTATGACATAATTTTTTTCGTTCGGCCCAAAATGTCACGGATGTGTCTTTTTTTTGTAGTGCTTGTGAGGTCGCCCCAGTGGAGGTCTTGCGTCGTCCTCCTCGTAAGGCTCGGACTCTCGCGAGGGTCTTGAGTGGTTGCTGAAGAGGTTGGGCCGTACCAGGCCGCTGGATGAGCTACGCCCCGGGTCGCGGGCAGGCAAGTGTGGGTACCCCCATTCCCAGGACGCCGAAAGTAGCCCCGGGGCCCAAGGTGCGCTCGGGATTGGCTTCGCGGCGAAGCCAAGGGTCAAATGCGGAGCGACGCAGGCCCCAAAAGCATGTGGCCTTGATTGACGTGTGGCGATTTGATGGGATGTGGGTGTCTCCACTTCCCCACACAGCCTCGGCGACTGTGCGACTTGACAAGTCCCTGCATGCACAAAAGACCATCATTACCTGCGATTATGGAGGACGATGGTTGGCCTTATCCTGGCTATAAATAAGGCAGCAGGCGGAGTCCTTGCTATCCATCTTCTCCCTCCGTTCCTCTCGCTTTTTCTTCTTCCTTGCTCTTCGCCTGGACGAGCCGCTCATGGCGTCGACTAGGAAGTTTTCGTCTGCGGAGAAGGGGAAGACCCGGCAGGAGGGGCCCGGCTCACCATCATCAAGGAGGGGACGAGGCCGTCCCCACAAGTGTGTCGCGACTCCTGCCGTGGCTCCTTGCGGGCGTGGGCGGACCTCCACAACGCCCGTAGCCGCCCTCGGTAACCGCGGCGACGGTTCCTCGAGTGGTGGGGATCGTCGTGGCCTTGGCAGTCCTGTGAATGACGGGAGGCGCTCCAGGGTCGTCAGGCCTCCCTGGTCGCACCCCCATTCGACTGAGGTGACGCTGGAGTTCGTCGTGTGGTTAGAGATCCCGGCCGGTACCCGACTCCAGCTCCCGTGCTCCCTAGCCGACGAACTCCTCGCCGTGAGCTTCGGCGGCTTTTGGCTGCAAGCGGACGGTTGCTACAACTGGGCTTCGTGGGTTGCGGTGGAGGTCTCTGCCGCGGGTGTTGTGACTCTGGCACGCCACTGGCAGACGTTGGCCTGCGCGCGCGTCTTGGGCAAGCGATGCACCCTTCACTTCAGGTACGATGGTGACTGGACTCTCTTCGTGAGGGTGTTTGGGGAAGACGGGCGCCATGCCGAGTGCTGCCCCAAGGACAACGACGGCAGCGAGGTGCTTGGCCTGGGCGATGGTCGCAGTTCATCCAGCTACAGCAGCTCCTCCCTCAAAGGCAGCTCCAGCAGCGGTGGCTACGACCAGCCGCCATGTTGCCGCACCCGCTTTGAGGGTGGCACTGGGTCATCTCGTCGTCACGCCCTGGTGAAGCGTGAGGAGGGCTCCGGCTGAGCTCGGGGAGCAGGTCCTCGTGAGCAGCCGCGCCTCGAGGGTCGTCACCGCCCGTTCTCGATCTTTCTTTCTTCCTTCATCATTCAAGCAAACAAGTATGGTGCCTGATACGTCTCCAACGTATCTATAATTTTTTATTGTTCCATGCTACTATATTATCCTTCTAGGATGTCTTATGGGCTTTATTATACACTTTTATATGATTTTTGGGACTAACCTCTTAACCTAGAGCCCAGTGCCAGTTTCTGTTTTCCTCCTGTTTTAGGGTTTTACAGAAAAGGAATATCAAATGCAGCCCAATTGACGAGCCAATTTTTTATGATTTTTTCTGGACCAAAAGAAGCCCCTGAAGCAAAAGAGTTGGGCCAGGAGAGCCACGGGCTGCCCTCGAGGGTGGAGGGCACGCCCTGGGCAGGGGGCGCGCCCTCCTATCTCGAGGAAAACCCAGAAGCCCCCCTGACGTGGGACCTACGCCAAAAATTCCTATAAATACTGAAACCTTTGGAAATTAACCTAGATCGGGAGTTCCGCCTCCGAAAGCCTCTGTAGCCACTGAAAACCAATCTACACCCGTTCTGGCACCCTGCCGGAGGGGGGAAGCCCTCTCCGGTGGCTATCTTCATCATCCCGGCGCTCTCCATGACGAGAAGGGAGTAGTCCACCCTCGGGGCTGACGGTATGTACCAGTAGCTATGTGTTTGATCTCTCTCTCTCTCGTGTTCTTGAGATGGCACGATCTAGATGTATCGCGAGCTTTGCTATTCTAGTTGGATCTTATGATGCTTCTCCCCCTCTACTCTCTTGTAATGGATTGACCTTTCCCTTTGAAGTTATCTTATCGGATTGAGTCTTTAAGGATTTGAGAACACTTGATGTATGTCTTGCACGTGTTTATCTGTGTTGACAATGGGATATCATGTGATCCACTTGATGTATGTTTTGGTGATCAACTTGCGGGTTCCTTGACCTTGGGAATCTATGCATAGGGGTTGGCACACATTTTCGTCTTGACTGTCCGGTAGAAACTTTGGGGCACTCTTTGAAGTTCTATGTGTTGATTGAATAGATGTTTCTGAGATTGTGTGATGCATATCGTATAATCATGCCCACGGATACTGGAGGTGACAATGGAGTATCTAGGTGACATTAGGGTTTTGATTGATTTTTGTCTTAAGGTGTTATTCTAGTACGAACTCTATGATAGATTGAACGTTACTACGGACTTTTGAATAGATCGATCAGAAACAATAACTTTGAGGTGGTTTCGTATCCTACCGTAATCTCTTAGTTTGTTCTCCGCTATTAGTTACTTTGGAGTGACTCTTTGTTGCATGTTGAGGGCTAGTAATATGATCCAATTATGTTATCCTTGTTGAGAGAACTTGCACTAGTGAAAGTATGAACCCTAGGCCTGGTCTACCATCATTGCAATATCGTTTATGCTCATGTTTACCACTTGCTACCTTGCTGTTTTTATATTTTCAGTTTACAAAAACCAATATCTACCATCCATATTGCACTTGTATCACTATCTCTTCGCCGAACTAGTGCACCTATACAATTTGCCATTGTATTGGGTGTGTTGGGGACACAAGAGACTCTTTGTTATTTGGTTGCAGGGTTGTTTGAGAGAGACCATCTTCATCCTATGCCTCCCACGGATTGATAAACCTTAGGTCATCCACTTGAGGGAAATTTGCTACTGTCCTACAAACCTCTACACTTGGAGGCCCAACAACGTCTACAAGAAGAAGGTTGTGTAGTAGATATCAAGCTCTTTTTTGGCACCGTTGCCGGGGAGGTTAGTGCTTGAAGGTATATCTTTAGATCTTGCAATCGAATCTTTTAGTTTCTTGTTTTATCACTAGTTTCGTTTATAAAAAAAACTACAAAAAAAATGGAATTGCGGTTACCTCATATGCTTCATCTTTTTAATATCTTTCGTGAAAATGATGGGAAGGAAAATTGTGCTCAAGTACTAGAAGAAGAATTACATAGAATTCTTAGCATAAAATATGTGCATGATGAGCATGATTGCAATGTTGTTAGTATGAATTCTTTGAATACCCATGATGCTAATGATATGCAAAGCCACAAGCTTGGGGATGCTATGTTTGATGAATATGATATGTTTAGTCCCCCAAGTCTTGATGAGCAAATTTATTATGATGAAAGCATGCCTCCTATTTATGATGATTATATTGATGAAAGTGGATTTGGAGAGGTCATGACTTTATTTAGTGATGAATCCACTATTTCGGAAGAGGTTCCAATTGATTATGAGAACAAAGTTGTTGTCTATGATGATTATTGTGATGGCTTGTATGCTATTAAGAATAATGATAACCATGAAACTTGTCATCATGATTTTAGTTTTTAATTGGATTATGCTTCACATGATAGTTATTTTGTTGAATTTGCTCCTCACACTACTATGAATGAGAAGAATTTTGCTTATGGTGGGAGTAGTAAAATTTATACGCTTGGGGATCATGAAAAGAATGCTTTATGTGCTGGTTATATTGTTGAATTCATTCATGATGCTACTGAAAATTATTATAAGAGAGGATCATATGCTTCTATGTATTGCAATAATTTCAAGTTTCCTCTCTATGTGCTTAAAGTTTTGAAGTTATGCTTGTTTTCCCTTCCTATGCTAGTTGATTATCGTTCCCATAAGTTGTTTGCTCACAAAATCCCTATGCATAGGAAGTGGGTTAGATTTAAATGTGCTATTCATATGCTTCATGATGCTCCCTTTATGTTTCAATTCTTATCTTTTATGTGAGCATCATTATGCCTAGCTAGGGGCGTTAAACGATAGCGCTTGTTGGGAGGCAACCCAACTTTATTTTATTTTCTTTGCTTTTGTTGCTGTTAGGGAATAAATATCGCATCTAGCCTCTGATTAGATGTGGTTTCATGTTTTGTTTAGTGTTTGTGCCAAGTAGAACCTTTGGGAAGACTTGTGTGAAGTTTATGTGATCTTGATGTGAAAAATCAGAATCTTTAGCGCCGCTAAAGTAGTCTTCAGATTTTACTGGAGCGTGCTTTTTAGTTGATTCTTTTTGCAGATGATTGGTAGAAAAATTCCGCAAATTTACCAATTTATTTTAATTTTTTGGAGTTCCATAAGTAGGCGAAACCTGCAGGTTACTACAGACTGTTCTGTTTTTGACAGATTCTGTTTTTCGTGTGTTGTTTGCTTATTCCGACACATCCATGAGTAATATTGGGAAGTATGAACCATACAGAAATTGGAATACAGTAGTTTTAACACCAATATAAACAAAGAATGAATTCATTTCATTACCTTTGAGTAGTGGTTTGCTTTCTTATACTAACGGAGCTCACGAGATTTTTGTCTAAGTTTTGTGTTGTGAAGTTTTCAAGTTTTGAGTATTGGTTTGATGGACTATGGAATAAGGAGTGGCAAGATCCTAAGCTTGGGGATTCCCATGGCACCCCAAGGTAAAATTCAAGGACAACTAAGAGCCTAAGCTTGGGGATGCCCCGGGAAGGCATCCCCTCTTTCGTCTTCATCCATCGGTAACTATACTCGGGGCTATATTTTTATTCACCACATGATATGTGTTTTGCTTGGAGCGTCAATTTAGTTTATTTTGTTTTGCTTGCTGTTTGAATTATATCCCAAGATCTGAAGTTCTTAAATGTTAGAGAGTCTTCACATAGTTACATAATTATTCAACTACTCATTGATCTTCACTTATATCTTTCGGAGTAGTTTGTTATTGCTCTAGTGCTTCACCTATATCTTTTAGAGCATGGCGGTGGTTTTACTTTGAAGAAATAGATGAAATCTCATGTTTCACTTATATCTATCTGAGAGTCTATTAAAACAGCATGGTAATGTGATTAGGCTATAAAACTAGTCTTCACATGATAGACATCCAATGTCAATGTAGTAAAAAAATTCACACCAAGTGCATTGAATAGAATGAGATGTTGGATGCTTGATAATTGTTTTGAGATATGAGGATAGTGATATTAGAGTCATGCTAGTGGAGTTATTATGAAATTGAGAAATACTTGTGTTAAGGTTAGTGATTCCCGTATCATGCACGTATGGTGAACCGCTATGTGACGAAGTTAGATCATGATATATTTGTAGAGTGCCAACCTTTGTGTGGAGGTCGGGGGCGCGCGATGGTTAACTCCTACCAACCTCCCCCCTAGGAGTATGCGTTGATTGCTTTGTTTTGATGACTCGTAAATTTTTGCAATAAGTATATGAGTTCTTATGACTAATGTTGAGTCAATGGATTATACGCACTCTCACCCTTCCACCATTGCTAGCCTCTCTTGTACCGCACAACTTTCGCCGGTGCCATAAACCCACTATATATCCTTCCTCAAAACAACCACCATATTGTTCCTCAAAACAGCCACCATACCTAGCTATCATGGCATTTCCATAGCCATTCCGAGATATATTACCATGCAACTTTCCACCGTTCCATTTATATGACACGCATCTTATTGTCATATTGCCATGCATGATCATGTAGTTGACATTGTAGTAGTGGCAAATCCACCATGCATAAATTTTCATATATGTCACTCTTGATTCATTGCATATCCCGGTACACCGCCGGAGGCATTCATGTAGAGTCATACTTGTTGTAGTATCGAGTTGTAATTTTGAGTTGTAATAAAAAGTGTGATGATCATCATTATTAGAGCATTGTCCCATGTGAGGAAAGGCCAATAAAAAAAGAGATGGCCCCCCAAAAAATAGAGAGGGGCTAATAAAATAAATAAAGAGAAAGCCCCTCCAAAAAAAATGAGAGAAAAGAGAGAAGGGACAATTGCTACTATCTTTTTCCACACTTGTGCTTCAAAGTAGCACCATGTTCTTCATTGTAGAGAGTCTCATGCTTAGTCACTTTCATATACTAGTGGGAACTTTCATTATAAAACTTGGCTTCTATATTCCAACGATGGGCTGCCTCAAATGCCCTAGGTCTTCGTGAGCAAGCAAGTTGGATGCACACCCACTAGTTTCTTTTGTTGAGCTTTCATTCATATTTAGCTCTAGTGCATCCGTTGCATGGCAATCCCTACTCACTCACATTGATATCTATTGATGGGCATCTCCATAGCCCGTTGATACACCTAGTCTATGTGAGACTATCTCCCTCCTTTTTGACTTCTCCACAACCACCTCTATTCCACCCATAGTGCTATATCCATGTCTCACGCTCATGTATTGCGTGAAATTTGAAAGGTTTGAAAAGATAGAGTACGAAAACATGTGCTTGGCTGAAATCGGAGCTGTGCATGATATGAATATTTTGTGTGATGAAGAGGGAGCATAGCCAGGCTATATGATTTTGTAGGGATAACTTTATTTAGCCATAGTATTTTGAGAAGACATGATTTCTTTGTTAGTATTGCTTGAAGTATTGTTATTTCTTATGTCAATACAGACTTTTATCTTGAACCTTTCAGATCTGAACATTCATGCCACAATTAAGAGAATTACATTGAAAAATTATATTGGTTAGCATTCCACATCAAAAATTCTTTCTTTATCATTTACCTACTCGAGGACGAGCATGAATTAAGCTTGGGGTTGCTGATACGTCTCCAACGTATCTATAATTTTTTATTGTTCCACGCTATTACATTATCCTTCTAGGATGTCTTATGGGCTTTATTATACACTTTTGGACTAACCTATTAACCCAGAGCCCAGTGCCAGTTTCTGTTTTTCTCTTGTTTTAGGGTTTTACAAAAAATGAGTATCAAACGGAGTCCAATTGACGAGCCAATTTTTTATGATTTTTTTCGGACCAAAAGAAGCCCCCGAAGCAAAAGAGTTGGGCCAGGAGAGCCACGGGCTGCCCTCGAGGGTGGAGGGCACACCTTGGGCAGGGGGCGCGCCCTCCTATCTCTAGGACAACCCAGAAGCCCCCTGACGTGGGACCTACACAAAAAATTCCTATAAATACTGAAACCTTCGGAAATTAACCTAGATCAGGAGTTCCGCCGCCGAAAGCCTCGGTAGCCACCGAAAACCAATGTAAACCCATTTTGGCACCCTACCGAAGGGGGGAATCCCTCTCCGGTGGATATCTTCACCATCCCGGCACTCTCCATGACGAGGAGGGGATAGTCCACCCTCGGGGCTGAGGGTATGTACCAGTAGCTATGTGTTTGATCTCTCTCTCGTGTTCTTGAGATGGCACGATCTTGATGTATCGCAAACTTTGCTATTCTAGTTGGATCTTATGATGCTTCTCCCCCTCTACTCTCTTTTAATGGATTGAGTTTTCCCTTTGAAGTTATCTTATCAGATTGAGTCTTTAAGGATTTGAGAACACTTGATGTATGTATTGCACGTGTTTATCTGTGGTGACAATGGGATATCATGTGATCCACTTGATGTATGTTTTGGTGATCAACTTGCGGGTTCCGTGACCTTGGGAATCTATGCATAGGGGTTGGCACACGTTTTCGTCTTGACTCTCCGGTAGAAACTTTGGGGCACTCTGTGAAGTTCTATGTGTTGGTTGAATAGATGTTTCTGAGATTGTGTGATGCATATCGTATAATCATGCCCACGGATACTTGAGGTGACAATGGAGTATCTAGGTGACATTAGGGTTTTGATTGATTTGTGTCTTAAGGTGTTATTCTAGTACGAACTCTATGATAGATTGAACGTTACTACAGACTCTTTAATAGATCGATCAGAAAGAATAACTTGGAGGTGGTTTCGTACCCTACCATAATCTCTTCATTTGTTCTCCGCTATTAGTTACTTTGGAGTGACTCTTTGTTGCATGTTGAGGGCTAGTAATATGATCCAATTATGTTATCCTTGTTGAGAGAACTTGCACTAGTGAAAGTATGAACCCTAGGCCTTGTCTACTATCATTGCAATATTGTTTATGCTCACGTTTACCACTTGCTACCTTGCTGTTTTTATATTTTCAGTTTACAAAAGCTAATATCTACCATCCATATTGCACTTGTATCACCATCTCTTCGCCAAACAAGTGCACATATACAATTTTCCATTGTATTGGGTGTGTTGGGGACACAAGAGACTCCTTGTTATTTGGTTGCAGGGTTGTTTGAGAGAGACCATCTTCATCCTACGCCTCCCACGGATTGATAAACCTTAGGTCATCCACTTGAGGGAAATTTGCTACTGTCCTACAAACCTCTGCACTTGGAGGCCCAACAACGTCTACAAGAAGGTTGTGTAGTAGACATCAGTGCCCAGGAAGGGCATGTGATGAACCGTGGTTTTTATAATGTTTAGCGCCATGTTTAGCGTCCCTGGCCATCACTGCATGATGTGCGTATTATGCGCTCTTAGCATGAGGAGACTTATCTCGACGCACTCGGAATAGCCATCATCTCGTGACGTTTGTCCCTTCATGAAGCTGCAAAAACTCGTCAGGTGGTTATTATCCTTTACCGCCCGAGGTCCCTGACACGGGCCGAGCATGGTCGGACGCTCCCTGTCACGGTACCTGTGGGGCACGGACATAAGGAGGGGGCGTGCCAATCACAAGCCCCGGCATGGGCGCCTCATGGAGTCTAAGGGAGGCGCGCTGTGGAGAGTGGCGGGCAACTGCCGCTCTCTCTGGGCAATGATACGTCTCCTTCGTATCTATAATTTTTGATTGTTCCATGCCAATATTCTACAACTTTCATATACTTTTGGCAACTTTTTGTACTATTTTTGGAACTAACATATTGATCCAGTGCCCAGTGCCAGTTCCTGTTTGTTGCATGTTTTTTGTTTCGCCGAATATCCATATCAAATGGAGTCCAAACGGGGTAAAAACGGACGGAGATTTTTTTGGAATATATGTGAATTTTGGGAAGCGGAACCATCATGAGACGATGCCCGAGTAGCCCACGAGGGTGGGGGCGCGCCCTGGGGCCTCGTGGCCACTCCATAAGGCGGTTGATGCCCTTATTTCTCCGCAAGAAATCTAATATCTGGATAAAGATCGTGTCCAAAATTCAGCCCAATCGGAGTTATGGATCTCCAGGAATTTAAGAAACGTTGAAGGGCCAAAATCTGGGAACGCAGAAACAAAGAGAGACAGAGACACAGATCCAATCTCGCCCCTCCCATGCCTTGGAGACCATGGACCAGAGGGGAAACCCTTCTCCCATCTAGGTAGAAGGTCAAGGAAGAAGAAGAAGGAGGGGGGCTCTCTCCCCCTCGCTTCCGGTGGCACTGGAGTGCCGCTGGGGCCATCATCGTCACCGCAATCTACACCAACAACTTCACTGCTGTCATCACCAACTATTCCCCCCTCTATGTAGCGGTGTAACCCCTCTTCTACCCACTGTAATCTCTACTTAAACATGGTGCTCAATGCTATATATTATTTCCCAATGATGTATGGCTATCCTATGATGTTTGAGTAGATTTGTTTTGTCCTATGGGTTAATTGATGATCGTGATTGGTTTGAGTTGCATGTTTTATTATTGGTGTTGTCCTATGGTGCTCTTCGTGTCGCGCAAGCATGAGGGATCCCCGTTGTAGGGTTTGTAATATGTTCATGATTTTCTTATGGTGGGTGGCATGAGTGACATAAGCACAAACCCGAGTAAGTAGGTTGTTTCCGTATGGGATAAAGGGGACTTGATGCTTTAATGCTATGGTTGGGTTTTACCTTAATGATATTTAGTATTTGCGGATGCTTGCTAGAGTTCCAATCATAAGTGCATATGATCCATGAAGATAAAGTATGTTAGCTTATGCCTCTCCCTCAAATAAGATTACAATAGTGATTACCGGTCTAGTTATCGATTGCCTAGGGACAAATAACTTTCTCGTGACAAAAATCTCTCTACTAAAACTAATTTAGTTGTGTATTTATCTTAACAGCCCCCAATTTTTATTTATGTGCTCTTTATTATCTTGCAAACCTATCCCACAAAAACTACAAACTACTTCTAGTTTCATACTTGTTCTAGGTAAAGTAAATGTTAAGCGTGCGTAGAGTTGTATCGGTGGTCGATATAACTTGAGGGAATATTTGTTCTGCCTTTAGCTCCTCGATGGGTTCGACACTCTTACTTATCGAAAGAGGCTACAACTGATACGCTACACTTGTGGGTTATCAAGACCTTTTTCTAGCGCTGTTGCCGGGAAGCAATAGCGTGGGGTCAATATTCTCGTGTGTGCTTGTTTGCTTTATCACTAAGTAGATTTTATTTGCTGTTGTAAGTTGTTTTCTATACTTAGTTATGGGTAGGAAATGCAAAATACCAAAAAAATTAGTGGTACCTACTGAACCAATGGTTGAAGAACCACACAAAATCTATCACACTACTGAAGCTTATTACTTGGATCATCTTCAATCCCTATGTGCTCGGGCTGAAACCCCAACTAGCTTAGTTGAGGGAAAATCTTTAGATGAGCATGCTTGTTATGTGCGACACCACATATCTGAAAAAGGGAAACTTTTACTGGATCAAATTCATCGTTTGCAATGTTATGCTTGGAACTTATGTGAAATTTATGATTTTACTTGTTGTTCTGAAGACCCTACGAAACACCTTCCCTACCAATGTGAGTTTAGTGATAATGGAATCGTATATTCATATGCTAAGGGTGTTTATAGTTACTATGATGTTCAACAAATTGAAGAATTTGTTGCTTTTAAGGGTGCTTATGAAATTGCTTCTTTGATTGAAAAGTATGATGCTACTCTTTACAAATCTGAAAATTTTGCCATATTTAAATATTGTTATGATAATTATGCTTCTAATGCCTATGTTAAACCATATATTGAGGACTCCTCCGCTGTCCAAGAAGAGACTAATATTTTGCAGGATTCTATGGAAGAAGAAATTGATGACACTGTGAGCTCATTAGATGAAAAAGATGACGAGGAGAGAGAAGAACAAAAGGAGGAAGAGCGGATTAGCTACCCGTGCCCACCTTCTAATGAGAGTAACTCTTCAACTCATACATTGTTTAATTTCCCTTCGTGCTTACTGAAGGATGAATGCTATGCTGATTGTCATGATCCCGTTGATTATTTTAAAATATCCCTTTTTGATGATGCTTGTTATGCTTGTGGCCAAGATGACAATATGAATTATGCTTATGGAGATGAACTTGCTATAGTTCCTTATGTTAAACATGAGATAGTTGCTATTGCACCCACACATGATAGTCCTATTATCTTTTTGAATTCTCCAAACTACACTATATCAGAGAAGTTTGCACTTATTAAGGATTATATTGATGGGCTGCCTTTTCCATTACACATGATGATTTTGATGAATATTATACGCATGTGCTTGCTGCTCCTACTTGCAATTATTATGAGAGAGGAACTACATCTCCGCCTCTCTATGTTTCCAACACGATAAAATTGCAAGAAACTGCTTATACTATGCATTGGCCCTTACTTGATGTGCATGAATTGTTCTTGTATGACATGCCGATGCATAGTGTCGGGGAAACTGATCCACCCACGAACACCTATGGGGACGAAGCCCCTTTTCGGTACGACAAGGGGGCGGAGATTGCACAAAGAGCGGATCGAGGCGAGGCACACGAGCAGTTTACCCAGGTTCGGGCCGCACGGATGCGTAAAACCCTACTCCTGCTTTGGTTCGTATTGAGTTCTTGCTCGGGAGCGAAGAGAGCTACAGTACACTCTAACCGCTAGCAAGACCGAGCGTGAGAATGATCGACCCCCCCCCCCCACATTGCGCATGGGCCTCCTTTTATTCGCTCAAGGGGTCACCGACAGGTGGCAACGCAGTTGAGGGTAAAAATGTAAAAAGCATGGTAGTTGGAACAGTGTTCCATACCTAACCCTGACGGCAGGGGACAAGGGCATTAAATGCCCATCACCGTCGCCCAAATAGTGCAAAAAGTGGCCGTCAGGGGCGCCACCATCCGCCACGACGGTAGCCTTGTCATCGCTGCTTGCCATCGTGTACCCCTGGCTGCACAGCCTTCTGCCACGTGCGCCTGGGATGGTCCGAGAGCGACACGTGGGTGGATGCGCTGGAGCGCAGGTACTGAGTGGAAGCTTGCCGCGGCAAGCATCTTGCCGCGGTTGCCATCTTGTCGCTTCCGGGAGCTTGTCGCTCACCGGGCCTTGTCGGGACGCGTGGCGCGTCGCGGCAAGTTTCTTGAGATGCCTCGGAGGGCCTTCCCGGCAAGCTCCTCTTGCCAGGGTCTTGTGCCTTGAGTGGCCTTCCCGGCAAGCTCCTCTTGCCGGGGCCTTGTCTCCTTGCCTTGGATACTTTGTTCTTGAATGGCTCCAAAGGAATCATAAAGGACCTCGGTGGTCGCCCGGCAGGCCTTGCCGCGGGACACTGCAACTGCCCGTGCACAAGTTCGGGATACTAAGGTGCCCCTACTTTAGTACACCGACGCATAGGAAGAGAGTTAGACTTCGTTGTTGCATGACACATATCAGTTTGTGCTCACTACTAAATGCCAAATCATTGCTAATTAAAATTGGCTTTGATATACCTTGGGATCCGGGTGGATCCATTACTTGAGCACTATATGACTAGCTTAATGGCTTTAAAGAAAGTGCTGCCACGTAGACAACCCGGAAGTTTTAGAGAGTCATTTATTTCTGCTGTGTGCTTTTATAAAGTTTAAAAACAAAAAAAATAAAGAGGGTAACCTAAAACTTTTTCAAAAAGAAAAGCGAAAGTGAGAAAGACGAGCATTGTTAAAGTGGGAGCTAGCCTTGAACTTTGTTCATGCCCATGGAAACTTTGTGAACCTTGATTACAGAAACTTTTCAACAAAAATAATTATCCTCTTGTACAATTCCATTGTATTAAAAAAATAATATGCCAAGAGTTTCGTTTAGGATGATTAAACCGCTTGTTGGTTTGTGCGGTGCAAAAACAGAAACTTTGGCTGTAGTGCGCGATTTTACATTTTTTACTGGAATGTAGAAAGGATCTGAAACTTTTTGCAAAGTCTTGCTATACAAATTTTCGATTTTTCCTAATTTTTCCAGAATTTTTAGATTGCCACTGCCCGGATCCGAGCGCTGTTGGGCCAGGCCCAAAACAGTGCACGGGCACGCGCGGCCTGGTTTACGCCGAATCTTTCTCTGTATCCATCGCCCCCTCCCCTAACGGCACGCATCGATAGCGGCGTCGTGGGAGAGATCGTGGGTGATTTCTTTAATTGGAAATGCGGAACGTCCGCCCCCTCCCCCCTTATAAACAGGGGAAACAGGGGCAGTTCGTCCATCCGCCCGTTGCTTGCTTCAATCCTCAAAAACCTCCGCCGCTCCCCTCCTTCCCGAAGGCCGAAAGAGAGCAGCGCTCCACCCCCTCGTCGCCACCAGCACCACCAGCGCGCCGACCTCCCCCACCGCCTCCGCCATGGCTCCGAAAGGCGAGAAGGGGAAGTCCGCGAAGTCGGCCGAGGTGCTACAGCTCGCGGCGCTGCGGAAGAAGAAAGCTGTCTTCCCCCCATGCTTTCCGCGAAGAAGCTGAGGGAGGAATACTACCTTTTCTAGTCGAGGGAGACGCGGGCGCATCCGCGCACCAAGGTACTCCCAGCCATTGATTGTGAAATGTTCCCGGGCGGATATGCGTTCTTCGCCCTGTTCTTCTACTGCGGGCTCTGCCCGCCCTATTCTGAGTTCTTCTGCGATATCATGAACACCTATGGGTTCCACCTCCTTGACTTCACCCCCAACGCCGTTCTGACCATGGCCGTTTTCGCACATCTGTGCGAGAACTTTGTCTGAGTCTTCCCAAACGTAGCCCTTTTCCGCCACTACTTCACGCCTCGAGTTGAGGGAGGAGAGCCTCTGTCCGGCGGGATCTCCTGGGTCTCGAGGACCCACAAGAAGGAGGCGTATCCAAAGGGAGAGCTCTGCGGCAAATGGGATGAGTGGAGAGCCAATTGGTGTTGGATTGTAGAGGAGAACCCGCAGCCATTCACCGCCCGGCGCCAAGCCCCAGTAGTACGCGGCAACGACTGGAGCGACTTGGCCCCGGAGGATAGTAGATTGAAGATTGCCACTGCCCGGATCCTTCGCCTCAGGCTTGCCGGGCTGACTGTAGGAGCAGTTGGTGCGGACTTTCTCCGCCGCCGCATCGCCCCCCTGCAGGAGAGGAAGAGGCCTGCCTGGGAGTTCGAGAACGCAGCAGATATTATGAGGCTGCGCCCGGGCCTCAATTATAACTTCACGGTCTTGGAGCTCAACGGGATGCTTCAGGAGTTGTTCAAGTACGACCTCGACCATCCCGAATGGTTCAGGTTGCCGCACGGCGTCGTCCCGCTGTGCAACAATTCTGCGCTCAGCCGCATCCGCGCAATGATGTCGTTGTGCGATTCTCACGGGATTGACCCCACTTGGCAAGAGCCTACCGACGAAGCCGTGCAGCAGTTCTTCGACAACGTAGAAGAAACGCCGGTCTGCTCCAACAAGAAGAAGGGCCTCACCCGCGACACCACCGACCAAGAGATGGCGTACATCTCCACCAGGCTGGAAGAGGCGGCGGTAGCCGCGGCCGCGGGCGAATTCGGATACACCGTGGAGGAGGCGGAGGCAGCAGAGGCGGCAAGCCTTGCCAAGCGAGAAGAGTTTTTCAAAGCGGGGAAGCCTGCCGGGCAAGACGCCGAGCCAAGCGAGCCCGCCGAGCAGGGCGTCGAGTCAAGCAGGCCCGCCGAGCAGGGCGCCGAGTCGAGCGGGCCCGTTGAGGACACGAGCGGCTCGCTGGAGATCGGCTCCTCTTCCTCCTCATCCTCAGGCAGCTCGCCACCACCAGCAGAGCCTCCAGCTCCACCAAGGAGGCATCTCCGCAAGGCCAGGGACGTGACGGAGCGGCAGACGGGCCAACAGCCGCCGCGCCGCATGACACGCGCCACCGCGGCAAGCATGGTTGCCACGGGGGCGCCTCGAGCTTCTGCAGCAACTGGCGCGGGGTCTTCTCGGACCTCTACTTCTGCCCCTGCCGCTCCCCACGCCTCGGCGGCAGCCGGAGCGGGGTCGTCTCAGACCACCGTCCCTGCCACCGCCAAGCGGCCAAGGGAGCCTACTCCTCTGCCTCCTTGTGCCGGGGCGCGTGAGCCAGACTTCGACTTCTCTGCGCTCAGCTCCGACAAGGAAGAAGAAAAGTAAGACTTTGTTGTTCTTACATTCCTTCAATTCTTGCTCTTTCTCTTGTATATCTTTTGCGTCACTCTGAACCTGTTCCTTTTTTTTTCAGAATTCTGGCCCAGAGGGCGGCAAAGAGAGCCAAGGCTCCGGTGATTGTCATCGAGGACGAGCCCGCCGCAACAGCAGGGGCTGCGCCTGCGACAAACTCGCCGGACCCGACAACTGTTCTTCAGAGCAGCCCCCAGCGCAGCCC
Organism: Secale cereale; assembly: GCA_902687465.1. Taxonomy (NCBI): domain Eukaryota; kingdom Viridiplantae; phylum Streptophyta; class Magnoliopsida; order Poales; family Poaceae; genus Secale; species Secale cereale. Next base: position 145,930,169 of record LR738709.1, read on the forward strand.
CCAGCGTAAGTTCTTGGTTCTCTGTCCGCTGTTAGGTGCGTGCGGGGGCTTTACCTTTGCTGACGTCTTGTTCGCTGATTCGTGTAGGAGCAGAGCAGCAGCATCAGGAGCGCCAGGAGACCGCCCCTGACGAGCCGCACGCTTCGACCACACCGCCAAGGGGAAGCTCTCCGGCAAGGGAGAGTCCTCCGCCAAGGACGAATTCTCCGCCAAGGGAGAATACTCCGCCAAGGGCGAGTACTCTGGCGAGGGATAGCACTAGCGGCCCTCCGCAAGCGGGAGTTACAACCACACCGCCGAGGGAGAGCTCGTCGGCAAAGAACCTCACCGAGGAGCCGGCCCGCGCAGGTAATCTTCCTGTTTTAAAAACTCCCCTTGGGCTTTTCTTCTTTTGATTCTTCTCTTTTTTTGGATATTTGCTTGACTGATTGGCTTTTCTTTTCTTCCGTCAGACCCATCCGCAGCTGAGCCAATGGAGACGGAGGTTGTCGCTGACGACGCCGCCGTCATCGAAGAGACGGTCGGCGCAGACGATCCCGCCGGCGCAGAGGCCGCCGAGGCTGCCGCCGTAGCAGCCGGCGAAGGGGCTGGCGATCGCACTAACGGCCCTGAGGCCGCAGGAGCGCCAGGCGCTACACCGACCGCCGAGCCCTCCGCCGCCGCCGCAGCCCCCAGCTCCGACGAGCTCGAGCCAGGCGTCTACTTAAAGGCAGGCGACGATGTCTTCATCCAGCTCCCTTGGGCGTCCATGTCCAGGGTGCCGGTCGAGGGAGAGGTCTTCGACGGAGAGGTGCTTGCCTCCGCCGGGCTGAAACTTGTCGACGCGCCGAGCAGTAGCAGCAGCGAGCCGGAGGAGGAGCGGCTGCTGCGCAAACAGTTGTCACTCTACCGCGCCCGGCAGGCTAAGCTGGAGTCTCGCGAGGCTCTTGCCGCAAAGGCTGGAGCTGATATCGAGAAGCGCGCGAAGGAGCTCCGGGCCATCAACCAAGCGGCTCTCCGGTCCTTGGCGGAGGAGCGGGAGCAACTTGCCGAGGCGCAGCAGGCCTTCATCCTCGAGAAGGCCGAAGTGGAGGAACAGCAGCGGCTTGCCGCTGAGAAACTGTCCACGCTGGAGGGTGAGCTGGCGTAGCGGAAGGTCAACCTCGACGGTCACGAGGAGGAACTTGCCGCGCGCGAGCAGTCGCTTGGCGGAGCTCTCCAGGAAGCAAAGGATGCTGCCGCAGCTGCCGAGACCGCCAAGAAGGAGTTGGAGACGAGGTTGGCGCAGCTGGAGGCCAACCTCAAGACGAGCGGCGAGGAGGTTGCCGCACTCAAGCTCGAGCGAGAGAAGGACGCCCACAGCCACTCGGAGCTGCAGGTTCGCCTTGCCGAGAAGGGCAAGGAGCTCACCGCCGCCAAGGACTCCAACGCCGATCTCGAGCTGAAGCTGGCGACTCTGACCAAGACGCTGGACGGTGCCACGGAGCGGGAGGCGGCCCTGAAGGAGGAGGTCAGGGCCGAGAAGGCGTTGCTGGAGAGCGCCGCCATCACCCAAAACAACTTCAGGGCGACCGTCGAGCACTGGACGGAAGGTCTTGTGAACGCTGCCGCGGACATCGACAGGGAGCTGGCGCAGCTGGGGGCGGAGTATCTCGGGTACTCCACCGACGAGAACCTCCACCCTAGCGCCAAGCTCACTCTGTTCTTTAGAGGCGTGGCGACGGCCCTCCAGCAACTTCGGGAAAGGATCCCCAAGCAGCTGGCAGACGAGTCGCGCAAGCTCTGCGTGGGCGCCCATCAAAAGGTGCTAATGAAGGTGGCTTTCCGCAATCCAGGCCTCAACCTCACCAACGTCCTCAGGAGCTTGCCGTCGGACGTTGATATGGAGGCGCTCAAGGCCCTTGTCGCACCCATTATGGACAAGGTGAGCGGCATCAAGAGGGTCGAGGGCGACCGCGCGGACTAGGCTTGCCCATTTTCTTCTTTTCCTGTCGCTGCCAATCATGTTAGGAGAACAATCTGTTTAGGGCCGCGACAAGCTATCTTGTAATATAACTTTATTTTGGGTAGTGATTGCACTGTTATTTCCTCTACTTGATCCTTTTGCTTTGTATGCTTTTGCCCTACGCTTTTAGGGAACTTGCCGGCGCAGGCACCTTAGCCGCGAGCGTTGAGTGCGGAACGTCAACAGACTACTGGCGGTGTTGCTACCGGCAAGAAACCTTGTCGCAACCAGCTGCAGCACACTTAAGTTGTTGAGCGGGCTCGAAAACAAAGTAAGGGCGCGACACTAGTCGCAGCACACTTAAGTCGTTGAGCAAACTCGAAACAAAGTAAGGGCGCAACTAGCTACGAGTTGGTTCCTCCGCGCACAGGTTTTCCATACAAAGCACGGTCGTTCAAGGAAGATAACTTGAAAATTTAAAAATCTGATTGCTCAAACTTTGGCAACTTAGCTTTTCTGTCGTCTGCTTCCCGGCAAGGTGAAACTTTCTTGAACGACACTTGGTCCATACCACTATCTTCTCTCCCCCGGCAAACTTGTGCGCGAGGGGAACTTCTTTTGCTCGCCCAAAAGAAAGGAGAGAAAATACATATATGGAGCCTTTGGGCTCGTTATTGCTTACCGGTGGTGGGTGCTGCACAGAGTGTCAGACAATACATGCAAAAAAATAAAGAGCATGAAATGACAAGATGTGCGATGCACATGAGCTTTACTGATGCACGAGGGCTGCGCCCGGCTTTGTACAAAGGATTACATGCAACAACGGCAAGACTTGTACAAATGGTGGTTGCCGGAGCGGGTCACGGCAACCGCGCCTTACGGGTAAAACTTACGAAGATGCTCAATGTTCCAGGAGTTGCTCACCGGAAAGCCATCTTTGATCTCAAGGCGGACAACGCCGGGCCTAGTGACTTGTTTCACGCGATAAGGGCCTTCCCACTTTGGCGTCAACTTATTGGAATTCTTGGCGGACTGAACGCACCGAAGAACAAGGTCGCCTTCCTCGAGACTTCTGGCGTTAACTTTGCGGCTATGGTAGCGACGCAAAGCTTGCTGGTAGCGAGCAGCTCGTACAACAGCCTGAAGACGGTCTTCCTCAAGGAGCAGTGCGTCATCTTGTCGCAGCTGCTCTTGCTCGAGCTCATCATAAGCGAGCACTCGAGGTGACCCGTATACGAGTTCCGTGGGGAGAACTGCCTCCGCTCCATAGACTAGAGCGAAAGGTGTCTGTCCAGTGGCTCAATTTGGCGTCGTCCTGATCGACCAAAGAACCACCGGCAGCTCCTCGATCCAGTTTCTTCCGCACTTGTGCAGCCTGTCGAAAGTTCTGGTCTTGAGGCCTCGCAGCACTTCAGCATTTGCCCTCTCCGCTTGACCGTTCTTCTCGGGTGCGCAACAGAAGCAAAGCAGACCTTGGCACCAAGATCTTGGACGTACTGCATGAAGGTGCGGCTTGTGAACTGCGTACCGTTGTCGGTGATGATCCTGTTAGGGATCCCGAAACGGCAAGCAATCGACCTGAAGAACTTGACTGCTGACTGTGCGGTCACCTTTCTCACTGGTTCTACTTCCGGCCACTTTGTGAGCTTGTCGATAGCAACGTACAAGTACTCAAAGTCCCCGGCTGCGCGGGGAAAGGGGCCGAGGATGTCGAGCCCCCAGACCGAAAATGGCCAGGATAAAGGGATCGTCTGGAGAGCTTGAGCTGGCTGATGTATCTGCTTGGAATGGAACTGGCACGCTTCACACTTGGTTACTTGTGCAGTTGCATCCTGGAGGGCTTCTGGCCAAAAGAAACCTTGCCGGAATGCTTTGCTGGCAAGTGCTCTTGCGCCAATGTGGTGACCACATATGCCTCCATGTATCTCTGCCAACAGCTTCTGTCCATCTTCCCGGGGAATACACTTCAATTTCACACCGTTGAGTCTTGTTCTGTACAGTGTGTTGTCAACGAACTTGTACATACTTGACTGCCGGGCTACTCTTTCCGCTTCTTCTTGTTCTTCGGGAATCTCTCCTGTCTGAAGGAAACGGACAATCTGCTGCGCCCATGTTGGAGCCTGTGGCTCGACAGCAAGGACTAAAGGCACATCTGCTGCTGCGGGAACATCCGCTTCTACGGCAAGAACCTGCGATTCAGCCGGAGCTTGACATTCCCCGGCAAGCTTGCCGGAGCAAAACTTGTCGGGAGCGCCTGCTTTAACGGAACAAGCCCTGGGGCTTGCCGGAGCAAGTTGCTCCTCAGCATCCTTGGCGTTGATCTTGGGGACCTTTTTGGCGGCGGCTTCGGGAAGCTCTGTCGGAAAGTAGTCTCCAGAAATCAACTTCCTCTTCTTGCCTTGCCCAGTTGATGGTGTTACGGATGGTTGAGTCAGCTTGAGCACAAAGATCCCTGGTTCCACAGGTAACTTAAGTGCGGCGCACTTTGACATGCCATCGGCGATGTCGTTCTGAGCTCTTGGGACGTGCTCCATCTGTAGGCCGTCAAAGTGCTCTTCAAGCTTTCTCACTTCATCGACGTAAGCTTCCATCAATGGACTCTGGTAATTCTTGTTCACTTGGCGGACGACAAGCTGCGAGTCACCCCTAACGATGAGCTTCTTGATCCCAAGGTCTGCCACGATCCTGAGACCGGCAAGAAAACCCTCATACTCTGCAGTATTGTTTGTCGCTTGCTCCATGGGAAAGTGCATTTGGACTACGTACTTGAGGTGCTCTCCGGTGGGTGCGACAAGCAGCACACCAGCACCGGCGCCTTGCAGCAAGAAGGCACCATCAAAGTACATCAGCCACTCTTTGCTTGCTTCCTTGACGGGGATGCTCGTTTCTGGAATATCTTCGTCTCGTGTTGGCATCCACTCTGCTATGAATTCTGCCAATGCTCTGCTCTGGATAGTTGAAGTACTCTCAAACTTGAGGCCAAAGCTTGACAGTTCCAGTGCCCACTCAACGATCCTGCCTGTTGCTTCTGGATTTTGCAATATCCTCTTCAGCGGAAAGCGAGTGACAACTGTTATCTCATGTGCTTGGAAGTAATGGCGCAGCTTTCTCGAGGCCATGAGAAGGCCGAAAGCAACTTCTGCACACCAGAGTACCTTGACCTAGCTCCCTGCAGAAGGGAGCTGACAAAGTAAACTGGGCGCTGCACCATCTTCTTCCGTATCTCTTCTTGCGCCTGCGCAGACCCATCCTTGTCGGGACCAGAGCTTGTCGGGGAAGCCCCCTGCTTGTCGCTGGACGTGCTTGCCGCGGTTACTGGCTCATCATCTGCTTCCCTCTCCGCTACTAACGCAGCACTAACCACTTGATTGGTTGCCGCTAGATACAGCAGCAACTTCTCTTGTGGTTTAGGTGCGACAAGTATCGGGGTGGAGGACAGGTATCTCTTCAAGTCTTGCAGCGCGGCCTCCGCTTCTGGAGTCCATTTCATCGGACATGCCTTTTTCAAAATTTTGAAAAACGGCAGGTGATGGGCCTCGAACCCCTCGTTGGATTACCCCAAGTGGAAGGTGTAAGATGCAGTAAGTAGAAGTGTTTTCCCCTAGCAAAGATGCCAAGGATCAAATCCCCAGAGACTCCTAGGTTCAACAGGTAGGTGTCAACCGCTAACGGCGCAATTAGCAATCAACGTGGACCTGCACACAGATACAAATAACTTTGCTCCCAACGAGTACAGAGAGGTTATCAATCTCTCCGGCCTTGTAGTTCACAAAGGGTTAAAAGCAATATGATAGTAGTGATAGATAGTGTTTTGCAATAGTAAATAAAATAGCGGAAAGTAAAATAGTGTATGTGATCAATTATAGTAATATGGACCGGAGTCTCATGATGTTCACTAGTGATGTCTCTCTCCCAAAAGACGATAAAACAGCTATGTGAGGTAAACAAATTACAGCTGGGCAATTGACAGGACCCACGAGCGCATACAAATGCTGATTACATTGCAAGAAAGGTTGAGGTTCAAAGCATGGGCGGTACGCCAAAGTAAGTAGACCGAAATCCATCTGCATCTACTACTAATCATCCACCTTGAGATATCTATCCAGAACATCTCGCTGGTATTAAGTTGCGAGTCCCACCCATAGTGTAAACTCAATGCAACAGACAACTGCATTAAAAGAACTTTGCGTAAAGTAAACAATCCTTGCACCCGCGGGCACAAGCACCGTTGTTTTCCCCCTTGTGGCAACAACACATCCCCTAGACTCATGTTTCTGTCACTCAAGCTAGTCATCGAGGGGCATGAACCCACAATCGAGCATAACGTTCCCTCTTGAAGTCACTACCTACTACTTGGCCAAAGCAATAAATAACAACGGAGAACATGCAAGAATTACTTATGAACTAAAATATAAAAGAGGTGAATCAAATATATTACTCAAGATCAATCTGAACATAATCTCATAATCCATCGGATCCCAGCAAACTCAACATAGCAACAGCATAAGGATTACATAGGTGTCTCGATCATGTAGGGCAGCTCACGAGGACTAACTAGTGAAGCACAAGAACGGGAGGAGAACATCACATAGCTACTGGTCATGGACTCATGGTCCAAGGGAGACTACTCACGAGTCATCCGGGAGGCGTCCATGGTGGTGGAGAAGCTCCCGGTGGTGATCCTCCCCTCCGGCAGGGTGCCGGGAAGAGTTCTCCTGGTGCTCCCGATCTTGGAAGCGGCGGCGGCGGCGGAACAGAGATGGGATCGCGAAAAGAAGTCCTGTTTCAAGGGTTACGGGGGACCCTTTAAATATCTGCCAAAGTAGGGCACCGGGGGGCTCTCGGGGGGCCGAGGCGCCCCCCGGCGCGGCCCAGGGGGGGCGCCCACAGGGCGCCTGGAGCCCCTGTGGCCCCCCCAGGCTCCCCTTCGGAAGCAGTGTCGTTCCCAGAACGCTGATTTTTTATATATATTTTCTGTATTTTTCTGGGCAGTTCTCGAAACGTGAAAACCTGAAATACAAAAACAGCCGAAAACAGAAACTGGCACTGGGGTGCACTGGATTAGTAAGTTAGTCCAAATATGATCAAAAGTGTATGGAAGTGTATGAATATCATAGCAATATCACCCAAAAGTGGCATGGAGCAAGCAGAAATTATAGATACGTTTTGGACGTATCAACATCCCCAAGCTTAATTCCTGCTCATCCTCGAGTAGGTAAATGATAACAAGAATAATTTCTGTGGTGACATGCTATTAACCATATAAGACTTTCTCATAGTCATATGACAAAAGCTTACTGAGACAATGATTCTAAAGTAATTAAGTTGTCTCAAGAGAAAATCACAAATGACTGAAAGTTTTACAACATGAAACTGAAACATCAAAAAGATTTCCAATGAACATGATGTGCAAATATGATCAAGTGATATCTAGCTTGCCCCCTTTAGTGATGCAAAACATAAATGCAAGGGCACCTTCAAGGTTTAAGTGATGACTAGATACAATCATTTCAGAATAAACGATATCACAATCATGCAAAAGACAATGCTACTTTGGGACAATGCACATTACACTCAGAATGACAATCATGCTCTCAGTAGTTGATGCTTGAAGTGCTAGAGCTTTTTATTATGAAACATGGAAGCAATTGTGTCAACGGTAGTAGTACTTCATATGTGTCATGTATAAAACATCTTATAAGTTGCAAGCCTCATGCATCGAATACCAATAGTGCTCGCTCCTTGTCCTAATTAGCTCGGATCCCCATGGGTTATCATTGCATTGCATATGTTTTTACCAAGTGTCACAAAGGGGTACCTCTATGCCACCTGTACAAAGGTCCAAGGAGATAGATCGCATTTGATTTCTCGTTTTTGATAAATCTCAACTTGAGGACATCCATACCGGGACAACATAGAAAATAGATGATGGACTCCTCTTTAATGCATAAGCATATTCTCATGAGAGATTGAGGATTAAGGTCCAAGCTAAAACTTCCACCATGAGGCATGGCTTTGGTTGGCGGCCCAATGTTCTTCTCTAACAATATGCATATTAATTCAACCCACGGTAAATCACCCTTACTTCAGACAAGACGAACATGCATAGCAACTCACATGATATTCAACAAAAGTGTGACAGTTGATGGCGTCTCCAGAAACATGGTTACCGCTCAGCAAGCAACTCATAAGAAATAAGATATATAAGCAACATATTCTTTACCACAATACTTTTTAGGCTACTTTCCCATGAGCTATGTATTGCATGGTTAATTTGCTTAGTGCAGGTGGAGGTTAGCAAAAGACTAGGAGCGACCAACTAAGAGAGCAATGACGGTCATAATCATGCAGAGCGACAAAGCAATATTGAATCAGGCATGGTAGTTATATCGCTACTTAGAAACAAAAGAGCATCAAGGCTTGACAGACTTTCTTTACAGTCTTGAATATGCGTGACCATACGCCAAGTCAATCAAAATAAATTCTCGAAGGAAGATATTACTACACCATACCATATCATAGGCAAACAAACCAAGTTGGTACTCCAATGACACATTGGGAACCCCCCAGCTATCTGAGATTAACCATAAGAAAACCTGAACTACTAAGCACCATCATGAAAGTAGCATATTTATCATAGACATATCAACCCATGCAACGGAAGCAAACTCTCTTAATAAGGTGAGCATGGTAATTGAAGAGAGTTCAAGCAACCAACTAAATAAAAGCTCTTGAAAAGATAAGCATGAATACTAAGAGCAGAGCACGATAGTAGCTATTAAAAGATAAAGAACACACACAACATAGATAGACATGAAAATTCTATGTAATGTTCTAGGTAGAGGTGGAGCGTGTTTCTCTCCCACATAAAGGAATGCTGGGTTCCGACTCGTTATGAAAAACTAAAAAGAAAACTAAAAGCAAGACGCTCCAAGCATAGCACATAACACATGAAGTGATAAAAATATAGCGGAACAAAAGACGAACTGATAATGTTGATGGAGAAAGGGATGCACGGGGGGCATCCCCAAGCTTAGACGCTTGAGTCTCCTTGAATATTTCTTGGGGGTGCACGGGGGCATCCCCAAGCTTGAGCGCTTGACACTCCTGAATCTTTTTATCATCTTCCCTCGCACACTTGAAAACTCCCTTCATACATAACTCATTCATAATCTGATTAGCGAGGTTAGTACCCTTAATAAAATAATTATACCTTGCTGGAAATAAGGATATTATTGAAGTTCTACTGTTTCTCAAGATTGCCAAAAGGTTTTTGCAAAGAAAAAGCAAGTTCTTAATTTGCAAAGTGAAGGTAAGGCAAAACAGGACAGAATCTGTGAAAAACAGAACAGCAGACAGTAATTGACCTGTTCGGGATACTTCTGCAACTCAAATAAAAAAACTCAGAACTGACGCACGAAATAAAATTATATAGATAATGCTGTCGAAAAAATTCAGACCAAAAAGATGATCTGGTGATTTTATACGAATTTTTCTATCCAAGGACAGAATATGTTTCCTGGACAGCACCTCACAACTTTTGAACTTTCTAGCAATCAGAGGCTATACTTAGCACAAATATGAAAAGTAAAGATACAATGATGATGCTACAGCAGTAAACAACATCAAGACACAACAAAAGCAAAAAATTTATTCATGTGGGCTGCCTCCCAAAAGCGCTTTCTTTTATGCCTTTAAGCTAGGCATAATGCATAGATCAAATTTTATCAAACGTAAAAGAATAACTAGCCCGTACAACGGACTCAAAAGGTAACTTGACCTTCTTACAAGGGAAGTGTTCCATCACTTTCTTGAGAGGAAACTGAAATTTAATATTACCCTCTTTCATGTCAATGACAGCACCAACGGTGCGCAAAAAGGGACGTCCCAAAATAATTGGACATGAAGGATCACATTCAATATCCATAATAGTGAAATCAACGGGCACATAATTATCATTGACAACAATAAGAACATCGTCGATCCTCCCCAAAGGTTTCTTTATGGAAGAATCAACAAGAGCAATACCAAAAGAACAAGAATCAAAAGGTTTCAATTTAAGCATATCATATAGTCTTTTGGGCATAATAGAAGTACAAGCTACAATATCACATAAAGCAAAGCATGAGAAGTTATTTATCTTAATTTTAATCATAGAATCCCAACCATCTCCTATATTTATAGGTATGGAGGCTTCTACTCTGAGTTTCTCCTCCCTAGCTTTGATGAGAGCATTAGTGATATGCTCTGTGAAGGCAAGATTAAGCGTGCTAGTGTTGGGATCCTTAGCCATTCCTTGTAGAAAGGTGATAACTTCTGAAATACTACAATTATCAAAATCAATTTTATCAGTAGTGGGCAGAATTGTAGTGTCATCCTCTTTGTTTAATTCACTCTCTATTATAAGAGTTTGAACATCTACCCAAGTTTCGGGAAGCGTAGGAGCAATTTTAAACAGAGGCTCGTACTTTTTTCCTGGAAGACCATGCCATGGGCATAACTCTCCGTCATAACTAGTGTAATCACAAGGTTTATCTTTTTTATAAACCCCGTCAGAGATAAGTGGGGCAATGGAAGTAGGGGTGTACCCCTCCCATTTAGTGTTTTTGGTAGAACTCATAGTAGCAAACAAGCAAGATAACTATTTTTGTGATTTTCGATAAAAGGAACTAAAGCAAAAATAAAAGGTAAACTAACAAGACTAATAAGCAAAGGTAAAAGATAGCATGCAACTCCCCTATCCTGAAGAGTGGAGTCCCCGGCAACAGCGCCAGAAAATACTCCTTGATGGGCCTCGAACCCCTCGTTGGATTACCCCAAGTGGAAGGTGTAAGATGCAGTAAGTAGAAGTGTTTTCCCCTAGCAAAGATGCCAAGGATCGAATCCCCAGAGACTCCTAGGTTCAACAGGTAGGTGTCAACCGCTAACGGCGCAATTAGGAATCAACGTGGACCTGCACACAGATACAAATAACTTTGCTCCCAACGAGTACAGAGAGGTTGTCAATCTCTCCGGCCTTGTAGTTCACAAAGGGTTAAAAGCAATATGATAGTAGTGATAGATAGTGTTTTGCAATAGTAAATAAAATAGCGAAAAGTAAAATAGTGTATGTGATCAATTATAGTAATATGGACCGGAGTCTCATGATGTTCACTAGTGATGTCTCTCTCCCAAAAGACGATAAAATAGCTATGTGAGGTAAACAAATTACAGTTGGGCAATTGACAGGACCCACGAGCGCATACAAATGCTGATTACATTGCAAGAAAGGTTGAGGTTCAAAGCATGGGCGGTACGCCAAAGTAAGTAGACCAAAATCCATCTGCATCTACTACTAATCATCCACCTTGAGATATCTATCCAGAACATCTCGCTGGTATTAAGTTGCGAGTCCCACCCATAGTGTAAACTCAATGCAAAAGACAACTGCATTAAAAGAACTTTGCGTAAAGTAAACAATCCTTGCACCCGCGGGCACAAGCACCGTTGTTTTCCCCCTTGTGGCAACAGCACATCCCCTAGACTCATGTTTCTGTCACTCAAGCTAGTCATCGAGGGGCATGAACCCACAATCGAGCATAACGTTCCCTCTTGAAGTCACTACCTACTACTTGGCCAAAGCAATAAATAACAACGGAGAACATGCAAGAATTACTTATGAACTAAAATATAAAAGAGGTGAATCAAATATATTACTCAAGATCAATCTGAACATAATCTCATAATCCATCGGATCCCAGCAAACTCAACATAGCAACAACATAAGGATTACATAGGTGCCTCGATCATGTAGGGCAGCTCACGAGGACTAATTAGTGAAGCAGAAGAACGGGAGGAGAACATCACATAGCTACTGGTCATGGACTCATGGTCCAAGGGAGACTACTCACGAGTCATCCGGGAGGCGTCCATGGTGGTGGAGAAGCTCCCGGTGGTGATCTTCCCCTCCGGCAGGGTGCCTGGAAGAGTTCTCCTGGTGCTCCCGATCTTGGAAGCGGCGGCGGCGGCGGAACAGAGATGGGATCGCGAAAAGAAGTTCTGTTTCAAGGGTTACGGGGGACCCTTTAAATATCTGCCAAAGTAGGGCACCGGGGGGCTCTCGGGGGGCCGAGGCGCCCCCCCGACGCGGCCCAGGGGGGCGCGCCCATAGGGCGCCTGGAGCCCCTGTGGCCCCCCCAGGCTCCCCTTCGGAAGCAGTGTCATTCCCGGAACGCTGATTTTTTATATATTTTTTCTGTATTTTTCTGGGCAGTTCTCGAAACGTGAAAACCTGAAATACAAAAACAGCCAAAAACAGAAACTGGCACTGGGGTGCACTGGATTAGTAAGTTAGTCCAAATATGATCAAAAGTGTATGGAAGTGTATGAATATCATAGCAATATCACCCAAAAGTGGCATGGAGCAAGCAGAAATTATAGATACGTTTTGGACGTATCAGCAGGGCGCGCTCAGCTGACTTAGAGATAAACCTGCTGAGAGCAGCCACGCAACCGGCAAGTCTTCGCACATCCTTGACGCGCTTGGGTGCTTCAATCTGCTCGATGGCCTTGATCTTGTCGGGATTGGCTTCAATCCCCCTCTGAGACACGAAGAACCCGAGAAGCTTGCCGGAAGGGACTCCAAACACGCACTTCTCGGGGTTGAGCTTGAGCTGGATCTTGCGCAGATTTGCAAAGGTCTCATCTAAATCTTGAATCAGGGTTGCCCTGTCTTTGCTCTTGACCGCTATGTCATCCATGTATGCTTCTACATTTTTGTGAATCTGTGGCTCAAAAGCTGTATGGACTACCCTTGCGAATGTTGAACCAGCATTCTTCAAACCCAAAGTCATCCTTATGAAACAGTAAGTGCCACATGGAGTGATGAATGCGGTCTTCTCTTCATCTTCTTCTGCCATGAAGATTTGATGGTATCCTGAGTATGCGCCAAGAAATGAAAGCAGGTCGCATCCGGCCGTGGAGTCAACAATCTGGTCAATGCGCGGCAAGGGAAATGGGTCTTTTGGACAAGCTTTATTTACATCGGTGAAGTCAATACAAAGCCTCCATTTCCCGTTTGCCTTACGCACGACTACTGGATTGGCCAACCACGTTGGATGGAGCACTCCTCTGACAAGGCCTGCTGCTTCCAACTTCTTGATCTCTTCTGCTATGAACTCTTGGCGCTCCACTGCTTGTTTCCTGACTTTTTGCTTGACGGGCCGCGCGTGAGGACAGACAACAAGCTTGTGCTCAATCACTTTCCTGGGAACACCGGGGATGTCGGATGGTTGCCATGCAAACACGTCGACATTCGCCCACAGGAAAGCAACGAGCGCGCTTTCCTATTTAGGGTCAAGCGTGGCACTGATGGTGAAGGTACCACCAGTGCCGTCCTCCTTGGCGGACACCTTCTTGGTCTCTGGTGGAGCTGCCATCGTCTTCTTACACTTGCCGGTGGAGCTCGATGGCGCGTCCTCGACGGTAGCGCAGCACTCCGAAGAGGTGCGCTTGCCGGAGTGGGCCCCAGAGCTCTTGCCGGACTTGGTCTTCTTCTTTCCCTCAGGAGCTTCAGCGGCAAGTGTCTTGCGATCTATTACGGCTGCTGCTTCCCGATAGATTTTGTCGCGCAGATAAGGGCATCTTTCTTGTCGCCAGGGACAGAGATGACGCTTATCGGGCCGGGCATTTTCAACATATTGTAAGCATAGTGAGAGGCCGCCATGAACTTGGCGAGCGCTGGACGGCCAAGTATTCCATTGTAAGGCAATGGAAAATCGGCAACGTCAAAAGTGACTATCTCAGTCCTGAAGTTCAGCTCCCCACCAAACGTCACTGGCAGCGTGATCTTCCCCTTCGGCTTGCTCCTTCCCGGGTTTATTCCTTGGAATGTGCCGGTCTCTTCGAGCTCGCTGTCGGGGATCTGGAGTTTATGGAGTACCGTGGAGGAGATCAAGTTCAAGCCGGCCCCGCCGTCAACTAACATCTTATTGACCTTGAGGTTGCGGATAGTTGGTGAAACCAACATCGGCAAGCACCCGACCGCAGTTGTGCGATCAGGGTGGTCCTCAATATCAAAGATGATAGGCGTGTTGGACCATTTCAGAAGCCTGCGCGATTCGACCAGTGGTTCTGCTGCATTAACTTCCCGCACCTACTGTTTGAGTTGGCGGTGAGAAGTATGCAGAGAAGCACCGCCGTCAACGCACAAAACTTCTGTGGCTTTCTGGAACTCCTGCTCACTGTTCTCAACATCATCCATGTCTTCGTCCTCTTCATCGTCTTCATCCTTGTCGCGGCCGCGGGGAGGTCTGTCACCTTGCCGCTGCTTGGCCTTGCCGCGGCGTCCTCCCCGGCCGTTGAAGGGCCGCTTCTTGCCGGATCCTTCACCACCTCTCTGGGCCTTCTCCTTGTCGCGCCGCTCGTATTCGGCTTTTTGCTGCTCAACGAGCTGCTCGACCCTCTTGCAATTCTGGAGGTCGTGGCCCTTGGTGCGGTGGATCTTGCAGTATTGCTTGTCGGTGCCGTCCTGCTTGTCGGCGGCCGCCACAGCTTGGCAGTTGGTGCATGCGGCAGTCTCCTTGCCGGAGCTACCAACTTGAGCTTTCTTGGCGCCACCTTCCTTGCCGGACTGCTCAACGACTAGCACCTCTTTGTTTTTCTTCTTTCTGTTGTTCCGCCGCCGGTTTTTCTTTGCCGGGGCGGCATCCTCACTGTCAGATCCTCCTGCGCCTGTATCCTCTCCGGGGATTTTCCTCCCCTCCTCATCGCGTGCACACTTGTCAGCCAGGGCATAAAGCTCACTGATGTCTCGAATCTTGCACATCGCCATCTCCTCCCTCATCCTGCGGTTACGCACGTTCTGATGGAACGCGCTGATGACAGCGGCAGGGTGGACGTCTGGGATGTTGTGTTGAACACGGCTGAATCTCTGGATGTATTTGCGCAGGGGCTCTCCTTCCTTCTGAGCGAGCAGGTGAAGGTCACTTTCCTGGCCATGAGGTTTGTGGCCGCCTGTGAAGGCGCCGACAAACTGATGGCATAGGTCTGCCCAAGAAGAAATGGAGTTGTCCGGTAAGTGCATGAGCCAGGATCTGACGTTAGGTTTGAGTACCAGTGGGAAGTAGTTGGCGAGGATCTTGTCGTCTCGTTCCCCGGCAGCTTGCACCGTGATGGTGTAGATGTTGAGGAACTCCGACGCATGCGTCTTGCCGTCGTACTTCTCCGGCACGTCGGGCTTGAAATTCTTCATGCTGGGCCACTGGACTTGCCGCAGCTCACGAGTGAACGCACGACAACCTACCGCGTACGGCAAGTCGCCTGGCCCCCCTGGCGCATGCATGTCAATAGCGGGCCCAGCGCGCTGGTCTGATTGACGCCCCGCTTCTCTTCGGCGCTCGATGCGGGTACGAGCGTCTTCTTGTTGTCGATCTTGAAGAACTTGGCGCTGATCGCGACGAACTCGCGGATCCGATGACGCGGTGGAGTCGTCGTCGATGTTAATCCGGCGGGTCGGCGATTTTGGCCTCCGGGGCGGAGAGTGCACGGTGGTTGCACCCCCACCGGTCTTGTCGCCATCGGCCTGCGCCTGGCTGACTTGCCGCGGCTGCGATGTGCTCGGTTGCCGCGGGGTGTCGCCGTTGGTGAAGGCGATGAGACTCTGAATGGTGGCCCTCCAGTCGTCGGCTTTGTCTGCCGCTGGAGGGAAGTCTAGAAGCAGTTGAGCTCGCGCGAGAGCTTCTGCTGGAGTGGCGGGCAGCGGTGGCGAACGGTGCGAGGAGCGGGATATGCTCGGACTTCTAACTACGTTAGAAGGAGCAGTATCTCGTCCTGGCGACCGTGCCTTGCTTGTGCCAGCATGTTGGCGCGCATGCTGGCCTTGAGCGTCCCGGGACCCACCAGCTTGACCTTGGCCCAACAAGTGTATGGTACCGTGAGTACCATGACGCTGCCGGTCCCGCGCCTCCTGAGATGGGCGCGGTGCATGCACGGACGCCGAGGTCTTGGAGTGCGCCCGGTCGTCGTGGGAGCCGGCTACGCCAGCCTTGCCCTTGGGCCTGGCAGCACCGTGAGTTCCCTCGTCGACGTCCGTTCTTCCGTCGGCGTCTACCCCACCAGCCGTTGGATCCGGCGGTGGTGGGATCGACGCGGATGGGCCTGCTACCTCCGAAGCCTTCTTCTTCGGCGGCATGTTCATGATGATGATGAAGATCTAGCTCGTGTGGACGCCGGATCGGGTTCACACAACCTCGACGCACCCCTACCTGGCGCGCCAAAGATGTCGGGGAAACTGATCCACGCACGAACACCTATGGGGACGAAGCCCCTTTTCGATACGGCAAGGGGGCGGAGATTGCACAAAGAGCGGATCGAGGCGAGGCACACGAGCAGTTTACCCAGGTTCGGGCCGCACGGATGCGTAAAACCCTACTCCTGCTTTGGTTTGTATTGAGTTCTTGCTCGGGAGCGAAGAGAGCTACAGTACACTCTAACCGCTAGCAAGACCGAGCGTGAGAATGATCGATCCCCCCCTACGTTGCGCATGGGCCTCCTTTTATTCGTTCAAGGGGTCACCGACTGGTGGCAACGCAGTTGAGGGTAAAAATGTAAAAAGCATGGTAGTTGGAACAGTGTTCCATACCTAACCCTGACGGCAGGGGACAAGGGCATTAAATGCCCATCGCCGTCGCCCAAATAGTGCAAAAAGTGGCCGTCAGGGGCGCCACCGTCCGCCACGATGGTAGCCTTGTCATCGCTGCTTGCCACCGTGTACCCCTGGCTGCACAACCTTCCGCCACGTGCGCCTGGGATGGTCCCAGAGCGACATGTGGGTGGATACGCTGGAGCGCAGGTACTGAGTGGAAGCTTGCCGCGGCAAGCGTCTTGTCGCGGTTGCCATCTTGTCGCTTCCGGGAGCTTTTCGCTCACCGGGCCTTGTCGGGACGCGTGGCGCGTCGCGGCAAGTTTCTTGAGATGCCTCGGAGGGCCTTCCCGGCAAGCTCCTCTTGCCAAGGTCTTGTGCCTTGAGTGGCCTTCCCGACAAGCTCCTCTTGCCGGGGCCTTGTCTCCTTGCCTTGAATACTTTGTTCTTGAATGGCTCCAAAGGAATCATAAAGGACCTCGGTGGTCGCCCGGCAGGCCTTGCTGCGGGACGCTGCAACTGCCCGTGCACAAGTTCGGGATACTAAGGTACCCCTACTTTAGTACACCGACACATAGGAAGAGAGTTAGACTTCGTTGTTGCATGACACATATCACTTTGTGTTCACTACTAAATGCCAAATCATTGCTAATTAAAATTGGCTTTGATATACCTTGGGATCCGGGTGGATCCATTACTTGAGCACTATATGCCTAGCTTAATGGCTTTAAAGAAAGTGTTGCCACGGAGACAACCCGGAAGTTTTAGAGAGTCATTTATTTCTGTTGCGTGCTTTTATAAAGTTTAAAAACAAAAAAAATAAAGAGGGTAACCTAAAACTTTTTCAAAAAGAAAAGCGAAAGTGAGAAAGACGAGCATTGTTAAAGTGGGAGCTAGCCTTGAACTTTGTTCATGCCCATGGAAACTTTGTGAACCTTGATTACAGAAACTTTTCAACAAAAATAATTATCCCCATGTACAATTCCATTGTATTATAAAAATAATATGCCAAGAGTTTCCTTTAGGATGATTAAACCGCTTGTTGGTTTGTGCGGTGCAAAAACAGAAACTTTGGCTGTAGTGCGCGATTTTACATTTTTTACTAGAATGTAGAAAGGATCTGAAACTTTTTGCAAAGTCTTGCTATACAAGTTTTCGATTTTTCCTAATTTTTCCAGAATTTTTAGAGTTACATAAGTATGGTGAATGTTTAGATTACTACAGACTGTCCTGTTTTCACAGATTGCTGTTATAGCTTCATTATTTGCATACGTTTGAATTCTTGTTGAAGCCTCGTTGACTTGGGGCCATAGAATTGTGATAGCATACAGTGGGTAATGTTTGTTCACATTTTACAATAATGTTAGAGCAGTACATAATGGGATTTCATTGATCGTATGCACTAACCCCGCCACTAAAAGTTCGGTTAAATTTTGTGTGGATGAAGTGTTCGAAGATCGAGGAGGTATCGATGCGAGGAGAAGGAGGAGAGGCAAGAGCTCAAGCTTGGGGATGCCCAAGGCACCCCAAGTAAATATTTAAGGAGACTCAAGCGTCTAAGCTTGGGGATGCCCCGGAAGGCATCCCATCTTTCTTCAACAAGTATCGGTATGTTTTCGGATTTGTTTCGTTCACATGATATGCGTAAACTCTTGGAGCGTTGTGTGCCTTTTCTTTTTATTTTAATAAATGCACCATGCTGGTATGAGATAGTCCTTCGTTGATTTATAGAATGCTCTTTGCAATTCACTTATATCTTTTGAGTATGGCTTTATAGAATACTTCATGTGCTTCACTTATATCATTTGAAGTTTGGATTGCATGTTTCTCTTCACAGAGAAAACCGCCATTTGTAGAATGCTCTTTTGATTCACTTATATTTGTTAGAGCATGGGCATATCTTTTGTAGAAAGAATTTAAACTCTCTTGCTTCACTTATATCTATTTAGAGAGTTGACAGGAATTGCTCATTCACATGGTTAGTCATAAAATCCTACATAAACTTTTGGATCGCTGAATATGATATGTTTGATTCCTTGCAATAGTTTTGCGATATCGAGATGCCAATATGTGGGAGGTACTAGTGAATGATTGTGGTTTAGTAATAATATTGGTGTTAAGGTTTGTGATTCTCGAAGCATGCGCGTATGGTCTCCTAACTATGTAACCAAATTGGCGCGCATTGTATTTTGATTGTTTATCTTTGCGTGAAGGTCGGGGGCGCGCGATGGTTAACTCCTACCAACCTCCCCCCTAGGAGCATGCGTCATAGTATTTTTGCTTCGAGGGCTAATAGATTTTTCACAATAAGTATGTGAGTTCTTTATGACTAATGTTGAGTCCATGGATTATACGCACTCTCACCTTTCCACCTTGCTAGCCACTCAAAACAGCCACCATACCTACCTATTATGGCATTTCCATAGCCATTCCGAGATATATTTCCATGTAACTCGACCTTTCCGTTTATTATGACACGCACCATCATTGTCATATTGCCTTGCATGATCGTAAGATAGCTAGCATGATGTTTCCATGACTTGTCCGTTTTTTGATGTCATTGCTACGCTCGATCATTGCACATCCTGGTACACCGCCGGAGGCATTCATATAGAGTCATATTTTTGTTCTAGTATCGAGTTGTAAGTAAATAGAAGTGTGATGATCATCATTATTAGAGCATTGTCCCAAAAAGGCCAAAAAAGAAAGGCCAAATAAAAAAAAGGAGAAAGGCAAAAAAAAGGAAGGCCAAAAAAAGAAAAAAAGGGACAATGCTACTATCTTTTTCCACACTTGTGCTTCATCATAGCACCATGTTCTTCATGATAGAGAGTCTCCTATGTTGTCACTTTCATATACTAGTGGGAATTTTTCGTCATAGAACTTGGCTTGTATATTCCAACGATGGGCTTCCTCAAATGCCCTAGGTCTTCATGAGCAAGCAAGTTGATGCACACCCACTAGTTTTCTTTTGAGCTTTCATACACTTATATCTCTAGTGCATCCATTACATGGCAATCCCTACTCACTCACATTGATATCTATTGATGGGCATCTCCACAGACCATTGATACGCCTAGGCGATGTGAGACTTTCTTCCTACTTTTGTCTACTACCACCTTCTATTCCACCCATAATGCTATGTCCATGGCTCGCGCTCATGTATTGCGTGAAGAGTTGAAAAGGTTCAAAAAGTAAAGTATGAAAGCAATTGCTTGGCTGACACCGGGATAGGCATGAGGGGTAACTTGTGTTAAGAAAAGGGAGCATAAAAGACTATATGATTTTGTAGGGATAACGTTCTTTAGCATTGATATTTTGAAAGACTTGATTGTTTGTTGGGATGCCCGAGTATTAAATTCTTTTATGTTAAATGATAGACTATTGCTTTGAATCACTCATGTCTTAATATTCATGCCATGATTAGACTACATGATCAAG
This sequence comes from Secale cereale, assembly GCA_902687465.1. NCBI lineage: Eukaryota > Viridiplantae > Streptophyta > Magnoliopsida > Poales > Poaceae > Secale > Secale cereale. Next base: position 145,950,154 of record LR738709.1, read on the forward strand.
ATTATGCTAGGTAGCATTCCACATCAAAAATTATCTTTTTATCATTTACCTACTCGAGGACGAGCAGGAATTAAGCTTGGGGATGCTGATACGTCTCCGTCGTATCTATAATTTTGTATTGTTCCATGCCAATATTCTACAACTTTCATATACTTTTCGCAACTTTTTATACTATTTTTGGGATTAACATATTGATCCAGTGCCCAGTGCCAGTTCCTGTTTGTTGCATGTTTTTTGTTTCGCAAAATATCCATATCAAACGGAGTCCAAATAGGATAAAAACGGACGGAGATTTTCTTTGGAATATATGTGAATTTTGGGAAGCGGAACCAACATGAGACGATGCCCGAGTGGCCCACGAGGGTGGGGGGCATGCGCGCCATGGGCCCTCATGGCCACTACATAAGGCGGTTGATGCCCTTCTTTCTCTGCAAGAAAGATAATATCCGGATAAAAATCGTGTCCAAAATTCAGCCCAATCGGAGTTACGGATCTCCGGGAATTTAAGAAACGGTGAAGGGCCAAAATCTGGGAACGCAGAAACAGAGAGAGACAGAGAGACATATCCAATCTCGGAGGGGCTCTCGCCCCTCCCACGCCATGGAGACAATGGACCAGAGGGGAAACCCTTCTCCCATCTAGGGAGAAGGTCAAGGAATAAGAAGAAGGAGGGGGGCTCTCTCCCCCTCGCTTTCGGTGGCACCGGAGTGCCGCCGGGGCCATCATCGTCACTGCAATCTACACCAACAACTTCACCGCTGTCATCACCAACTCTTCCCCCCTCTATGCAGCGGTGTAACCCCTCTTCTACCCGCTGTAATCTCTACTTAAACATGGTGCTCAACGCTATATATTATTTCCCAATGATGTATGGCTATCCTATGATGTTTGAGTAGATCCGTTTTGTCCTATGGGTTAATTGATGACCGTGATTGGTTTGAGTTGCATGCTTTATTATTGGTCCTGTCCTATGATGTTGTCCGTGTCGTGCAAGCGTGAGGGATCCCTGCTGTAGGGTTTGCAATATGTTCATGATTTGCTTATGGTGGGTGGCGTGAGTGACAGAAGCACAGATCCGAGTAAGTAGGTTGTTTGCGTATGGGATAAAGGGGACTTGATGCTTTAATGCTAAGGTTGTGTGTTACCTTAATGATCTTTAGTAGTTGTGGATGCTTGCTAGAGTTCCAATCATAAGTGCACATGATCCAAGAAGAGGAAGTATGTTAGCTTATGCCTGTCCCTCAAATAAGATTGCAATAGTGATCACCGGTCTAGTTATCGATTGCCTAGGGACAAATAACTTTCTCGTGACAAAAGGCTCTCTACTAAAACTAATTTAGTTGTGTCTTTATCTTAACAACCCCTACTTTTTATTTACGTGCTCTTTATTATCTTGCAAACCTATCCCACAAAAACTACAAACTACTTCTAGTTTCATACTTGTTCTAGGTAAAGTAAATGTTAAGCGTGCGTAGAGTTGTATCGGTGGTCGATAGAACTTGAGGGAATATTTGTTCTGCCTTTAGCTCCTCGTTGGGTTCGACACTCTTACTTATCGAAAGAGGCTACAACTGATCCCCTACACTTGTGGGTTATCAGGCAAGGCCAAAAATTGCGGGAAGGACCATAGAGGGAGATTAAACCAAGCAATTCGGGGAACACCGGAACTTTCAAAATCCATTAAAAAGAAGGAAGGGGCAAGCCAACTCCAGAAAGCAAATGAACAACCGCATCAAGCACCTAATCTAGTCTTCTCACCAGCGCGGAGCTAAGTGCTGCCACTAGGGCATGGGAGGGAGTCCCTGAGGCTCGAGGGCGGCTCTCCGGAGACTCCGGGGCATGTACAGCCCCACTCATTATTACGTGAGAGTGTCATGAGCGGAGGCCTTCACAGGCGTGAGCCTTGATTCACAGGCACTGGGCCTTGGGTTCTCGGGCGCAGGGCCTTGTTCCACGCAGGCACGGGGCCTAGTCTTCACAGGTGCAGGGCCTTGTTCCACGCAGGCACGGAGCCTAGTCTTCACAGGCGAAAGGCCTCGTTCCACGCAGGCACGGAGCCTAGTCTTCACAGGCGCAAGGCCTTGTTCCACGCAGGCACGGAGCCTAGTCTTCAGAGGCGCAAGGCCTTGTTCCACGCAGGCACGGAGCCTAGTCTTCACAGGCGCAAGGCCTTGTTCCACGTAGGCACGGAGCCTAGTCTTCATAGGCGCAACACCTTGTTCCACGCAGGCACGGGGCCTAGTCTTCACAGGCGCAAGGCCTTGTTCCACGCAGGCAAGGAGCTTAGTCTTCACAAGTAGAACTTACGGAGGTGCTGGATGTTCCACACGTTCTGGACGGCGACGTCGTCCCTTGTTTCCAGGCGCACGGCACCAGGCCTGGAGACGTGGGTAATCTTGAACGGGCCCTCCCATATGGGTGATAGCTTGTGCAGTCCTTCCCTGGAGAGGAATCACCTCAAGACGAGGTCGCCTCCCTCGAGTGTCCTGGGGCGAATGCTGCAATAGTGGTACTGCCGCAGCGCTTGCTGGTATCTTGCAGCTTGGAGTGAAGCGTCCCACCGGCGTTCCTCTCCCAGCACGAGGTTCATCCCCCGCACGGTGCCCTGTTGCGCCTCGTCGAACACTAGGACTCGCGCGGAGCAGTGCCTAACCTCGTGAGGGAGAACCACTTCAGCTCCGTAGACGAGGAAGACTGGGGTCTCGCCTGTAGGCTTTGTGGCAGTGGTGCGGATTGACCATAGCACGGACTGGAGCTCATCGTGCCAACCCCTTCCGCAAGCTTCGAGCTTCTTCTTGAAGGTCTTGGTCTTGAGGCCTCTCCGAACCTCTGAATTGGCGGGCTCGGCCTGGCCATTGCTTCTGGGGTGTGCTACCGAAGCGTAGCAAATCTGCGTTCCAAGGTTAGCACAATATGTCCTGAAAAGGTTGCTAGTGAACTGTGAGCCGTTGTCGGTGATGATGTTGTTGGCGACCCCGAACCGGTTTACGAGACCCTTGATGAACTTGACTGCGGAGCCGGCTGGAATGTTTCGGACGGCTTCCACCTCCACCCATTTGGTGAACTTGTCGACGGTGATGTAGAGGTAGTGGTAGCCCCCGAGCGCTCGAGGGAAAGGGCCTAGGATGTCTAGCCCCCAGACCGTGAACGACCAGGAGAGCAGGATGGTTTGGAGGCCTTGAGCCGGTTGGTGGATCTGCTTGGCATGGAATTGGCAAGCCTCGCAAGATTTCACCAGCTCGGCGGCATCGTTGAGCGCTGTGGGCCGGTAGAAACCGCCGCTGAAGGCCTTGCCGACCAAGGTGGACGACGATGAGTGATGCTCGCAGTCCCCGGCGTGGATGTCAGCTAGCAGCTCGCCTCCCTGCTTCCTGGAGATGCATCTCAAAGAAACATCATTCGGCCATTTCCTATAAAGCTCACCGTCTTGGATGCAGTATGTCGTAGCCTATCGGGGCACACGTTCGGCATCCTCCTCCTTTTCTAGAAGCGCTCCTCGCACCAGGTATGCCTTGAACTCCTCGGTCCAGCATCCCTCCTAAGGCTCGAGCGCTAGGAGCAGGCGGGCTCCTAAGGCCGGGCCGTAGGCGGGGGCTCCCGAGGTTGGTGGTTGGGGGAGTTCCTCCTAAGGCTTTGCCGTCCCTTCTCGTGGGGGTGACGCCGAAGACTTGAGGAGTCGCTCCTCGAAGACGCCTGGCTCCTGGGGTAGGCGCCTGGACGCTTTTTTGGCGATGACGTCGGCTTCCTTGTTGGTGCCGTGAGGCACAAGCTCTAGTTCCAGGCCTAAGAACTGCTTCTCCATTTTGCGTACCTCCGCGAGGTATGCCTCCATATGCTCGTCCTTCGGCTCGTACACCTTGTTGGAGAAGTTGACGAGGAGATGTGAGTCGCCCCTGATGACGAGGCATTTCACCCCCAGGGCCACCGCAGCCTTGAGACCAGCGATGAGGCCCTCGTACTCCGTGATGTTGTTGGAGACCTTATCGCCCGGCTGAAAGCAAAGCTGCACGGCGTAGTAGAGCTTGTCTTGAGTGGGCGAGATGAGCACATCCCCAGCCACCGCGCCCTGGCGGGCAAACGCGCCGTTGAAGTACATGACCCAGCCATCCGACGATTCGCTTCCCGGCGAGAAGGATCGGCTTTGGCTTTCTTCGGGCTCTGGGGCGTCAGTTCTTTCTGCCACAAAGTCAGCAAGCGCGGCTCCTTTGATGACTCTGGTCATGTTGAATTCTAGATGGAACGCCTGCAGCTCGATATTCCATTTTGCGACCCTTCCCACCGCGTTGGGGCTCCGGAGTACTCTCTCCAGAGGGTGAGACGACCTTGATGGGGTGGCCTTGTAAGTAGTGGTGCGTCTTACGCGAAGCGATGAGGAGCGCAATCAGAAGCTTCTGTGGCATGGGATAGCGTGCCGGAGCATCATGCAGCACCGTGCTCACGAAGTATACCGGGTGCTCGACGGGGGTGAAGTTCTGGCTCGCCTGTGGCTGTGTAGTCTGATTGGGTAAAGGGGCTTCAGGAGCTTGGTCGCCAGAAGGGGCAGCTGCAGCCTCAGGAGTGTCGTCTTGCAGGGCGCAGTCGCTTGCCGGCCCTGTGGGAGCCTCCGGAGCATTGCTCCGGGGCTATAAGCTCTTGTCTTGGCGCTCCTCTCGGACAGCCACCAACGCTGCGCTGGCTGAATGTGGCGTAGCGGCCAGGTAGAGCACCAAGGGCTCTTGAGGTTTCGGTGCCACCATTACTGGTGGGCTGGTGAGGTATCTCTTGAGGTCTTCGAATGCCGCATCAGCTTCAGGGGTCCACTCGAACGGGCCTTTCCTTTTCATCAGCTTGAAGAAAGGGAGGGCTCTCTCCCCTAGCTTGGAGATGAAACGCCCGAACAGATGTGCTGTCGCAGTGGTCCGGAAGGCGTGCTTGAGGACCGCCAGAGCTTCCTTGGTGTCTCCTGAGGGCCCTTTCTTCATCGGCTGGTGATCCTCAAGCCGAGGAGACACCAAGGAAGCTCTGACCGCCCGAGCGATGTTACCGCAGGTGTCATCTCCAAGCTAGGGGAGACATCCGCGTGGTCCGGAAGGCGTGCAGTGCTCCGGATAGCGTGCTTGAGGACCGCCAGAGCTTCCTTGGTGTCCCCGCGTGGTCCGGAAGGCGTGCAGTGGTCCGGAAGGCGTGCAGTGGTCCGAAGGGCTCTCTCTTCATCGGCTGGATGTGCTGCCACAGTGGTCCGGAAGGCGTGCTTGAGGACCGCCAGAGCTTCCTTGGTGTCTCCTGCCACGGTGAGGACGCCGCTGCTCCCCGCCATCTTCATGAGGTTGTAGGCTGGATGGGTCGCGGCCATGAACTGAGCCAGCGCGGGGTACCTGAGGATGGCGTTGTACGGGAGGCTGATACGGGCGATGTCGAAGTTGATCAGCTCGGTGCGGTAGTTGTCGCGAGTGCCGAAGGTGACCGGGAGGCGGACCTGGCCCAGAGGGCTGGTGGAACCGCTGCTGACTCTGGAGAAGGGCTTGGTGGGGCGCAGCCGCTCGAGCGGCATGTGGAGCAAGCTGAAAGCCTCCATTGAGATCACGTTGAGGCCAGCCCCACCGTCGATGAGGGTCTTGGTGACTGCCACGTTGAAGATGGTGGGGGTGCAGAGCATCGAGAGAGCGCCTGAGACCGAAGTGGAAGCGGGGTGGTCCCCTGAGATAAAGGTGAGGTCAGTCTTGGGCGCCGCCACTCTAGGAGGATCCCCCTGGCGTACGGAGGCGACGCCGGCCTAGCGGAAGAACTGCTTGATATGGCGGCCGGAGGGCAGCGCTTGGGAGCCGCCGAGGAGGGCCGCGACGAAGTGGGGTGCCGGCGCCCCGAAGCGTGCGGCGAAGAGGTCTCGCAGCTCCTCCCTGGACGCCACAGACGATTCTGACAGGCTGAAAAACCAGGTGCGCGGTACGCCGGTGAGCGCCATGGGGAGCTAGCTAGCCATGACCTTGATGTCGCCGCCGGCCGCCGAGACGGCCTCTTCGTAAGACTGGAGGAAGACGGCCGGATCTATCGCCCCCGTCATAACAGGGCGGCAAATCTGGCCTAAACATGGGTGGCCACTACACCTGCCGCAAGGCGGAGCTGAAGACCCAATGGCCCGCAATGCCGCCGCGCGCGCCTACCAAGCCGGTCAGAGGAGAGGCGCCTGCCATGGGAACCTGGTGGGCGGAGAGCGGGATGTACGGGGAGGCGGAGTCTTTGCACACCCCTACCCGGCTCGCCAAATGTCGGATCTTCGGTTCCGGCAAAACCCTTGTGGTTCGAACTCTGGGGTGCGCACGAAAATCTCTCCTTTCGCCCTAGCTCGTCTCCTCGCTGATCCCTAGGCCTAGCTCCTCAGACCCAAAGAACAAGGGACACAAGGTTTATACTAGTTCGGGCCACCGTCGTGGTGTAATACCCAAATCCAGTGTGGTGTGGTGGATTGCCTTGTAGGCTGAGGAAGAACTAGTACATGGGGAGAACAACCTCGTGAGGAGAGGTGTTCTTGTGCTCGAGTGAGCTTGTGGGTGTCTGAGCGGTCTCAATGATCCGATCCCCTAGGTTGGATCATCTCAAGATCCGATTCCCCTGTTTGGTGGGGGCTAGTCCTATTTATAGAGGCCCGGGTCCTCTTCCCAAATATTTGAGCGGGAAGGGATCCCACAACGGCCAAATTTGAAAGGGGACAACTAGTACAAGCTATCCTGACAAAAGGTGGTCTTCGCCTGCCAAAGGCTCTGGTGGTGACGCCGACGTGGGCTCCCCGATGACCTCCGCTCTGCCGTCCTGCTGGTCTTGGTCTTGTTGCACCGATATGGAAACCTTTGCCTGACGCCTCGAGACTCCTCGTCTGCGCCTGCTCCTTTAGTACCAAAGCGGCAACTGGCACCCTCCGCCCGCTGGCGCCCGCCTGGCCTTGGAGTCACTGCTCACGTCACGAGGGCCTCGCGAGGTGCCCCTTGCCTTGATATCTCTGCTCCTTAGGAGCTAGCCTAGTGAGGCCGCCCCAGGGGAGGTCTTGCGTCGTCCGCCTCGCGAGGCTCGACCCCTCGTGAGGGTCTTGAGTGGTTGCTGAGGAGGTTGGGCCGTACCAGGCCGCTGGATGAGCCACGCCCCGGGCCGCGGGCAGGCAAGTCTGGGTACCCTCGTTCCCAGGACGCTGACAGAGTCGCTTGCGGTTCTTTCTCGACCCGCCTTTGCTTGTTGTCAGCTTCGTTCTCCACCTCATCGAAGGCGACGGAAACTTCGGTCTACATATTCACGCCGTGCTCCGATGCTTCAGTAGCCCCGACATCGCCACTCCTTCCGATGGGGCGCTTCGGCGGCATCCTCATACACTGACAACTTATAGTACTGAGAGCGGCGTCGAGTATGCAGGCGGAGAGAGATGATTGAGTGTGTGGCAAGGATGGGGGTGGGTGCGGCCGCTCGGGCACGCCGTTAATACGGACCAGTGGGATCGAGGCGGGCGACGGTCAAAGGTTGTCTCGCTTCCCGGTGAGCCAGCGCGGCGGACTTCTGGCATTCCTATACCATCATTTCACACAGCTACTCGCACGCCTCCCGGTGACGCTACGCAGCGAAAACGCCTCCCATACATTCACACGCCTCCTGGTCTGCCTGCGCGGCAAACTGCTCGCATGCGTCTCGTCAACTCATGACTGCTCGCACGCCACAGGGGGCGCATGGCACATTTTTTTATGATTCATTCTGTCGCTTTACTGCTTAATCGAAGCATCACACGGTCTAACGCACACGGTCCAAATAAATATTCCGTATGAGATATTGGTTGTCAGTTATTAACAATCTCCCGTTTGTAAGTAGATTATATCAAAACTTGTCTCAAATTTGACGAAAAAAATACAATATCACAGTCTAATGGTGTCCATATATGACACCACGATAAGTTTCATGAATTTCTACTAAGTTTTGGATTTACTGAATTTTAAAAATTAATATTCTCAATGATTTGAAATTTCTTTCACGGGAACATGCACCGAAGGACACACATATGATTTTGCAATACATTTTGGTGCACATTTACTCAAATTTGATCTCTCTCTCTCTCTCTCTCTCTCTCTCTC